>SJYT01020154.1:22865-36112 GCA_006410635.1 Cephalophus harveyi | reverse complement strand
AAGAGTTGACTCATTGGAAAAGACTCTGATGCTGGGAGGGATTGGGGGCAGGAGAAGAAGGGGACGACCGAGGATGAGATGGCTGGATGGCATCACTGACTCGATGGATGTGAGTCTGAGTGAACTCCAAGAGATGGTGATGAACAGGGAGGCCTGGCGTGCTGCGATTCATGGGGTCTCAAAGAGTCGGACACGACTGAGCGACTGAACTGAACTGAACTGAAACCTTTTTAAATTAAATTTTCTGATTTTAACTGCTAGCAACTAGAAATGCTATGATTTCTGACTTCTGCCAAAACTGATAAGCTCATTTATTCATTTCAATACTTTGTTGTATTCTCTTTATCTTCTGTAAATCACTGCAAATTTCATTCTTTACTTTCTGATCCCCATGCTTTTTTAGTTGTCCTCTCATTCTTTCTCCCCTCAATCTTCTCCTTACCCTCCCCTTTCTGCTTTATGATGTTTTAAACCTTATTATAAGGACTTGGAAATGGCAATCCCCTCCAGTATTCTTGCCTGGGGAATCCTATGGACAGAGGAGCCTGTTGGGCCATATTCCATGAGGTCACAAAAGAGTAGGACATGACTTAATAATGACAACAACGTAAGCATTTAGGACTTAAACAAAAAACATTAAAGAGGTGGAGGTTGAGGAATAAAGTTGTATTTTTAATCTCTGAGATATGAATATACCTTTGGTCCTTGTTATCTTTTGTCCTTTCCTTGCCCCTCCTCCACTTCCTGCCATCCTCCCTAAAAATATTATTTGTACTAGATGTGGTGCTTCAATTCCATTTTTAAGTTGATTCAATAAAATTAAGACATTTTCCTTTTAATTTTAGACAAATGGATTAGGGGAAGTAGGAGTACTCAAGTAATTTAGGTTTGTGAAAGTTTTTTGAAAAGAATACTCTATCAATATTTATTTGCATGCAAGCTCTTAATTGTGTTCTTCAAATATATTCTACATTTTCTTACTTTTTGTCAGAATATATGTTTCAAAGCAAGGAATTTTAAAATGTATAGCTTTGTGGATTCTTCACAAAGATCTTTGAGGGTCTCTGCTGAATCTTCTCAAAATTTCCTTTAAGTATTTTCATTTAAGATATATTTGGTGCATGAAAATTTGCTATTATTTTTTTCTTCATGGAGCATTATTCTGTTAATCATTAATTTAACATTCACACTTTCTCTCACTTATTTTTATCTCAGTTCTGTTATGCTGCAATTAAGAGTGATATATAAATGTTTTTCAGTGGTGGAAATATTTGTGAGGTAGATAGATAAATATAGATGTAGATATTGATATTTATTTGTTCCATGTTAATACTTAGGGAAGCAATGTACTGACTAGATTCTTTGTCTCTGTGTCATGTATCTAATTTTGCATTTTTTTTCTCTTTTTTCTAAGGCTCAATTTTCTGGGTTTCCTATGGGGGAATGTTCAGAGTTTTATCTATCATTACTTTAGAAAAATCAGAATTTTCAAGTACATATAGATCATTAATGATTTATCTCTACTAAATTTATAGATTGCTTTATTGTACTTAAAGCAGGCTGTCTATAGTTATAAGTGACCAACAAGTCATTTTTAAACAATTTTTATTAATTTCAGTAACATATACAGAACAAAATTTACCATCCTAACCATTTTAATTGTATAGTTCAGGGTTATTAGCTATAGTCCCACTATTGTGTAACCATCACTACCATCCATCTCCAGAACTCTTGCAGAACTGAAACTCTGTATCTATCACATGATAAATACTCTTTTATCACATTTGTCACATTTATCACATGATAAATATGATAAATAAATCACATTCTCCCCTTGTCCCTGCCCCTGATAACCACCACCCCTTTTCTGACTCTGAATTTAACTACTAAGGCTATCTCATGTAAATTGAACCATGTAGTATTTTCCTTTATGTGAACACTTATTTCATTTACCTTAATGTCCTCAAGGTTCATTCATGTAGTCACTGTGTTACAGTGAATAATATTGCATTATATGTATATACCACATTTTCTTTATTTCTCTGGTGATGAACATTTGGCTTGCTTCTACTTTTGGATATTGGAAATAATGCTGCTATGACAAGGGTGTACAGATGTCCCATTGAGACTCCACTTTCCATTTTTTGCTGTATATACCCAGAGGTAGAATGGCTAAATCATGTTATAATTCTATTTTTAATTTTTTGCAGAATTGCTATACTGTTTTCCTCAGCAACTACACCGTTTAATATTCCCACCAACATAACACAGATTCTCCACATCCTCACTAGTACTTATTTGTGGTTTGTTTTGTCACTAGAAGCCATCATAATGGATAAGGCAATGGCACCCCACTCCAGTACTCTTGCCTGGAGAATCTCATGGACAGAGGAGCCTGGTAGGCTGCAGTCCATAAGGTCACTAAGAGTCGGACACAACTGAGTGACTTCACTTTCACTTTTCACTTTCATGCATTGGAGAAGGAAATGGCAACCCACTCCAGTGTTCTTGCCTGGAGAATCCCAGGGATGGGGGAGCCTCGTGGGCTGCTGTCTGTGGGGTCACACAGAGTCAGACACAACTGAAGCGACTTAGCTGCAGCAGCAGCCACCACCCTAATGGATTTAAGGTGGTATCTCATTATGGTTTTCATCTGCATTCCCTAACGATTAAAGATACTGAGCTTCTATGTGCTTGTTGCTGCTCCTGCTAAGTTGCTTCAGTTGTGTCCGACTCTGTGTGACTCCATAGACGGCAGCCCACCAGGCTCCCCTGTCCCTGGGATTCTCCAGGCAAGAACACTGGAGTGGGTTGCCATTTCCTTCTCCAATGCATGAAAGTGAAAAGTGAAAGTGAAGTCGCTCAGTCGTGTCCGAATCCTAGCGACCCCATGGACTGCAGTGCACCAGGCCCCTCCGTCCATAGGATTTTCCAGGCAAGAGTACTGGAGTGGGGTGCCATTGCCTTCTCCATATGTGCTTGTTAGCCATTTGTATATCTTCTTTATAGAAATTAATTGAAATATTTTGCTCATTTTTGAATCATCTTATTTTTTTGTCATTCAGTTATAGGAAAATGTATAAAGGTATGTTATCCAATGGAATACTAAACTTTCCAAAAGAAAATAGGGAATGGTATATGAGAGGAAACAGTGAAAATATTTTCCTCAGTCATCAATTTAATTCATTTTTGGTAAAGAAGTACTGAATCCGTTTTGTAATAAAGTTTTTTGATCAAAACTCAAGGGTCACTTAGAAATGTAATATACCCATTTTCTTTTTATCTTGCTTTTTTCCCCCTTCAAATATATTGTGATTAAACAGTACACACATTCAAGTTATGACAGGTGGCAAAAATTTTAAATGTTGAAATATTCCTAAGATAAACTGAAATATGAAAGTGACTTTCAAAATATTAGATTACTAATGCATTAAAATATAGCTGTCTCTTATACACATCTTATATTCTACATTTTCTTACTTTTTGTCAGAATATATGTTTCAAAGCAAGGAATTTTAAAATGTATAGCTTTGTGGATTCTTCACAAAGATCTTTGAGGGTCTCTGCTGAATCTTCTCAAAATTTCCTTTAAGTATTTTCATTTAAGATATATTTGGTGCATGAAAATTTGCTATTATTTTTTTCTTCTTATGAAAGTGACTTTCAAAATATTAGATTACTAATGCATTAAAATATAGTAATATAAACAAAAGCATAAATTCCTGTATTTGAAAGTAAAACTTACATTGATCCTTATACCAAAGTGTAGCATCTTTGAAAATGTGACCATGATAATAAAATTATGAAAATTAATTAGAAAATAATATATTTACTTAAAATAATAAAGGAGGGGGGCTTCCCTAGGGGTTCAGCTGTCAAGACTCCATGCTTCCAATGTGGGTGTAAAGGGTTTGATCCCTGGTCAAGGAATAAGATCCCACATGGCATGTGGGATTAAAATAATAATAATAATAATAAAAGGGAAATGCATGCAGATCTAAACATTATAAAATACTGTACTTAATTTGATTAAAAATACTAACTGTGTGTATAAAAGTGTTAGTCTCTCAGTCGTGTCTGACTCTTTGTGACCCCATGGACCCCACCAGCTCCTCTGTCCATGGGGTTTCCCAGGCAAAAATATTGAAGTGTGTTGCCATTTCTTCCTCTAAGGGATCTTCCTGACCCTAGGATCAAACCTGGGTCTCCCACACTGCAGGCAGATATACTAAAGCACATTCTAAATGCTTGAGTACATTCTAAAGGCTCACATAGATGATTTGACAAGAAAATATAAATTTTTAAAAATTATGTGAAGCAGAAGTAAACCTGGATGAATCTGTAATGTATAATGATCATAAAGCCAAAACAAAACCAAATAGATATGTGAAACCAAACACAAACTTAGGGTATTTTAGGACAGAGCTTAGGCTTAGTCCCAAGACACTGAGATTTAGCTGACTTCAATTAGTCCTAAATTCTGCATTTAAACAATGTGTGTGTGTGTGTGTGTTTACATACTTGACAGTATTGAAATTTAAAAAGAGCTTAGAATAATTGGCGAAAATAGAAAACACTCAGATGCATTTCATTCTTACCATTACCCATCTTACCATTTCCCATGTTTGAGTCACATCAAACATTGCACTTTATTTGAGGCCACTTTTTTCACCTGATTTCCCTAATGGAGCAAGTTTGATATTTATAACTATGCAAGTATTGTCTACAACATTTGTGTGGTGTGCTGTTTAAGGATATAAGTTTCCAAGTCAAAATGCCTGATTGATTTTCTGCTTTGCCACTTATTTTCCATGTGAACTGAAGCAAATGTCTTAAGTTTCTAAATTATAACTTTTTTATTTATAATGTGGTGGCCATGATGATAATGAATGGCTATCTTTCATAGAATTCCTGTGATGACTAAAAGGCTAACATACATGAAGTCATAAATTCTCTAAAAAGTCCATTGTAAGAAAAGAGATCTAGAAAAAAGGATTGACTGGTACAACAATTGAGGTAAATGTGGATCTAAAGCCCAGCTCTATCACTTACTAATTTCTTAAAGGCTAACTGCACTATAAATTTGTGTGTTTATATTTAAAATAGAGACATTATTTATTTCATTTCCCAAAGATTATTTTGAGTTTTAATTACCTAATTTAGGTAAAGAGCTTAGTATAGGGACTAGTAAAAAAGCAAAGTCAATATCAACTACTGTTTAAATCATAACCATCAAAATGTTTTTGCAATTTCTCCCTTTTATGCACATATACCTCACCCTCACTGTAAACCCAGTTCATGTCTCCCAGCGTTTATGGCTCCAAGCCGTATGTACATGACTGATTGAAGGATGATTGAGAACACACATGCACAGACACACATAACACGAGTATAAGACACAGTGTGTGTGTGTGTGTGTGTGTGTATACGTATTTACTGTATACAGATTATATTTATCTAATTTATTTAAATTCTTCCTAAGCTGCCTTATAATATCATGTTATGATACACTATTCAGTCTGAAGCTTGAAGCTATTATTCCTTCATTCATACACCTGTATGATTAAGCAGTCTTATGGTATTTAAGTTTGATATATTTTGTACATTACTAAAATTGTTACTTATTTCATATTCTCTAGTTTTTTTTTTTTCCAGTTTTTGTTCTAAAGCACTTTCAAATATTTAGAAGAGATTTATAGGCAAGTCAAAAGCTTTGCAAACATCATTCAAGTCTTCCAATATAATTTGCTCCCAGCGCTAAAAACGTCTGTCATTTGATACAATCTTTTATGTTAATTGATGGAAAAAAGAAAAATATCATGGAAATGAAATTTATTTTAGTAAATTATGAATGCATAGTTTTATTTAACTGACTTAAACAGTTGCTGGTATTGTTCACAAGCTTAAGAAGATAAATGCCATTTTTAATGAATTTTCTCTCAATTGTGTTATGAAACTACTGCAAAAAATATGTCAGAACCCATCAAAATTTATGCAAAGCCTTTTTCACTGGGTAAATCATGGACATGCAAAATAGAACCTCTGTATCTCCTCTTTAGTGTTTTTAAAAATACAAAATTCACTTAATCTATCTATATCATGATTCAAAGAAACTTATTGAAATAAGTTAATAAAATCAATGATTTGAATGATATGGTTTATTAAATATGAGTATTAAAATAGAATGATTTACTATATAATATCTGTTTCAATAATGCAGTGCATAAATGTAAAAACATTTTCACAATATATTTGGGTGTAAATTTAATGTAACATTCCCACTTGATTTCAGGCCAACTCCATTTATTTACTAGATACTATATTATTTAAACCAAGAAATAGAAAAGTATGAAATGAAAGTCAACAAAAACATGCCTTCTGAATCCAGGCAGGATATATATGAATGTCGTGATCACAATTGACTCACTAGGTGAATATGGCTGGGACTGGAAGGTCTTTATTTATTATTCCAGGGAGAACGTCCCAGCCAAAAACTGATTCTGTCCTCTACAACAGTTTACATACTTTGAATTTGTTTCTTTAAATATATGGATCTATATTCTGGCTCCAAATTTGATTAGATGATTCTTGTTAATGCTTGAAAACCCATAACATAGTACTAACCTATATTTGATGAAATTTTACAGTTGGTTAAAGATTATTTTGCTTTGTTTTCTTATTTAACAGCTATATTAATTGTCAATAATATGCAGGGCACTTTGATTTTAGAGGGCTTTATGAGTGAAGTAGTCATGGATCATTTTCCTAAGGAACTGATAGAAGTTTAAATTAAATAACTAAGGAATTCAGAGAAAAGTGAAATTGTATTATTTAATGGGATCAAAAAGTTCTCCAGAGAAATGTAGCTCTATCCAGCTGAACCTTGGAGGAAAAGGTGAAATGTGTATGTAAGGGTTTAGGGGTAATTCAGAGAGAAGGAGCAGTATGTGCAGAGGGACGTTTGAAGCATGCAAGAAAACAGGTAGCTTATTATCAGCTAGACCACAGGAAGCAGTGAGAAGTTATGATAGGAAAGACTTTGCAGGAATTTCCATGACAGGATAAAGTATTTAAGTGTTCTTCATCATGTAGTTGGAAGATGTTAAAATGCTTTCACAGTGAGCAAAAAGATCAGTGTTATCCTGCTGGAAATTAACTAGAAAGCAACATTCCAAAGTATTTTGTGAAAGAAAAATCAAATATCTTGCAACACGTGTGCTACGATATAGCATGTTCTTTGCCCCAACTTCATATTTCCTGAAAATTCATTCTTGAATAAGGATAGATGAGATGACAAGAGCAGGCCTGTAAACATGAAATGAATTCAGTTGATTATCAATAGTCAAACAAAAGCAAAAACATAATGTTCAACAAATATTGCAAACACCTCATATTTGTTCATTTGAAAATGTATTTAATTTACACTTACTTAAAATGTACATTTGCTGGGTATATAATTCTAAGCCAAGAGTAGTTTTGCTTTCTCTCAGGGTATAGAATTTATGATTCCATCGCCCTCTGTCTTCCATTGTTTCTGTTGATGTAGCACTTTTCTTCCTTCAGTTCAGTTCAGTCGCTCAGTCCTGTCCGACTCTTTGCGACCCCATGAATTGCAGCACACCAGGCCTCCCTGTCCATCACCAGCTCTCGGAGTTCACTCAAACTCATGTCCATCGAGTCAGTGGTGCCATCCAGCCATCTCATCCTCTGTCATCCCCTTCTCCTCTTGCCCCCAATCCCTCCCAGCATCAGAGTCTTTTCCAGTGAATCAACTCTTTGCATGAGGTGGCCAAAGTATTGGAGTATTGGAGTTTCAGCTTTAGCATCAGTCCTTCCAAAGAACACCCAGGGCTGATCTCCTTCAGAATGGACTGGTTGGATCTCCTTGCAGTCCAAGGGACTCTCAAGAGTCTTCTCCAACACCACAGTTCAAAAGCATCAATTCTTCGGCACTCAGCTTTCTCACAGTCCAACTTTCACATCCATACATGACCACTGGAAAAATTGTTGTTAAACATATTTACTTTTTTAAAATTATGATATAATCATGTGAGTGTCTGGAGTAGCTTTACTGCTGCTGCTGCTAAGTCGCTTCAGTCGTGTCCGACTCTGTGCGACCCCATAGATGGCAGCCCACCGGGCTCCCCCATCCCTGGGATTCTCCAGGCAAGAATACTGGAGTGGGTTGCCATTTCCTTCTCCAATGCATGAAAGCGAAAAGTGAAAGTGAAGTCGCTCAGTCGTGTCCGACTCCTAGCGACCCCATGGACTGCAGCCTACCAGGCTCCTCCATCCATGGGATTTTTCAGGCAAGAGTACTGGGGTGGGGTGCCATAGCTTTACAGTATGTTTTAATTCTGATAGTATAAATCCTATTAATTTTGTTCCTCTTAATCTTGTTTAGGATTTTCTAGGCATTTTGTATTTCCCTGGGTTTCCCTTGTAGCTCAGTCGGTAAAGAATCTGCCTGCAGTGCAGGAGACCTGGGTTCGATCCCTGGGTTGGGGCGATCCCCTGGAGAAGGAAATAGCAACCCACTCCAGTATCCTTGCCTGGAAAACTCATGGACAGAGAAGCCTCGTGGCCTGCACTCCTTGGGGTCGCAGAGTGTCAGGCACGATTGAGCGACTAACACTTACTAACTTACTTGTATTTCCCTCTAAATTTTAGAATTAATATTGAAAAGAGAATTTCACATAAAACTATTGAGATTTTTCTTATGCTCTTTTTGTATATCTAAATCAATTTGATAAGAATTAATATTGGTTATTATGCTACTGCTGCTAACAAGTGCTCAGTCGTGTCTGACTCTTTGCAACCCATGGACTCTAGCCTGCCAGGCACCTCTGTTCACGGGATTTTTCCAGGCAAGAATATCTGAGTGGTTGCCATTTCTTCTTCCAGGGGATCTTCCCAACCCAGGGACTGAACCCGTCTCTTGCATCTGCTGCACTGGCAGGCAGATTCTTTACCACTAGCGCTAATAGGGTCTTCCAATCCATGAACTTATAATATTTCTACATTTACAAAGGTCTTTGTTTTACTCTGCGGTGTTTCATAATTTTAAGGATGTTAGTGTTCTATAGTTTGTATTAGATAAACATTCTAGAGACATAGAATATATTAAGAGCACAGGAATCGTCTGTTCAAGTGTCATTATGTGAATGACTTTAAAATATTCTGTTATACAACCTGAAAAATTCAGAAGGCATAATGCCAGTGTGCTAGAATTTTAAAATAAAATGGAAATTTTATGTTGATTTTTTTTTTCCAGGAAAACTACCAAATTTATGTATTAACTTTCTAGTTTTTCTTTACTTGTTTGTTTATAGTTTTCTTAGAGTTTAATTTGCACACAGTTTGGTTTATCAAAAATAATTAAAGCTTTAATTTTTTGCCAGTCTTAATTTCATTTCCTTTGTTTTGTTTTGTTTGCATAGGTGACCTTCAATACAATATATTAAAAATTGAAGACATTGGAAATTATTTTTTCTTTTCAAACTCAGAAGAAAGCTGATTTCTTAAGTAGAATGTTAGTTGCATATTTTTATATCTTTCCAAACTGAAGATGCTCCTATTCTGCATATTTTTAAGATTTACTTTAATTGTCATCTGTGTTTGCTTTATCAATTATTTCAATATTTTATTTAGCAAAAAGATCCTGTTGATTTTTTATTCTCAATATGCTGGATTACTTTGAATAATTTTTGAATGTTAACTAATTTAAATTTTTTCTAGTAAACCCCATATAGTCATGAAATATTTATGGATTGTGTTGCACCATAGTTTATTTGGAAATTTTGTGTTCATGTAAATAGAACATATTGCCTTCACATTTTTTTTTCCTGTCAGATGTTTGTTAATGGCTATTTTCTGTATATACTATGTTCTATCTCTTTTGGTAAACAGCCTATGTGTTCTTGAAAAGAACATGTTGGATGTAGTGTCACTAAAGGACCTTCTTTAGCAATTACCTTTAGCAAGGACCTTCTTTAGCAATTACCTAGATGATTTGACAGTTGAGCAGACGTGGAGTACTGGTTTTTAGCAAAGTTTAAAGCCTAATTCTTCAATGCTGACACCAAAAGAACATTCTAAAAATTATTGATTTTTGTCCTTAAATGGATGAATCAATCCTCTAAAAAGGAGAAACCTATGTTAATGCAGCCTGGTATGCTGCAGTCCATGGGGTTGCAAAGACTCAGACACAACTGGACGACTGAACAGTGTTAATGTATATAGCTAAACAAATGTTGAATTGGTCTGCAAATAGATTTCTGGGAGACTTGAAAATCTGGTGAGGACCATATTATAAACTTTTCTTTTCCTCCTGCATTTCAATTATTTAGACCTGTGTCCTAGCCCAGGCCTAATTGTTATTGTACAAAAGAAAAAAATCCCTCTACGATCAATGGTCATGTCTCTAGGAAACAGGTTTCACAATTATGCTCCTTTTGCTTACGTTTCCAGTGAGTCTTTAATTTATAGTACCTTTCTTCTTTTGTGAAAGAGTAAATATAGAAGACAAATATCCTTATTAGAAAATAAACTGGGAAATTTGATTTAGTTTGAGAGCCACAAGGACCTGTTGATGGGAATAATCAATAGGAATAGAAAAATGTTTTATCTGAGGACCAAACTGAGCATTATGGCCCTTGAGATGCAGATTGAAGAAGCCCTTTAGTTGTATTCTGCTGGACTACAAAATAAATGATGTTTATATAGAGGCAAAACTCTCGAAAGTACATGAAATATTTGCCAAAAATTAGGATTGGATGTTGCAAGAAGTAAGGATGCTTCTTAAGTAAGAATTGGTCGGAGTCCAAAACAGTTGCATAGTTACAAGGGAGGCCTTGAGGCCATAAGGTTGAAGCTGGCAGCTGCTAGCAAGTATTGTTTGAGAATGACTGGTCACATCCTTGACCTGAAAGTTTAGAAAATCAAGTTCTCAGTGATGCAGAAATGTGTCTAAAACCACATCCATAAAAAATCAATCAATCTACCTAGACACAATGGCCTCCCAGCTACATTTTGAATGCCTCAACCACAGTTACTGCATTTTGATTTGCAAATGGGTTTTTTTTTCTTTGATAGTTAAAAGCAGAGGTACAGTATATGTGTATAATAGCCACAAAACAGGCCATTCTAGTTAGTTTAAATCATATATAAGTCAGAACTACTTCTCCATACATTGATGTGTGAAAAGTTCTTCTATTAGACCTATTAAATACAGTTCAGCCATGGGCACCCTTAGCCTCTCAGCAACAGACAGACTTTTTCAGCTAAGACATGGTGTAAAGGGGAGCTGACAAGTGCTATCTTTGAGAAAGCCACTCCCAAGAATAGAAATAGCACCGATATTAAAGAGGCATGTTGTATTTCTTCACCAATGCTACAACAGGGCTTTGTAACAAACACTCCCAGCTCAGTAATTTCAAACAGCACATACTTTTCTCTATTTCCAGTGTATGTGTTAGGAGAGTGGCTCTGTTTAGGCTACTGGCTGACTTGGCTGGGCTTCAGGCTGCAGTAGGTTTTAGGTTTGTTCCTTGGTCTCTGTGGGCTTCCCTGGTAGCTCAGATGGTGAAAAATCTGACTGAAATGCAGGAGACCTGGGCTCTCCCCCTGGGTCAAGAAATTTCCCTGGAGAAGGGAATGACTACCCACTCCAGTATTCTTGCCTGGAAAACCCCATGGACAGGAGCTTGGTGGACTATAGCCCATGGGGTTGCAAAGAGTCAGACCTGGCTAAGTGACTAACACTTCCAACACTTGCTCCATCTCTGCATTCTCTTTGTACCAGCACCTAGCTAAACATACTTTTTTCATGACAGGTCATTGAAGCACTGGAATAAAGCAATGCTACTTAAAGGCTTGGCTTCAAAACTGACCTGATAATTCTGCCCATATTTTCTTGCCCAAAGCAAGTCACGTGAATACAGACAAATCAGAAGGACTGAAAAGTATGTAAAATAGAGCATACTGTCGCTCAGCTGGTAAAGAATCTGCCTGCAATGCAAGAGACCTGGGTTTGATCCCTGGGTTGGGAAGATCCCCTGGAGAAGGGAACAGAAACCCACTCCAGTATTCTGGCCTGGGGAATTCCATGGACTATACAGCCCATGGGGTTGCAAAGCATTGGACACTAATGAGCAACTTTCACTTTCTGAGCATTAGAAACTCACATGCACAGTATGAATATACAATTCCAGTTTAGGGAGAGAATAGAAAACTGAGGAGAATAACCTCCCCCTACACACACACACACACACACAAGGGTTGTCATTCTGTTCAAATCTAGGAATCAGACATCAAGATATACCTCCTCAGTAGTAAAATCATGAAAAAGTTAGTAAAAGGTTTAGGGTTAGAAATGTATCTCTGTTCACAGAATAAAAATAACAATAATGGGAAAAAAGTTTTCCTTTAAAAACTAGTGCATAATTATTGCGGTACTGGGTGAAGATGTAATACAATCAGCACAAAAACAAGTTTGATTTACGTACGGTCTTTTCAGAGAGTCAGGAAGTGTTATTTCTTCTTAACTGGAAATGAGAGACAATGATCATTTTATGTGTCAAAGATCACATGCATTGCAGTTTCTACAGGCCTCATTCCTTGACAGCATAAAGAAATTTAGAGGAATTGGAACAAAGATTCTTTGAACTCCCATTGTTCTACTTGAAGTTATTACGTCACAGGGTTTGCTCCAAAATTTATCTTAGGACTAAGGCCTTTTATATAATTTGGACTTCTAACAAGAAAATACAATTCCAAGATTCATTGTGTGAATGAATCGATTGTCTCATTTTTGGAAACTGCTTGTTTTACTATAATGCAGGATAATTTAACTGGACAAAATAGTGGTATGTACATTGTCAGATTATCAGCTCAGACACTTTTCAGGGATGATAGCTTTGGAAAAAAACTTAAAAGAGGCTAAGAAGGGGAAAAATAAATATAGAAACACATTAAGTTTTTCTTAAGTGCCTTTTGGGAGCATAATTTAAAATAACTCCTGGAATGAATAATACTTTAAACTTATCTAAATAGAAGCAGAACAAAGAGCATATTCCTAATTTAGAATCTTTGTTCATTTATCTGCTTTAAAATTTTACAAAGTTACTTTGCCTTCAAAAACCTACTTAAAATAATTGACTTCCTGTATCACCATTCATAAAAAGTTCACAAAGTAAGCAAAAATAGGTGATTGTGATTGATGAAGGTTAAACTTTGCCTGTAGCAAC
>SJYT01020154.1:6822-21317 GCA_006410635.1 Cephalophus harveyi | reverse complement strand
GGGTCTCATACATATGAACCTAAAATTCATACATAATTGTATGTATATGTGTACTGCATATGTACATTTGTACTTCTTTCTAGTTCTGTTTTCTGAAAACACCCAGAAGAAATGACACACCAATGTCAATAAGTACACATAACATCCATATCTTAGTTTTTAGACAAATTAATACTTTTCTCTGAAACAGTTTGATTGTTTGTAGTAAAATTGAACAGAGTAAATTCCCATATATCTATTCATCTTTCTCCCCTCAGTTTCCCCTGTTATTATCTTGTATGAGGATGAAATTTTGTTGTGTTGATGAACTAACACTAATATATTATTATTAGCTAAAATTCACATTTTACATCAAAGTTTGTTGTTTGTATTATACACTCTACACGTTTTGATGAATGAATAATGACCTAGATCCAGCATTACAATAATTTCACTGCCCTGCTCTACCAATTAATTCCTTTTTCTCTCCACACCTACTTTGGCATCCTGGAGATTACTGATCCTTTTACTGTGTCCACGGTTTTGCCTTTTACAGAGTGTCATATAGTTGGAGTCAAGTAATATGTTGCCTTTTTATAATGGCTTCTTCGGTTAGCAATATGCAATTAACATTCCTCCATCTCTTTTCACAGCTTGAGAACGTGTTTCTTTTTATTATTGAATGATATAGCGTTTAATGGATTTACCGCAGTTAGTTTATCCATTCACTGAAGAACACCTTCGTTGCTTCCAAATTTTGGTAACCTTGCATATAATTGCTATAAACATTAGTGTGACGTTTTCACATAGGCAGAAGTTTTGAGCTCATTTGGATAAATGCCTTGGAGCGCCATTGTTAGATTTTTCTGGTAAGACTACATTTAGCTATACAGGAGATTCAGGTTCAATGCCAGATTTAGCTGCGTAAGAAACTGCCAAACTGTCTTCCAAAGTGGCTGTTCCATTTTTTTTCACATAGGCAGAAGTTTTGAGCTCATTTGGATAAATGCATTGGAGCACCATTGTTAGATTTTTCTGGTAAGACTACATTTAGCTATACAGGAGATTCAGGTTCAATGCCAGATTTAGCTGCGTAAGAAACTGCCAAACTGTCTTCCAAAGTGGCTGTTCCATTTTGCATTCCCATAGCCAATAAATGAGAATTCCTGCTGCTCCATATCCTCACCAGCATTTAGACACCAGTGGTTTAGACTTTAGCCTTTGTAATGGGTGTGTAATGGCATCTCTTTGCTGCTGTTGTTTTCAATTTTCTAAAGACATATGTTGACAATGTTTTCATATATTTATTTACCATTTGTATATTTTCTTTGATAGTTGTTCAGATATTTTCCCTCTTGTTGATAGTTTCATTTGTTTTCTTGTTGAGTTTTTAAGAGTTCTTAATATATTTTAGATAATAATCCTTTATAAAAAAAAAAAAAAAAAAGTCAATGCCAAACTCTAGACACCCTAGATTTTCTCCTGTGTTATCTTCTAGGAACTCTATGGTTTTGCATTATACATATAGGTCTATAATCAATTTATAGTTCCTATATAAAATTATTAGGTTTTTAAATTATTTTTACAGGTATATGTCTAGTTTTTACAGCACATTTGTTCAAAAAGTATTCTTATCCATTGAATACCTTTTCTCCTTTGTGAAAGATCAGTTGGCTATATGTATATAGGTCTATTTCTGGCCTCTCTATTCTATTTCATTGATCTAGTTGTCTATTCTTTTGCCAATATAATCTTACTTTTTTTTTTTAAAGAAAAAAAACACGTAAATCAACTACTTATTTGAGCACAGTTGATTTACAATATTGTGTTTCAGATGTACAGGCAGTACATATTACTTTGATTTGTAGCTTGATACTTACTCTTGAAATCACATACTGTTAGTCCTACGAATTTGTCCTCACTTGAAGTTGTGTTAGCTGTTCTTTTTTTCTTTTCCATATGTAGTTTAGAATGTAGTACAGTTTGTTAATATCCAAATAATATTGGGGTTTTGATTGAGATTTCATTGACTCTATGAAGAACTGACATCTTGACAGTGTTGAGTCTTCCAATATATACATATGCAATCTTCATTTAAAGAAAGCTTTTGATGTATTTTATTAGAGATTTATTTTTTTAAGATTTTTTTTATGTTGACCATTTTTAAAGTCCTTGTTAAATCTGTTACAATATTGTTTTTTCTGTTTATGTTTTGGTTTCTGGCCGCAATCTTAGCTCCACAACCAGGGATTCAACCCATACCTTTTTCATTGGAAGGTGGGAAAAAATTTTTTAAAAGCCTAAACATTGGACCACCAGGGAAGTTCCTTACCAGAGATTTATTGTTTTCTTTGTATATAAAATTTGTTTATCAGGTTTATGCTTAAAGTTTTTGCTGTTAAATAGTATCATGTTTAAATTAAAAATTCCAATTATTTGTTGTTATTTATGAGAGAACAAATGACTCATGCAATACACTTGCATCTTGCAATGTTTCCATAAGTGCTTACTAGTTACTAGTAGTTTATTATTGGCTTTTTGGAATTTTTAACTAAGACAGTCATGTACTTTGCAGACCACTAAAGTTTTATTTCTTCCTTCTCAATCTGTATACCTCTTTTGTTCTTTTCTGATTATATTAGTTAAGACTTCCAGTACAATATTGACTGGGGCGGGGTGAAAGTAGGCATTCTTGCCTTGGTCCCATATTTTAACTCTTAAATATCATTTTCCACTGAAATAATCCAAGGATCATTAGAGAAAACTCCATTTCCTGATAAGCTTAGGCTGAGAAAAATTAAGATGAACTTGTAATACCTCAGGGTGCTAGAAATGAGGGTAATAGTCAAAAAAACAATGTAGACAAAGGGAAAAGAAATATGGGCCAGCTTGAAGAGGCTTTCAGTGGGGACATCTAGGATAATTTGGACATCAAAATAAATAGTGGTAGCAATTGATTATGATTCACTTAATAAAGTTTCATTAGCTATTAGTGTTATAAACAAATGGACAGAAAAGTTAAAGAGAAGAAAAAGTGCTTTCTTGCAAAAAAAAAAAATCAGCTAATAAATACATAAAGAATGATGTAATTATATAATCATTGTGCCTGTGTGCTTAGTTGCTCAGTCGTGTCCGACTCTGTGACCTCCTGGGCTGTAGCCCACCAGGCTCCTCTGTCCATGGGATTTTCCAGGCGAGAATACTGGTGTGGGTTGCTATTCCCTTCTCCAGAGGATCTTCCCGACCCCAGGATTGAACTTACATTTCCTGCATTGGCAAGCAGAGCCATTACCAGGTGACTCCTTACTGAGCCATCCGGTAATCACTGAGCTCCATATAATCATTAATAGTGGGTAAAACTATTGGTCAGTAGTATAGTGAAGAGAAATAAGATATTTATGGGGTCTGAAAAGTATCTTGCTACAAATTACTTATTAATGACAATATGGAAAATAAAAACTTTACACAGGAGAGATACAGTGGATTCCACCTAAACCAAGTGATCAAAATTAATATTACCAACTTTAGGATGGGCTTCCCAAGTGATGCTAGAAAGAACCTGCCTGCCAACATGAATTCGATCCCTGGGTCAGGAAGATCCCCTGAAGGAGGCCATGGCAACCCATTCCCGTATTCTTGCCTGGAGAATCCCGCAGACAGAGGAGCCTGGCAGGCTGCAGTCCATGCCGTCACACAGAGTCGGACATGACTAAAGCAATTTAGCACAGAACTTTAGGATAATCAAATATTACATGGCTTCTAATATGATTACCATGATGAGCACATCATATTTGTTGTAATATAAACAAAATGCATAACTTGAACCTAATCTGAAAGAAATATTGTATAAATCCTAATTGAGGGACATGCTACAAAAATAACTCGCCTTTAGATCACAGAATGCTTGACATTAAAAAAAAAATTAAAGAATTCCGTTAGAATAGACTAAATAGACATAATGATAAAATGCAATGCTTGATACTAACTGTATCCATATGGGGAAAAACTGATAAATGGCAATACTAAGAAAATTGAAATTATAATGAAATTATACCAATAACTTGGAGAAGACAATGGCACCCCACTCCAGTACTCTTGCCTGGAAAATCCCATGGACGGAGGAGCCTGCTAGGCTGCAGTCCATGGGATCGTTAAGAGTCGGCCACGACTGAGCAACTTCACTTTCACTTTTCACTTTCATGTATTGGAGAAGGAAATGGCAACCCACTCCAGTGTTCTTGCCTGGAGAATCCCAGGGATGGGGGAGCCTGGTGGGCTGCCGTCTATGGGGTCGCACAGAGTCAGACACAACTTAGCAGCAGCAGTATATCAATAACTTAGATTAGATAATAGTATTGCATTAGTGTTAAGTTTCCTGATTTTAATAATTGTTCCTGATTTTAATAATTGGTTAGATAATAGAATATTTTGAAACTTAAGTTATTCATACTAACTGTTTAGGACTGGATACATTGGCTCAACCCCTGGGTCAGGAAGATCTCCTGGAGGAAGAAATGGCAACCCACTCCAGTATTCTTGCCTGGAAAATCCCATGGACAGAGGAACCTGGTAGACTACAGTCCAAAGGGTCACAAAGAGTCAGACATGACTGAGTGACTATGCATGCATAAACAGGGCATACTATATCCAAATCCAGAGGAATGGTGAACTTATTAAAAGGGTAGTTGTACTAGTCTTGCAACATGGGAGTGTGTAACACACACACATAACTATATATATATATATATATACACACACACACACACACACAGTGCATATATACTTATACACACACATTTATTGTTATCTTTCCTTACAAAATGTTTCCAAGCACAATGGACGCAGGCATAGTGTTTTTACCCTAAATGCAAATACATATATGAACTCTCATATATTGCTTTCTAATAGGGCTTCCTTGATGGTGCAGATGGTAAAGAATTTGCCTGCAATGCTGGAGACAGGAGTTTGATCCCTGGGTCAGGTAAATCCCCTGGAGAAGGGGATGGCAACCCACTCCAGTATTCTAACTGGGAGAATCCCATGGACAGAGTAGTTTGACGGGCTACAGTCCATGGGGTAGCAAAGAGTTACACACGACTGAGTGACTAATACTTAACTTACTTAATACGTATTTCAAAAGGAATATATTATAATGTTTGAGGTTCACAAAAATATAGCATGAAAAATGTAACAATTACTTAAGGGAAACACAAAACATTTCTAGTATTTGAAGTTTTTACAAATACTCAAGGGAAAAAAAATGATGTAGTGAATGATGAAGCAAATGGTATCCTTATGCAAACAGAATGGAAGGATTCCAAACACAGTTTCTCATAACACCCCCAAAATGAAGCTAATGGCAACATCATCTTCGCTGCTTTCTGATGGTTATTTATATAACAAGAGTAGACTGTGGATTAATGGATGAGCATCATAATTGTTAGAACAGCTTTTTCCCCTTTACTTATGCTTTTGAAGCTACTACACAATTGATTGCTAAACTGTGATGTGTTGAGAATTTATTATCTACCATGCTCTGTGTGCTAGGGATTAGCATACAATTGGTCTTTTGATGCTTTTCAGGAGACTTGCTACTTTTATAGTTTGCTTTAAATCACACAAGTAAGGATTAATGTACAGATTCAAGCTCATGGTCTAGCTATGTTATTATAATTCCTTTCTAATATAATTTAGTTCCCTGCAGTAAACATTGCCAGTTAAAATAGTGATGGTATATGTAAAATGATTTAAATATGAATCTGTCAAGGAAAGTGATTTTCATTAGTAGATGTGCCAAAAAATGAAGGTAATGAGAACTATGCAAAAATTTAAATAAAAACTATCTTTTTGCTAAAACAAACCAAATACATAGAAAGTATTTTCACATTGTCCTAAGACAGTATTCACTAGTGATATCAGCATATCCTTAAAGAGGCATTCTATATCTAAATAAATTTGAGACACATTGATTAAACACATTTAAAACTTTTGCAGGATTTTTCAGAGCTTCTAATTTGCAAACATAGTTATATATCACTTAAACGTTAATATTATATGCAGTTTACCTCAATTCAAATTGGGATATAGCCAATGTTTCCTTCACAGTTTTTTAACCTTAAGGAATCAGAGTTTCATGAGTACATGCATTGCAGTTAGAAAAAAATTGGGAGGACATGAGAAGGTTTCAAGGTGGAGGTTGAAGAAGTTGTGAAAAATGGTTCAGTTTTTTTTTTTTTTGCAGTCTATGGGGTCACAAAGAATTGGACACAACTTAGGGACTAAACAACAACAACCACCTTCCTAATTTCCTCTAGAAGTGAGAGGTTTGGAGTGTACCTGGAAATATGTGTTTTTATAAGCCCTCTAGGTGTTTTTGCTTTTTCCTTAATTTTGAGAAGCAGTTCATTTGATGTTAATCCAAGCATATATTGATCTTTTCAAAAAGATACTATATCTTCAAAATATTTGACATGTAAAGCTCCAAAGATATAATGATCAAAGCTTTAGCCTTAAAGAAAAATTAATTAGGTCACTGATGAAGAATAAAGAAGAGTGAGGATTAAGGACTCCTATGAAATGCCATACAACTTTTGCAAGATATAAATTAAAGGAAAGAGAAACATACAGGTGAAACAAGGAAGATGAAGTATTTTGTTTACTTAAACCAGTTTCTCAGAAAATATTCTACAGCCTAAAAGCATGAACGGTGAAAGTAGACAGAATGGATGATACAGAATTAGGTATATTTTGTTTTTTATTGGGTTTGCTGGGGTTCTCTAAGAAGCTTGTGATTCTTTTGTACTATCAATCAGCATTGAAAGGAATAGCCATTTAAATTTGATTATTTGGTCACTTTGCTATTGAGGATATATATGTGTTCCTTATGTATTTTGACCTCTTATCAGATACATGATTTACAAGTATTTTCTTTCATTCTGTATGTTGCCTTATCATTTTGTTGATCATCCCTTTTTGCTATGCAGAAACTTTTTAGTTTGATGTAGCCACCTTTGTTTATTTTTGTGTTTCATTGATTGTGCTTTAGGTGTCATATAAAGCAAAAAAATCACTGTCATGACTCTGTCAAGGAGCTTTTCCGTGTGTCTTTGTCTAGAATTTTTAAGGTGTTAGGTTTTACACTTAAGCCTTTAATCCATTAGAGTTCATTTCTGTGATTGTGTAAGACAGAGGTCTTGTCATTCTTTATATGTGAACAACTTAGTTCCACAGCATCATTCATTGTATATACTATCTTTTCTCCATTGAGGATTCTTGGCCCCCTTGTCAAGTATTACTTCAGTCGCTCAGTCGTGTCCAACTCTTTGCGACCCCATGAATCACAGCACGCCAGGCCTCCCTGTCCATCACCATCTCCCGGAGTTCACTCAGACTCACGTCCATCGAGTCCATGATGCCATCCAGCCATCTCATCCTCTGTCGTCCCCTTCTCCTCCTGCCCCCAATCCCTCCCAACATCAGAGTCTTTTCCAATGAGTCAACTCTTTGCATGAGGTGGCCAAAGTACTGGAGTTTCAGCTTTAGCATCATCCTTCCAAAGAAATCCCAGGGCTTATCTCCTTCAGAATGGACTGGTTGGATCTCCTTGCAGTCCAAGGGACTCTTGAGTCTTCTCCAACACCACAGTTCAAAAGCATCAATTCTTCAGTGCTCAGCATTCTTCACAGTCCAACTCTCACATCCATACATGACCACAGGAAAAACTATAGCCTTGACTAGACGGACCTTAGTCGGCAAAGTAATGTCTCTGCTTTTGAAAATGCTATCTAGGTTGGACATAACTTTTCTTCCAAGGAGTAAGCGTCTTTTAATTTCATGGCCGCAGTAACCATCTGCAGTGATTTTGGAGCCCAAAAAATAAAGTCTGGCACTGTTTCCACTGTTTCCCCATCTATTTCCCATGAAGTGATGGGACCAGATGCCATGATCTTCATTTTCTGAATGTTGAGCTTTAAGCCAACTTTTTCGCTCTCCTCTTGCATAAAACTTGAATAGGTATTTTTCCAATGAAGCTATTCAAATGGCCAGCACATACATAAAAAGATACTCATCATCATTAATCATTAAGGAATGCAAAAAAATTGCAATGAAGTATCATCTCACAGGTGTTAGAATGGCTATCAGCAAAAAGACAAGAGATAGCAGATGCTGGCAAGAATGCAGAGAAACAGGAACTCTGGTGCATTGTTGCTAGGAATGTAAATTGGTGTAGCCACTATAGACAACAGTATAGAGGTCGCTCAGAAAAATAAAAATAGAACTACATATAACTCAACAGTTCTGTTTATGTGTGTATATCTGATGGAAACAAAATCACTATGTCAAAGAGACATCTGCACTCCCTTATTCTTGCAGCATTATTTATAGTCTCTGAAACAAGTAAACAATTTAAGTGTTCATTGAGAGATAAATGGATAAAGTTAATGTTAGGTATATACAAACATACACAGAGAATAGAATAAGATTTAGTCATAAAAAAGTGAGGAAGTCCTGTCATTTGCAACAGTGTGGATGGAACTTGAGGGAGTTAGGCTAAGTGAAAGAAGTCCAACAGAGCAAAACAAGTACTATAGGATCTTACTTGTGAAATCTAAAAATAACTAAACTTACAGAAAAAGAGATCAGATTTGTGGTCACCAGAGATGGGACTTGGGGTGAGAGAATTAATGAGAGTTGTCAAAAGGTACAAACTTCAGTTGTAAGATAAAGTAGTACTGGGATATAAGGCACGACATAATGGCTGTGATTAACACAGATGGTGGTTGAGTCACTAAGTCATGTCCAACTCTTGCGATGTCGTGGAATTCAGCCTGTCAGGGTCCTCTGTCCATGGGTTTTCCCAGGCAAGAATACTGGAGTGGGTTGCCATTTCCTTTTCCAGGGGATCTTCTCAACCCAGGGATTGAACCTCGGTCTCCTACATTGCAGGTGGATTCTTTACCAACTGAGCCACCAGGGAAGACATAATTTTAACTGCTGTATAGTATATTTAAAGGTATATCCTAAAAGATCTCATCACAAAGAAAACCTTCTTGAATATATGAAATGATGGATGTCAATGCATTGTGGTAATCACTTCACAGTGGATATATGTCATTGTAAATCTTAAACTTATACAGTATTGTATGTCGATTTTACCTCAATGAAACTGTAAAAAAAGGAAATGAACANATATTTAAAAGTATATCCTAAAAGATCTCATCACAAAGAAAACCTTCTTGAATATATGAAATGATGGATGTCAATGCATTGTGGTAATCACTTCACAGTGGATATATGTCATTGTAAATCTTAAACTTATACAGTATTGTATGTCGATTTTACCTCAATGAAACTGTAAAAAAAGGAAATGAACACTCATACAACCCCGACTCTTTACAGGAAGTTGTGCAATTAAAATCTGAATGATGACTGAGAATATCTTAACAAGAGACTGATATTTAGATTTTTCAACAAATGTGAAAACTAGATTCATTAGTTAAGATGCTGTTTTCAGATACAAGGATATTTAGGTTATCATTGGTGAAACAGTTCCAGGTGATAAAGACCTGTGTGGTGTCACAGTGTTAATGCATAATTATACTAGGCTTTGGCCAACTAACACTGGAGTCAATCAATTTCTAAAACTTTTAGACCAGGGATAAAAAGTAACATGGTGTTTGATTTCAAGGATATTAACTAGAGACAGAAAACATGTATGAGGAGGAAATGCTAAAGTTGTTAGAGAAATTGGAAGGACATTATATGTAAATTTTGAGAAGTCAAATAACATAGAAAGTGAAAGGAAATTGATGAGAGATGAGTAGTTGAACAAACTACTTTGCATAGTTAGGAAATATACTGATCTCTTCTTTTTTTTTTTTTTTTTCAGCAGATTGAGGCCAATAGGTAAAATACCTCTCAGAAAGATTCATTAGAAACAGTGTCACAGATCAGAAGTGGGCTTTTCTTAACACAAGTATATATATATAGTGTTATTTTGGAAAAAGTAGAAAATGAGTAAAAGGGCAAAATGCCTCAAATAGAACAAGGCACAATACAGTTATTATACTACATAGATGAATGAAGGATTAGGCTTGAAAACTCTGTATTCAAGTATAGGAGGCCTTAGTGCTTTTTGTCTATCCATTGTTGGAATCCCCACTGTAATAACCCGACAGATGATAATAACAGGGAGTTTAATAGTTTGCAGTAGAGGCTGTTCTATTCTTGTTGGTCAGCTGCAGTGGTTCAAAATTTAACCAATAATTTGACATTAGATCATTCTTCTTCCTAAACTTTTTAATTTACCTAAAATTACCATATTTTGTTTCTCTTATTGCACTGTAAAATAATGAATTGTAGCTATCATGTTTTCTGCCAAGTCTTTTCTTCTCCAGGCTAAATATCAATAACTTCTATTCCTTTATTGATTTAAACTGTATTGATTCTGATTCCCTATTTATCAGGTCACTGTTTGATCTTACTTAAATTACTTTAATGGTTCTACCTACTTGTGAGGTAATGCACTATTGATTGACACTAATATCTGACACTTTGTCACACTGAAATATTCTGATGGAATTCAGTAAGTAACTGTTTCAAAAATTTTATTCATGTGAGGATTTTTAAGTTTAAAATATCATTGAATATATTAAGCATGGAGAATTCTAAGCCTAAAATAAACCTGAGGGAGCAATGAAAATAATAACCACCAGAATCATGATTTTTATTTTAAATGAGATAATATTTACATGAGAATCATAACATTTTTCTTTTTTAAGGCATTGCTAATTATTTTTCTATATCCTATGATTATCTCCAAATGAATAATGTCAGCAAAACTTACACATTTTTAGTAATTCATTTGTGTTAAAATTTCCTAGCTAGGCATGTATTTTTTGGTTTATTTATCCTTATAGTAGAAAGTGTTAGTTGCTCAGTCTTATCTGACTCTTTCAACCCCATGGACTATAGCCCGCCAAGCTCCTCTGTCCATGGGATTCTCCAGGGAAGAATTACTGGAGTGGGTTGCTATTTTCTTCTCCAAAGTACCTTCCCAATCCAGGAATTAAATCTGGTTCTCCTGCATTGTAGGGATATTCTTTACCATCTGAGCCATCAGGGAAGCCCATTTATCATTATAATAGAGTGTAAAATTTTGATCTAATTCAATTATTAATTAAATCAACTTCAGTCATGTTAATGATTGTATTTCCAATGGCCTAGAAATACTTGAAATAAATACCATCAGATTTAAAAAAAAGCTAGGCTGCTTATTTATATTAGGGAAAATCAAGTAAAATTATAAATGTCATTTGTCCTGATGAACCATCCAAAGTAAATGAGTGCACAGAAAGTGTCTTTGATGGAAGAACAGGGTTTCCCCCATCAAAGAAACCCCTACTCCCAAAAAATAATAAAAAAGCTCCCCCTCCAACAAACAAACCAATAAACAGTCTATTGATATTGAAGTTATACCTCTTAAAATGAATTAAGAATAATTTATTCCCCTCTGTTTTCTAAAAGATTTTGTGAGATTGGTATGACTTGTCCTTAAATGTTTAGTAATACCATCTAGGCCTGAAGTCATCTTGTTAGAAACATTTTACTTTAATAGATGTTGATTCTTTTAACACACACAGGGATATGTAAAATTATACCTATAAATTTTGGTAGTTTATATTTTTCAAGCTATTTATTTCTCAACAAGTATCAATGAGGTTTTCTGTAGAAGATTCAGAAATTTTGGATCCCTTCAGATACTATTATGACAGATGTTCAAGAGTGAGCAAAGCCCCTGGACAGGACCTCAGTGTGTGCTGTTGCCTTCCCCCTGAGACTACAGTAACTTCTACTGTGTCTTCATAGTGGTTAGAACTAGTGAATTAACAGTATCAGTATCCATATACATACCTTGTTACTGAGACCATGTAAATCTGTTCCAGCATAGATCCCATACAACATCTGGCATAATGTCCACAGTTGAGGCTACTGCTGATTGATTTTGCATTCCTCTCTCATCTTTCAGTATTTTTTTTTTTTTTTTAGAGGCAAGACTTGTGAATTAAATATGGATATGATGGACATAGTTAATCCTGTTTAAAATAGGCCAAAACTTCTTCAGCTACAACCAGTAATAGGGACAAAAGTGTCAACAAACCTAAAGGTGATCCAGATCACAAATCCCATTTTAGAATCTGCTTCCTAGGATGATTACTTTGACCAGTTTTTGTAGGTGAGGTTTCCCTTGGAATCAGACTCTAAAATGGAGACTTGTGTGAAGGTTATTAATTTTGTAGACACGGGCTGTACAGAGGGAGAGGTTGAGATCTGTGGTATCAATAGTCTTCAGCCAGTCTTAAGTGGATCTCTGAAACTAGGATGGCCATTTACAAATAAGACAAAGAACAGGGATGCCTCAACAAATTGTTACATACTAGCTACTCCCTGAGATGAGGTGTAACCATGAGAAAACTAGTTCCTTTTAAAAAAAAAAAAATTAAAAAGTTAGTCAGTCATATCTGACATTTTGTGACCCCATGGACAGTAGCCCACCAGGCTCCTCTGCTCATGGAATTCTCTAGGCAAGAATACTGGAGTGTTGTAGCCATTTCCTTCTCCAAGGTATCTTCCTGACCCAGGGATCGAACCTCTCTCTCCTGCATTGCAAGCAGGTTCCTAATATTGTCTGAGCCACCAGGGAAGCAACTGAGAGAATGAGGGTTTCCATATTAGCAGAAGATCCACTGCATATAAATCAGACACATGTCAAGGTCCCATAACTAGGCACCAACTGACCTCCCAATTTTTTGCGGAGAATAATTGCACAGTATCCTCTTTATCATTAGTGATTACCATTTTTATATATGTAAATATTATAGGCAAAATCATGTCATTTGCATTTTTATTGAATAATATAATAAATTTTTATATGCTAATTAATTCTTAGTCATCCTTAGATTAAAAACTAATCTTTTTAATTGTCTATTTTCTGTCAAAGGACCCAGCTTTTAATCGGCTAAAAGATTTTACACTTAATTAACTGAAAGATCTTATGCTCTTATAATCAGTTGGCTAAAATAACTGTTATTCTCTTTTCACAAGCTAAACACATTGAAAATTCATTCACAGTCTTTCCAAAGCCAAATAAAATTGTGAGGCTGGTTTCTATAATTATGTAAATTCATTTTCTACTGCTAATCATACAGGTTGGAAATCTTAAAAAATCTTTAAAGATTCACTCTTTCTTCCTAATATTCACAGTCAAAATTGATCCTCGATTTACTTACTATTGGCTTCTCATTTCTATATCCATTGCCTTGCTTTGCTTTAGGCTTTACCCATTCCATCTGTTACAGTGCAGTTTCTTAGAAGCAATTGTTTCTAACTTTCAGTCTCTTTTATTGAGTACTGGCAAATACGCTTCCATATTTTTTTTTTTTCCCTAAAACACTCCTCTCTGCTAAGAAACCTGGAATATTTCTCATGGTATATAGAATTTATTACAAGCAACTAACCATAGAATTCGACTGGAAGATCTAACTGAACTTTCCTCAGTCGCTTTTGTTTTATCTTCCCTTGTAGCTCAGTCGGTAAAGAGTCTCCCTGCAATGCAGGAGATCCTGGTTCGATTCCGGGGTTGGGAAGATCCCCTGGAGAAGGAAATGGCAACCCATTCCAGTATTGCTTGCCTGAGAGAACCCCATGGACAGAGGAGCTTGGCAGGCTATAGTCCTTGGGATCACAAGAGTAGGACACGACTTAGCAACTAAACCACTACCACAGCTTGTATTTTCAGCCAAAAACCTCTGTATTTTTTATTCATCCTATCCTCTGCTTTTGTCCATGGTTATTAACTCTGGCAGAAAACATCTCATTGTCCCTTTGAAAATATTCCCTTTCCTAGCGGGGAAAAAAATGACATAATTTTCTTTTCAATCAGAAGTTAATTTGTTTCTTTCATATGTCAGAGCATTTAAAATTTTTATACTGCTTGACGCATTCTGATCTTACTACAGTTTATCTCTTGTCCAAATGTTTCTTACCTGAGAGTTGAAATGTACCAGTTCCTATTCATATATACAGTATAACTTTTAAACTTATTTCTAATCAAAGGCAATTTGGAGAATTGTCTAAATTTTTAAAGTTATTCTTCTAATACTGATGAATGACAATGTAATATTGACTTTGTTATTCTTTCAGTTCAGTTCAGTTCAGTCTCTCAGTCGTGTCTGACTCTTTGCAACCCCATGAGTTGCAGCACGCCACGTCTCCCTGTTCATTACCACCTCTCGGAGTTTACTCAGACTCACGTCCATCGAGTCCGTGATGCCATCCAGCAATCTCATCCTTGGTCGTCCCCTTCTCCTGCCCCCAATCCTTCCCAGCATCAGAATCTTTTCCAATGAGTCAACTCTTCACATGAGGTGGCCAAAGTACTGGAGTTTCAGCTTTAGCATCATTCCTTCCAAAGAAATCCCAGGGTTGATCTCCTTCAGAATGGACTGGTTGGATCT
>SJYT01020149.1:354522-433780 GCA_006410635.1 Cephalophus harveyi | reverse complement strand
CTGAAGAAGGCTTTCTTATCTCTTCTTGCTATTCTTTGGAACTCTGCATTCAGGTGCTTATATCTTTCCTTTTCTCCTTTGCTTTTCGCCTCTCTTCTTTTCACAGCTATTTGTAAGGCCTCCCCAGACAGCCATTTTGCTTTTTTGCATTTCTTTTCCATGGGGATGGTCTTGATCCCTGTCTCCTGTACAATGTCACGAACCTCATTCCATAGTTCATCAGGCACTCTATCTATCAGATCTAGGCCCTTAAATCCATTTCTCACTTCCACTGTATAATCATAAGGGATTTGATTTAGGTCATACCTGAATGGTCTAGTGGTTTTCCCTACTTTCTTCAATTTCAGTCTGAATTTGACAACAAGGAGTTCCTGATCTGAGCCACAGTCAGCTCCTGGTCTTGTTGTTGTTGACTGTATAGAGCTTCTCCGTCTTTGGCTGCAAAGAATATAATTAGTCTGATTTTGGTGTTGACCATCTGGTGATGTCCATGTGTAGAGTCGTCTCTTGTGTTGTTGGAAGAGGGTGTTTGCTATGACCAGTGCATTTTCTTGGCAAAACTCTAATAGTCTTTGCCTTGGAATGCCTCCTCTTCACCCCTTTTCAAAACTCCTGCTCTTTTTGCAAGAGGAGAAGAGGAAGGTGTTCTTTGTAAAACGGATTTTACAGAATATTTATTTAGTCCTTCACACTCTGCAGGATTACGTGGAAACTATCTCCTTACCCGAGTCCTCAAGTAGCTCACACTTGTTTTAGGAGGACGTGTGATATCTATGTGCCTCTGTCTTTTTCTCACAGGCACACAGACAGCCATTAACATTGCAGTGTTACTCATATGTTTTATTATTTTAAAATTAAAATAATAATACTTACCTCCTTTAGAAACAAGTCAGATAACACTGAAGGCTATATGATTAAACATGAAAACTCTTCTTCCCTCATCCCCCTCGGTGCACCAACTCATCCCTACCACACGGTGCTCCCAGAAGTCATTCCTCTTAATAGTGTGGCTTGGGAGGCTTCTGGACTTTGTATGTATTTTCACTGACATGTGTAGTTCTCTTGATTCAGTGAATGATTATGTTTTTATTTCACATAATGTTCTATGCCTTGCTTTTGTCTTCATCTCCTTTAGATCCTTCCTTATCAATATATATGTATCAGCTTCATTCTTAAGTGAAATACTGTATATGCCATGTTTTACTTGACTACCCCTGTAGTAAGATATTAGTGTAGGCAAATTAAAAGACGTTTGGTGCCAAGGACCTCATTTCTAGCATAAATTTCAGCAAAGTAGCTTTTGTGTTTTGAAAACAAGTGACAGTCCATAGAAAGGACTCTATGTAATTTGACCTCCTTCCATTTCTTTGGTTTTAGATGCTTGTTTCTACCTGGTTGACTTGTAACTGTTAAAAAGTGAAATGTGTTTGATTTAATCTTCATTTACTCTCCAATGATTACATAGGCTTTACTCAGCCAAGATGGTGCTGTCTGTAGCACTGTATATAAATATCTAATAAATGTGGTTTATTGATGGGTAAACTGTTAGGTATAAAAAGAATGCCGTGTTTTTTTTTAACTTTTTAATTTTAAGATAATTGAGATAAATGATTTTGAAGAAAAAAAAGTGTTGTCATATTGTCATCTAATTCTTATTAAATGTGGTTATTAGAGGCCAACAGTGGACATTATAATGCTGTATATATAATAATAAAATAATACAGAGACCACTTAAACTTTTATGTTACAGTAATTTTGAGCAGAAGTCTCATGTTCTTCATTGACCCATAAAAAGAGTTATTGTTCAACAATGTAGAAGATGGCATGCTTGTCTTCTCTTATCATTCACAAATATTCAGCACCTTTGAGTTACCTCTTACATTACTTAAATACATACGTGGCTGTTGTCTTTAAAATTGTTCCTCTGAACTCTTTTTGGAAGCTTTTTTTTTTCTTTAGCAATATGTACTTGTGTTAAAAATTTTCAAAACGAATGAACAAAAACTATAGAAGAAAGTAATTCTCCTTTCTTCCTCAGTCCCCAGTCCCATTCCTTAGGTAACTACTATCTATTAGAAAATATTTGTAACACATTGTACACCTATTGGGATGGCTAAAGTCCAGAGCATTGATAACATCAAATTCTGGTAAGGATGTGAAGCAACAGGAATTCTCATTCATTTCTGGTGGGAATGCAAAATGGTAGTCACTGTGGACAACAGTTTGGTAATTTCTCTTTAAAAAAGTAAGCATACTGTTATCATACAATCCAGCAACTGTGCTCCTTGGTGTTTGCTCAAAAGAGTTGAAAACTTGCGTCCATACAATAGCATGCACATGGATGATTATAGCAGCTCTTTTCACAGTTGCCAAAACTTGAAAGTAACCGAGATGTCCTTCAGTGGTAAATGGAAAAACAAGCTGTGTTATATTCAATCAGTGGAATTTTATTCACTGCTAAAAACAAATTATCAAACTATGAAAAGACATTGATGAACCTTAACATACATATTGCTAAGTATAGGAAAACCAATCAGAGAAGGCTATGAACTGCATGATTCCAAAGGGCTTTAGCCATTCCAGTAGGTGTACAATGTGTTACAGATATTTTTTAATAGATAGTAGTTACCTAAGGAATGGGACTGGAGGACTGAGGAAGAAAGAATGCCATTCCAGAGGTATGGCATTATGGAAAAGGCAAAGCTATGCAAATACTGAAAAGATCAGTGGTTGTCAGAGTTGGGGACGGAGGGGAATGGATGAGTACATGGACCATAGAGGGTATTTTGGGTGCTCTCTGGGACACAACAGTGATGGCTGTGCATCGTAGAATGCAGACAGCAGAAGAGAGCTCTGAGAGTGACTGTGACTTCGGGTGATCTTGTCTCCATGCAGGTTCATTGGCTTTAACAGATTTGCCACTCTCAGTAGGCAGTGTGTGTCAGAGGCCAGGGCTGTTTGTGTGGGATAGTCTCTGCACCTTCCTCTTAATTTTGTTGTGAACCTAAAACAGCTCTTAAAAGATAAAAGTCTTATTTTAAAAATTATTTATGTGCCTTTCCAGAATTTTTCTGGGTATATCCAAGTGTGTGAATGTGTGTAATTTTTTTAGTATACCTCAATGGGACTATATTGTAGATATTGTTCTGCCCCATTCATTTGTTCATTTAATAACTTACCTATATTCCTGAAGAATCTGTATATTTCTCTCATTTTTAGATGTGTGATAATTAATATGGTGAGGTGAAGTCGCTCAGTCGTGTCCGACTCTTTGTGACCCCATGGACTAGCGCCTACCAGGCTCCTCTGTCCATGGGATTCTCCAGGCAAGAATACTGGAGTGGGTTGCCATTTCCTTCTCCAGGGGATCTTCCTGACCCAGGGATTGAACCCAGGTCTCCCGCACTGGAGGCAGACACTTTAACCTCTGAGCCACCAGGGAAGCCCAATTAAATGGTAGATTCACCATTTTAATTTTATATTTTTGTTTGCTCTTACCAACAGTTTTGCTGATCATTTTTGTACATGTATCTGGCTCCAGTACCTTTTATTACTTTATTAACTGACAGGCTCATTTTCTCTTGCCTGTAACTTTCAATTCAATTTTTATTTTCTTGTAGAACTATGAGAATAGTGTGTACAATGTAATCTCATTTGTGTACATTAGATATCCACACACATATAACAAGTATGTGGGTCAGTTTTCTGGAAGGATATATAAGATACAAGTAACTGTGATTATCTTTGGATAGAGGGACCTAATAACAGAAGCAGAGGGCAGACTATTTTTATATATGTTTCTGTTTTTCTTATATGGTGAATTTTTAAAAAAGTAAAAATGAAATTTAAAAGTTATGGTCTATATCCAGAAGAAGCTATGTGGTTGGGTAGATAGGGCTTTTTTTTTTTTTTTTTTAAGCAAAAATACATAATTAATGTGGTATTTGCCACTTTTTAAACACTTAAAAAATTCAAAAAAGAGAGTGAAAACTTATTGAACTTTTAGGTGAACATCAAAGCAGTTTAGTAGATGAGTTGTATTATAAGCATATTATTACCCTTTTATTTCCATAAAAATCTGTTTTTAGTAAGATTTATAAAACAAAATACTGAAGTATGTCATCCATATGAGTTGGGCTAGGCTGAAAAAGCAGAGCTTATCCTCTTACTAAGTCTGCCAAAATTCTTCTCAATTCTTGGAACATGAATTTTTCTGTCACTGGACATGTTCACCTTCTAAATTTCCTCTCCTCGTGTGCCATACCTTACTTTGGACATCTGGCGTGCTCGGTCCACAGGGTTGCAAAGAGTTGGACACGACTTAGCAATCTGAGTGAACTCCAAGAGATGGTGATGAACAGGGAGGCCTGGCGTGCTGCGATTCATGGGGTCACAGAGAGTCGGACACAACTAAGCGACTGAACTGAACTGAACTGAAACTTGGCAGACATTTCAGTATTACCAAAATCTACAGTTCTATCAATCTAGTGCTTGTGTTCTGAGATGTTTCAAAAGGCAGTAGAACAGTGTGTAGGGATGTGTGTGTAGGGATGAAGCTACAAGAAAGCCTGAGCAGAACGGGGCTGGTGGAATTGTTACACTTTTATCAGTGTTACAAGTCATGCTATCTCATGAGAATTTGTTTTACAAAGAAAAGAGGAATTTCTATTGCTAAAAGAGAAGTTTTAATGAATCTCTTTCCCCTCAGTTCAGTTCAGTCGCTAAGTCCTGTCCAATTCTTTGCAACCCCATGGACTGCAGCATGCCAGGCTTCCCTGTCCATCACCAACTCCCAGAGCCTACTCAAACTCATGTCCATTGCGTCAGTGATGCCATCCAACCACCGCTGTCATCCCCGTCTCCTCCTGCCTTCAGTCTTTCCCATCATCAAGATCTTTTCCAGTGAGTCAGTTCTTAGCATCAGGTGGCCAATGTGTTGGAGTTTCAGTTTCAGCATCAGTCCTTCCAATGAATATTCAGGAACTGATTTTCTTTAGGATTTACTGGTTTTATGAAGCTACAAGAAAGCCTGAGCAGAACGGGGCTGGTGGAATTGTTACACTTTTATCAGTGTTACAAGTCATGCTATCTCATGAGAATTTGTTTTACAAAGAAAAGAGGAATTTCTATTGCTAAAAGAGAAGTTTTAATGAATCTCTTTCCCCTCAGTTCAGTTCAGTCGCTAAGTCCTGTCCAATTCTTTGCAACCCCATGGACTGCAGCATGCCAGGCTTCCCTGTCCATCACCAACTCCCAGAGCCTACTCAAACTCATGTCCATTGCGTCAGTGATGCCATCCAACCACCGCTGTCATCCCCGTCTCCTCCTGCCTTCAGTCTTTCCCATCATCAAGATCTTTTCCAGTGAGTCAGTTCTTAGCATCAGGTGGCCAATGTGTTGGAGTTTCAGTTTCAGCATCAGTCCTTCCAATGAATATTCAGGAACTGATTTTCTTTAGGATTTACTGGTTTAATCTCCTTTCAGTCCAAGGGACCCCCAAGAGTCTTCTCCAACACCATAGTTCAAAAGCATCAATTCTCTGGTGCTCAGCTTTCTTTAGAGTCCAACTCTCACATCTATCCATGACTACTGGAAAAACCATAGCTTTGACTAGATGGACTTTTGTTGGTAGAGTAATGTCTCTGCTTTTTAATGCGCTGTCTAAGTCATAGTTTTTCTTCCAAGGAGCAAGTGTCTTTTAATTTCATGGCTGCACTCACTATCTGCAGTGATTTTGGAGCCCAAGAAAATAAGTCTGTCACTGTTTCTGTTTTTTTCCCCATCTATGTTCCATGAAGTGATGGGACCAGATGCCATGATCTTCATTTTTTGAATGTTGAGTTTTAAGCCAGCTTTTTCATTCTTCTCTTTCACTTTCATTAAGAAGCTTTTTAGTTCCTCTTCACTTTCTTTTGCCATAAGGGTGGTGTCATCTGCATATCTGAGGTTATTGATATTTCTGCCTGCCAAGACTTTTCTTTCTGAACACTTTTTATACATACAGTTCTTAATAGCTATTATAAGGTAATTTTATCACCTGATTACCTTCTTGACCTTTAACTGGATTTTCATAGATTAAGACTAAAAAATAACTTGCTGTACTTACTATGAATAAATTATTTCATTTATTATTATTAACAGAAGAAAACAAAGTATTGGACTTGGATCAATCAGATTTAGGTTTGAGTCATTAATTTGCTATGTGTTAGCTTATGTATCTTGAGTAAGCTGGTTTATTCTCTCAGTGTAACAGTTTAAAGTGAGAATTAAATCGGATACTATAAGTCCAGCAGCATCAAAACAGAGTTTTAATAAATTTTATCTAGTAACGGAAAGGATATTAGTCGAAGTGATGATATTTAGTACTATTTTTAAAATCTTCTGTAGCTTCTGGTTTTATTTTGTTTGTTAAGGAAGAATAATTTCTAGAATTTTTCAGAATTGGAGCATGAAGTGTCCAACTTTCCAAAATGAAACATTACTAAATAATGATAAGATATTTTAAAAATCATGAATATATTTGCATGAAATCCTAAAAGAATAAAAATTGAATAGCTTAATTCTGTATTTAACTTTTTAAAAGCTTTTGTTTAAAAAACAAAAAACCCGTAAGGTAGTGTGCCACAGCACCTTTCGTGAATGTGTGTAATCCTTATGATAACTCTGTGAGGCACCTATATTGTTCTACTTTTGTTCAGATAACAAACAGAGAGGCCAAGTAACTACTGAAGGGTGCATAGCTACTAAGTGATAGAGTCAGTATTTACACCTCTCTAATTTCACAGTCTCCATTCTTAATGCTGCCACATTATTTTAAAAATGCATATTACAGCACAGTATACTGCTCTTTGACACCCACTTCAGCTTTGAATTGGTGATTTTTGATTCAGTAAATTCCTTATGATAAAACACCTGGGTTATAGTTTTTCTCCCCAATGGAAAATGATATTTTTGTCATTGTAATGTTTCTGATCATGAAAAATCTGAGTAATTAGATATGTAGAGAGCGCTTTGGGGTAAAAGTATTATTAAAAGTGAAAGTCGCTCAGTCTTTCCAACTCTTTGTGACCCCATGGACTGTATATTCTCCTAGGCAGAATACTGAAGTGGATAGCCTGTTGCTTCTCCAAGGGATCTTCCCAACCCAGAGATCAAAGCCAGGTCTCCTGCATTGCAGGAGGATTCTTTACCAGCTAAGCTACAAGAGAAGCCCAAGAATACTGGCGTGGGTAGCTTATCCCTTCTCCAGCAGATTTTCCTGACCTAGGAATCGAACCAGAGTCTCCTGCATTGCAGGTGGATTCTTTATCAACTGAGCCCAAAAGTATTATTAAAGTACCTGTAATATAAAGAAAGCACCACTTCCTATAATATAACAAAAGCGCCACTTCCTAGGTGGCGCTATGCTATGCTAGAAAGAAAAGTAAGTGAAGTCCCCCAGTCATGTCAGACTCTTTGTGACCCCATGGACTATAACCTACCAGGCTCCTCCATCTGTGGGATTTTCCAGGCAAGAGTACCGGAGTGGGTTGCCATTTCCTTCTCCAGGGGATCTTCCTGACCCAGGGATCAAACCCGGGTCTTTTGCATTGCAAGCAGACTCTTTACCATCTGAGCCACCAGGAACTCAAAAAGGGCATGTTGCCTCCCCATCGGGAGTCAAATCCCAGTCTCCCATATGACAGGCGGGAATACTCAGCACTATACTAACAAAGATGCTAAGTCATTTCAGTCTTGTCCGACTCTGTGCAACCCTTTGGACTGTAGCGCGCCAGGCTCCTTTGTCCATGGGGTTCTCCAGGCAAGGATGCTGGAGTGGGTTACCATGCCCTTCTCCAGAGGAATCTTCCCAATATAGGGATCAAACCTGCATCACTTGTATCTCCTGCATGGGCAGGCAGGTCCTTTACCACTAACGCCAAAGAATCTGCCTGCCAATGCAGGAGACTGGAGAGACAGCAGTTTGATACCTGGATTTGGAAGATCCCCTGGAGAAAGAAATGGCACTCCACTCCAGTATTCTTGCCTGGAAAATTCCATGGACAGAGGAGCCTGGTGGGCTACAGTCCATGAGATTGCAAAGAGTCAGACATGACTGAGCAAATGAGCACAATATAAAAAAAAATTTACTTCATTTTAAATCTAGAGCTAGTAGTAAAGCCACATAGCTTTATTAAGTACCTTGAGCATAAAACAACTTAATAATTATTGATGAAGAATCTGGTATAGAAGGCCCTAATGGGTCATTTTTTAGCTTTAATTTTGATACTATAATCATGGTAGCTAATGTTTATAGATTAATTATTTTGGGGGCTCTTCCATGGTGGTTGACATCACTTAATCTTCTCAACCCTCTAGGAAGGAGATACTATTATTATCATCCCTGTTTTACAGCTCATTAAACTAAGATTTAAAGAGGTTTGAAAATTACCTAAGGCTTCACAGCAGTGACATAAGTGTGTTATGAACTCTCACTCCAAATTATTTTTATTTTACAGCTCATAAAACTAGACACAGCAGTATTTGAAAGAAAAATTACTGGAATCATGAAACATAGTTTTCTTTATGGATGTGTATTATATTTTCCTTTAGGTTCACAATATTCTTGCAGAAATGGTGATGGGGGGAATGGTATTGGAGACCAACATGAACGAGATTGTTACACAAATTGATGCACAAAATAAACTGGAGAAATCTGAGGTAAGAATGGAAAGTGCTCTAGTTAATGCAGGGAGGAAGCATGATCATAAATTATGCATGATTTGTAGCTTTCACTGTTTGTCCTTCAGTATCACCCTTTAGTACAGCTGGTAGGCTTATTCGGTTTTGAAAATAAATGGAATATACACATTTTAGTATGTTAAATGTTCTGTGACTACTATCCACCAAATAGCTTTGTGTATTCTTTTAGCCACAGTCATAATTCTTTGAGTAATAAATAAAATTCCCAATTCTTATTGCTTAAAAAAGAAGTTATTTACTTGAATAGTGGAATCAGTATTTGTTAGGTTCTTAGTCATTAATTATCCAAGAAATCTTAGAACTGGTTTTCAAAGATTCATGAATTTAATGTTTTATAAAACTATTTCTGAAAAAGGAAGGGAGAGAAAATGGAATTCTCATAAGGAAGTAATATTAATAATAGGTGCTTAGTAGGCCTGAATGCACATTGAAAAAAAAGAAATTCAGCACTCTAATCTTTTATTTCTGGATCCTTGTCAAAAGTCACTGACACATTAGCTAAATCATATATACTTCATACAGTGACCCATGTATTCATGGCTTTTGTTACATTCTAGAAGAGGAAGATTTGGTGATATACAGCTGACTTTGTGCTGTTAGGTTGAGTGAATGAGGACCAACCAGCACTTTAGCCTTGTGTAAAGCTCTGCTTTATAATTGCATGCTTCTTCCCTCAATAACAAGGCTGAATATCAATAACAAAGCTGAATATAACAGGTGCTGAAGCTGAACCACTCAAGTGGGCATTGTTTTAGTGGTTTCTTATTGCTGTAGAAGAAATTTAGAAAGATGAGTAGTCTTGATACCTCATTTAACACTATACATGTTTGAGGTTACCCTTACCTTTGATATTTATAGTCATAACTCAAGAGTTGAAAACTAATTTTATTTATAATTATTAGTACAGGTGTTCGGATAATCTAAAGTAAATATTACTATAAAAGCAGAGAGATATTAAAAATATGCTAGTATTGATTTACAACAGGTGAGTTGTGAAGAATTTTTATCTTGTTGGCACTTTAAAGGATCAGCATAACAAAATGCTGTGTTCATTGTAATTAAATGAAATACGGGATGGTGGATAAATCTGAAATCTGAGGGCTAGAAACAGTTGAAGTTTTGTATAAAAGCCTTTTCCAATGTTCTATTTTAAATTAAAATAAGTCCTACATTCCTCCTTACCTCAGTCTATTATCCTTCTTGGTTTCCCAAAGGAAGGGCTTGAAATGGGGAAGAACTTAAAATTATGACTCTTTTAAGTAATTGTATAAGTTTAAGTTTTTAAAATACTGGTTTTTGAAAAGGGAAAACAAACTAGATTAATAGAGAAAATTTCACTTTAGGACAAGGAAAAGGGCTCAGAATATTTAGAATATTTAGAGTTGGCTTGCAATGGATTTTTCAATATGGCAAAAGATTTACTGTAATCTCTAAGCTATAGTTTTTAAGGTCTTAAAATGATAATTTATGTAATCTGTTAAACTTTGCTTTGCAAAACTGTATGGATATAGATTTTAAAAATGCTAAGACACAGACAGTGATACAGTCTCTTAATAATTAGTCCAAAATGAGTGGATATGTGGTAATTTATAAATTCTGTGTAATCATCTGTAAAAACATATCAACCTCTTGTCTGGAATTTTCGCCTTTCCAGGTATTTAATTCCTTTCCATTGGTGGTGCCCTTTACCCCTTTTTCTCCTTAGTTTGCTATATGTATATTGATAGAAGTCATGAGAGACCTATAATTATTCCATAATGGATATTTGCTTTTTGACTGTCCAGTAAAACTTTGTTAATAAGCCAATTTTTCTTATCTATAAAGAGCAGTAAAATACAGAATTGATGTTTTCAGTGGAAATAATTATAAGAATGTTACAACTTTTAGAATGTCCTTTCACCGAAACAGTGCTATTTAAACTGGTCTTGAATCCTAGGGAATGAAAACTTCCCGTTTTTCATCCACTGATCATTTTTTAACATGTATAATCAATTGTTGTCTGTTGCCAAATTAGTTTTCTTTTTCTTCTTTACAGAGAAATATATTTTAAATCTGATGGGATAAACTAACGTTATGTGTTTATCAAGCATTTCACTATATGTGATGTCTGCTAATATTTTACTCACAAGATAGAATTCTGAGTCATAGTGAAGCCATAATTTAGTTCTGATCACATTTTAAGAAATTGTGTTGAAGCAACATTGACTTTGTGTAATTTTCTAGTAATTATCATATATGTTAAATGTGTTTGGAAGGCTGCCAGGTTTATTCCAGACACAGGGAAATGTTAAAGATTTTCATATGGGTTTCATTTCCATATTATTTAAGTTGGTTATATCTACCAAATATGTGACTGCAGAATAATCCAAAATTATTTTGAGCAAGCTGTAACCTTTTATTAATCTTACTCTTACAAAATTTTAGTTAAAATGTATTATGTAAGCAAAAGTTTCCAAAGAAAATCTTAAAGTTCAGAAAACCATGATTGATGAAAAGACTTATTTATCATATTCTTAAAATTAAGTATTGTTTAGAATATCATGTCTTTTAAAAAGCCTGGATGTAGTTACGGTACAGCTTTTAAAATATAACATGGATGTTTCAAGGTCCCTTTAACTTTGTCAGAAATACAAAGATTTCATTATTTTAAAAGTAGTGTATTTCCAGTAACTGTCAAAAGTGAGCAGGTTTAATTCCCATTACCTAGACAAGTAGAAGGAAAGATGACTCAGATCTTTTAAAAGATGAGAATCAAAGATAATGCTCTGAATAGATTTTCCTCTATCCTGCTTTAATAGATAAGTGGTTTACTATAAAGTTGGGATCTTGGGAAAGGAGGGTTTAAGCTGGGAGGTTGTTGGGACTGGGAAGAGGCACTCAGGATCTGCCTAGGTGTGGAGGTGGAGGGGTGGGGCTGGGGAGATATGTATTTCATGTGATTTTCAAGATTAATAAAATGGGTCTGAATTTAGTCACTACTTTTTAAAAGTCAGTCCTCTTTTTTCCGAACATCCTGATCTTTCTAGCTCTTTCCATTCTTCTCTCTTACAGACCTTTATCTTTCAATCTCCCAGACAGGACAGGTAGACAAGGTATTGCTGACTTTGAGAAAAATGTACTTTAACAAAGGGAAAGCAAAATGATGTCAAAGGCAATTAATTATTTAGGCCAGACTCAAAAATTCTTTGTGTTAATGAGCCCATATAGTCCCTGTAGCTATTTTCCATTCTCGTTTCTCCCTGTAGTTACTCATCTTTTATTGGACTTAGTGTATTTTATTAGTATATCATTGATGTCATCTTTGTTCTGTTTTGTCTGCCTGCATTGTGAAGGAAAGTTTAAATTTTTTGTTCTTTTTTTAAAAACATTGTCATTTAACTGACTAATTACATTTCTAGAAATGACAATTTACTTTGTGCATATAAATTAGAGTTTATTTTGAGCACCGTATGGCAGAACCGATCTTAATTTAACTCTCACAGATACTTTTCCCTCATCTTTCTAAATTAGGATCCTATTAATAACATAAAATTGCCTGCTGGGTTTTAGAAGCTCTGAATTTAAAAACCAAAAGCTGAACCTTTAGAGATTTGGATACAAAGTGGGAACCCACAAAGGCTTAGAACAGTGACTGTTAAATAGTCCCTTTCCTCCCACTTAATGGTTTTCAGTTCCAAAGTCTTAACAGAATTGCTTTTACAGTTTTGACTGACAGATGAATATTGAAAGTGGCCAGCAAAATAAGATCAGAAATTTTCTAAAATTGAACTAAATGCTCTAAAACATGGAATTAAATATATTGACCAAACTAAAATGGATTTCTACTATAGCAAGCTTCTGATATCTAAATATACCATATGACTCAATAAAATATTGTAAACCTTGAAAATTTTTGCAAAGCATATTGGCAAAAATTGGAAATGTTTTAAATAGACTCGTAGCCCTACAAAACTAAATTTTCTCTGCTATTTCCTGTGAATTTTTCACACCACAAGTTACCTGTGTGAATTACTGTTAATAATTTCCATGTAGAGATGATAATGAACAGCTTTTTGTACAGAGCCATTTCAGGAAAAATGAAAATGTTTACATACCTCCATTTAAATTTTCAAATGAAAATACTTTCTTGAGTCTCATGCAGGGAAAAATATATAAACTTAGATTAGGTTAGCCACTTTAGTAATTAGAAAAATGCCACTGAGAATTTGGCACCATTTTTTAGACAGTAGATTGTTACTTTCTGGATATGTTTAGAAAGCAGCACCATACAGGTAGTTTTATAATTTCTTATCCTAAGTTTGTGGGCCTTGTATCATGAAGCTGGGGACACACTTTTGAACCCCAGATCTGTATTACTGTATCCCAGGAACAGAAAACACATAATCAGTCTCATTTATTCCATTAATCTCAAATCACTGCCAGTTTCTACATTCCAGTCTTTAATTTATGTTAAATTGTTTTTTCTAGCATCAGTAACTTGGGTCTTATAACGTCTATCACTAAAACTACTGATTTGCTCTTTTTTTAATCAAGTATCTATTTTCAAAGAATAGAGAACAAGAAAAGTGGCCCTCAGATATAGATGTTGGAAAGTCAGCTTGTGAGTTGGTTCCGCCCCTCTACCTTGACATGCCCAGTTACTCTCCCCATCAGAATTATGGTGAAGACCCTGGAGGTCACATGTAATGGTCAAAACTATCTATATTAAATCCATAAATGACATCAGCCTGCTATATTTATTTCACACAGGTACATCCTTATCTTAAATCCATAAATGGCACAGCCTGCTATATTATTTCACACAGGTAAATCCTAAGCTAGAAATTAAAACTATAAGATTACATAAAATTACTAGACCTGAAAGGTTTACAATTTTTAAATATTCTCATTTTGATAAAAATTTTCCTAAATTGCCATTGTTCTTGCTCACTAGAGGACTGTCAGCAGCATTTCTAATCTGTTTATAATTGCAGTTTTAAAACACTGCCTTTAAAGCAAAGAAGAAGCCTGTCCCCAGTTTAAAAGTTATTCTGCCTTAAAATAAGAAATTAAAATATTGACATTTTCCATTCTGCTCAAAACATGCTTTCAAAACCTGCTATTATTTTGTTAATGATTTTGAGTCTGAAACCATTTAATACTGTGTTTATTAATGTTGATGTTCTTTCACTTTGCTGTTAGATCAAAATTATGAATTGTGCATATAGCAACTTCCAGCAGGATGGGTGGTAAAGGTTTTAGTATGTAAAAATTATTCCACTACCATCTTATTATGGTCTATTTCAAGCTTGAAAAAATATTTTAAGATGGTAAAATATTTAATGTGTTAGATGAAGTAAATATCCAGGTTATTTCCTTTTCCCTTGGAGAAAGCTAATTGCTTATTGCATGAGGGAAAGGGAGCCTTCAGAGTCTTTGAATGAAATATATTTTATAATGCTGCTTTTTTCAGTTTTGCTTGCACACATTTTGTTTATTTTTGGGTCTGGCAATTAAAAAAAAATCAAAAATGAATCATATCCATCCATTACTATCTTTGTGATTCCAAGTGCTTGAAATTTCTGAGAGTATGTCTGTATAAGTCTTCTATCTGTTTGGCCTCATTTTGGTATACTTGCAGACTTCATTTTGTTTTCTTTCTCTTAATTCTGTTAATTTATTTAATCTCATGGGAGAGAAAACATGATCATTCTTTTATATACTGTACTTCATTCTTCCATCCGACTCATACTCTTAACTGCTTTGGATTCATGTATTTGTTTTTGTTAGTGAAGTCGCTGCAGTTTACCTGCCATGGTGGTGCTCGAGTATAACAGCTTAGATGGAAACAAGTTATTTCTCCAGTAGGGTTTCATTCTTTTTATTTCTACTTTATGTCAACTGTGTAATCTTAAATCTATAAGAACTACGTTGTACTGTCAGAAGTAGCTTATTTTTGCATTTTAAACTGTACATACTACTAACAAGACAGGTGAACTTAATTTCTGTAAATTTCAGTGTTAAAAAATTGTGTTAGTAAATGTTATCTTGTTTTGAGTATATCTAAAAAATCTCAACTCAGATGAAAATTCCTTTATTCCTTTTGTTGGCAAACTTAATGGCAAATTACCTCTTTTACGTTTTCTTCTTTAATAAAAATGTTTCAGACTTCACGTTCATGGAAGTCTGAAACTGAAATGTGTTTATAGCAGTTCTGTTGTTAACTATCTGAGTGACATGAAGTCTGTTATTTCTTAAAGTCTGAATTTTTGTACATTAATGTTAACAGCTCTTTAAGCATCTATTTACTGATCAACAGTCCTTCTCATGTTTTTCTTTCCATTTTATATTCTACAGAATCTGATTTCTTAAAATGTTAGTTTAATTTAAACAGTTGAAGTACACATTACAATTTTTAAGTTTTCTATCATTTAAATTTGTGACATACTACACAGAAGTATTGAACATGCTTGAGAAATAATTTGATTCTCTAAATTCATTTGCGTGTTCTGAGTAGTTACCACCCTTTGCATGTCTATGGCTTGCTGCTTATGTTTAGAGGAATTGTAGTTTGCTGACTTAGAAACTTTTTGGTTTTACATAATATGAATTTAGCACATATATGCTATTTAAATCAATTGCTATATTGACTTTATGTATTCTTATTAGCAGCCAACAGTCAACACCGTCTGTGGTCACAAAGAAACGACTTAATCTAATGAAATTTAACAGGATGCAATTTTATTCTCTAGTTTAGCTGCTTATGGTACAGGGTATTATGGGGAAAGAAAGCTTCTTGACAATGACATTTAATACTACAAAAATGTATTTTTACTGCTTATAAATGTTAAGCATAGCATCCAGTAAAACAGATGGACACATACACACACATGCACCCCTACCTTTTCTCTCTTTTTCTCAATAATAAAAATCCTTTAATAATCCATGCCTTTTAAAATATTTATAGTTAAATACTTTGTCAGTGCTTTACTATAGCCTACTCATAACTAGCACCTGGTATACAAATTCCAGAGTAGAAAGAGGAGCAAGTTGCTTATTTAATTAGAAACATTATAAAATCTTTTTACCTGGAAAAATGATAACTATTTCCAGGTTGTCTGTAATTTTGTTAAATAATTTTTGTTCCCTCAGAAAACAGCATACTTTCTAGTAAAAGGAAGAAAGCCTACAACATGGTAAAGCTCTTTGAATTGGAGTCTTCTCTGATTCTAAACCATTCTAAATTTTGGTAGCTAAACACTGAACTTGAAAATATCCAGTTGGCATGTGTGCTAAGTCGCTCCAGTCGTGTCTGACTCTGCGACTCTGTGGCCTGCAGCCCGCCAGGCTCCTGTGTCCATGGGATTCTCCAGGCAAGAATATCAAAGTGGGTTGCCATGCCCTCCTCCAGGGGATCTTCCCGACCCAGGGATCAAGCCCATGTCTCTTGTATTGGCAGACAGGTTCTTTACCACTAACGTCACCTGGGAAGCCCAAATAATATTCATCTGTATCTCCAACATCTTTTGGGGGGCAGTTGGAGAGAAATGGGGTATAACAAAAACTGCATTATTTCAGGTAGGTATAAATGTAGAGGTCAATCAAATTTTTAGTTATACATCAAAAACAACTAACCTCCATTAAATTATAAAAATTGAATTCTCCGGCCCTATTTAGTTTTTAATTGGGTATGGAGTTTTTCATCCATATCACCCTTATCATTACCTGTGTGGACCATATATATTATTAATATTATTTTGCTGATTTTTCTATTATTTCCAATTCTGACTTGATAATCCATGGCTTTTATTTCATTGCTTAACAATGTTTGTATCCTTTATTCAGCTAATAGTTTACACTGGCCTATTTTGTATCAGTCAAGATTTTTCTCAGGTAACAGCTTTATTATTATTATTTTTTAATTAACAAAAGAGGTAGGATTACATAAGAGAAAAAACAAACTAAATTACAAAAAGGGACATTAAAACTCATCTTTCTAATAACGTGGACACTGTCTCATATATGAAATCTAAGCAAAGTGGAAGATTTGTTTTTGTTACTTAATTGCTTTTGTGCAAGATAATGTATGGTACTGAATTCCCATATGTTTGTTGACTTTTTTATATAACCTGAATAAAAATTGATGAAATCTAATTAATATATAAATTAAACCTTAAAAACATAATGATGATTGATGTAGTTTTTTGAGAAAAGTGATGTATATGCATTTTTCTTATAATTTTAAGCATGTTTTCTCTCAAAATTTCTCTCAAAATTTCAAGATGTGTATAAGAGACAGTTCATATATATCCTACCTTTTGCATTTATGCTATTTCTTTCTTTAAATTTGTATATTATAAACTGAACATATGTTGAATCTATATAACAAATATTTTTAATCATTATATTTTTACTAATGCATTGAAGGGTTGTATTGATCCTCTTCTTCCAGTTTCATTTTTTGACAGAACCATTCTCTTTGGATTGAGGCTTCACTTTAAAAGCCTGATTTTAATGTTCTGGAGCTTTCCTAGAAAAGTTTAGAAGAACCTCTACAGTTGTAAAAAATTATTTTAAAAAGCTTTGTTAAAGTATTGAAATGTTTTAAGGGTTTAGCCCTAAGAAACTAAACAAGATGTGTATAAGAGACAGTAACAAAGCTGAATATAACAGGTGCTGAAGCTGAACCACTCAAGTGGGCATTGTTTTAGTGGTTTCTTATTGCTGTAGAAGAAATTTAGAAAGATGAGTAGTCTTGATACCTCATTTAACACTATACATGTTTGATTTAGCCCTAAGAAACTAAACATGATTTATTACTTTCAATTTTTATTTCACAGCATATATTAATAATAAATGACAGTTTAAAAACAAAACCCAAAATCATCTGTCACAGTTGTTGCAAGAGGTGTCTAATAAGGAAAGTAATGTAAAATATCCTTCATGTTTATATCATAAGTCAGTTAAATCAAGATAAAGGTGAAGATCTAGCTATGCAATTTAAATATTTTGTGTGATGTTTCCATAGTACAAGTTAATTTGTATTTAAATCTTTACATTGTTATCATTGCATGTATTCACTGTATTTTTTAATGTGTCAACTGTTTTCTCTTTATAGATTAGTATTTCAAAGTAACCATTCCATACCAATTCAAACTACCATCTGGTCTCTAAGCTTGTTATATGAAAATCTTTTACCATTGTCCTCCAGTTTTAGTGTTTTTTGATGAGCTACACCTGAGTTGTTCATTTTCTTTTTCTTTTATTTGCTTCTGTATACAGGCTGGCTTAGCAGGAGCTCCAGCCCGTGCTGTATCAGCTGTAAAGAATATGAATCTTCCTGAGATCCCAAGAAATATTAACATTGGTGACATCAGTATAAAAGTGCCAAACCTGCCCTCTTTTAAATAAAAAATTTAAAAGGCCACTCCCAGGTAAAACCCAGGGGAAAAAGTCATCTAAGTTTACCATGCAGTTGTTTACCAAAAATAAAGGAGGAGAGTCTTAACTTTTACTCTTGGATTTAAGTCAAGGTACTGTATAGAAATTATATAAAATCAGTATGGAAGTTCAGTGTTGCTTTTCTTGCTCAGTGGTTTTGAAGAAATTAAGTAGTTCCAGTGTGATTTTTTTTCTTTATTTTCTAAACTGCATTCCTGTGGCCACGTAAGGCATGCCTGTATGTATTGGCTATTACAGTATTTTGAAAAGTGTTCAGGACATTTCTTTAAATTGTGTACAACCCAAAATGTTGGTGTTTTGTATGGATCACAAGTGCAGCATTCCTTAATAATTTCTGTTATTTGTCACAATTGTTATTTAAAGAACGAAGTATGTATTGCATGAAAACATTATGACCTATTTCTCTTAGTTTAAATAAACTTCAAGGTAACCGGACTTATAAAGCACTGTTCTGTTTGCCTGATATCTACTTTAGCAATAATTTTTTTTACGACCCTCTGACTCAACAAAATAAATAAAAGTATATTTTATCACTGTTAAGCAGCTGTTAATGTTGATTTATTTAATTTATATTTTTAACATCCAGAAGCTCATTATTGTAAAATTTTTCACAAGTCAAGAGCAGTGTATCACATAATTTGCCCACATTTTCATATTTAGTCTTATCTTGTGATCCTTAAGTGAGGTTCCTCTTCCTGTTAGCCTAAGGTTTTCCCTGTAGTTCTAGTCCTCTCTCCCCAAATGTTCTTTTTTGAAATATTTCCTTAGATCTGTGGCATGTGTGAATTTTACTCCAAGGTCTGGGGTATAAGAAAAGTCACTATTTTAAAAATAAATTTATTTATTTTAATTGGAGATTAATTACTTTACAATATTGTATTGGTTTTGCCACACATCAACATGAATCCACCATAGGTATACACGTGTTCCCCATCCTGAACCCCCCTCCCTCCTCCCTCCCCATACCATCCCTCTGGGTCATCTCAGTGCACCAGCTGCAAGCATCCAGTATCATGCCCACACACCTATGGACACCTTATCTTTGACAAAGGAGGCAAGAATATACAATGGATTAAAGACAATCTCCTTAACAAGTGGTGCTGGGAAAACTGGTCAACCACTTGTAAAAGAATGAAACTAGGACACTTTCTAACACCATACACAAAAATAAACTCAAAATGAATTAGAGGTCTAAACGTAAGACCAGAAACTATAAAACTCCTAGAGGAGAACATAGGCAAACACTTGACTATTTTTTTTTTTATAAAATTAATCTGACTCTAAGCCCCATCCAGGAAACTCAGTCTGTGATTATTGGGATTTCCATCAGTTCCGAGGTGTATCAAAGTCCTTGAAGAAAGTTATGTAAAGCAGAACATGCAGGGAAGTCCCTGCTCTTCAGTCATTTGACAAATGTGCCAGGTTAACAAGTCCCTGTCCTAATGGGGTACAATACCACACAAGAGTGCCTGGCAATATGTATGTTTTCTCTTTTCATTTTTCTGGGGGAGAGGTGTGAATTATGGAAAAATTTAAGTTTTTGTTTGGTTAGAATGTACCAAAATTAGGGAAACTTCCAAGCCAGATTATGTTTTAACCTAAATAGTGGAAAGGGTTTTATCTCTCACTATATTCTAGTATAGAATAGAATAGTATATTCTAGTATAGTATAGAATATGAGAAAGAAACCCAGTCATGTGCAAATGACAAAAATAAGCAAGTCATAGAAAACGAAATCTCAGTGATCACTTAATACATAAAGATGCATAATCTCACTAGTAACCTAGGAAAGCAAGTTTAAAGAACAGTTAGATTTTACTTTCATGTGTCATGAGTTTCTCTGGTGGCTCAAACAGTAAAGAATCTGCCAGTGATTTAGGAGGCCTGAGTTTGATCCCTAGATCAGGAAGATCCCCTGGAGAAGGGAATGGCAACCCACTCCAGTATTCTTGCCTGGAGAATTCCATGAACAGAGAAGCCTGGTGGCTACAGTCCATGGGATCGCAAAGAGTTGGACATGACTGATTGCTGGGAGAAATATCAATAACCTCAGATATGCAGATGACACCACCCTTATGGCAGAAAGTGAAGAGGAGCTAAAAAGCCTCTTGATGAAAGTGAAAGAGGAGAGTGAAAAAGTTGGCTTAAAGCTCAACATTCAGAAAACGAAGATCATGGCATCTGGTCCCATCACTTCATGGGAAATAGATGGGGAAACAGTGGAAACAGTGTCAGACTTTATGTTTTTGGGCTCGAAAATCACTGCAGATGGTGACTGCGGCCATGAAATTAAAAGACGCTTACTCCTTGGAAGAAAAGTTACGACCAACCTAGATAGCACGTTGAAAAGCAGAGACATTATTTTGCCAACAAAGGTCCATCTAGTCAAGGTTATGGTTTTTCCTGTGGTCATGTATGGATGCGAGAGTTGGACTGTGAAGAAAGCTGAGCGCCAAAGAATTGGTGCTTTTGAACTGTGGTGTTGGAGGAGACTCTTGAGAGTCTCCTCCAAGGGACTGCAAGGAGATCCAACCAGTCCATTCTGAAGATCAGCCCTGGGATTTCTTGGAAGGAATGATGCTAAAGCTGAAACTCCAGTACTTTGGCCACCTCATGAGAAGAGTTGACTCATTGGAAAAGACTCTGATGCTGGGAGGGATTGGGGGCAGGAGGAGAAGGGGATGACAGAGGATGAGATGGTTGGATGGCATCACGGACTTGATGGACATGAGTCTGAACTCCGGGAGTTGGTGATGGACAGGGAGGCCTGGCGTGCTGTGATTCATGGGGTCGCAAAGAGTCGGACACACCTGAGCGACTGAACTGAGCTGAACTGAGCAACTAACGCTTTCACTTTCACTTCTTCTGTCATACTAGCAAAAATTAGGAGGGGTGACAGTATCCAGTGCTGGAGAGGATGTGAGGAATGAAAACTGTCATATATTGCTGGTGGGAATGTAATTTACAGTAACTTTAAAAATATGCCAAGTTCTGTGAAAATTTTTAAAACTTAAAAATACACATATCATACTTACCTTGTGACTCACTTTGGAGACTCTGTATTCTCTTAGCACTCCTGAATATCTTTATATAGAAAGGTAATTATTTCATTGCCTTTTTAAAGCAAAATAATAGTTATATAATAAACTGGAAATATCTTCAGTGCCCACCAGTAAGGAAATGGTTGAATAAATAATGGTAACTATCATACCAGTTTTAACAGCAAAAGGCTGGAGTAACCCAAACATCCTTTATAAGGAGACTGGTTGAGAAGTTGGATTGCACCCACATTATGGTGTCTTGTGGAGTTATCACAATGAGATATGCCTCTATAGTGCTAAACACTGATAAAATTGATTCCTAGAATATAATGTTAAGTGAGAAAAATCTAGATAAAAAGAAGGGTATCTGTATCGATGGCATGTGTATTAGTTAGGGTTCTCTGGAACCAGTAGGATGTGAGTGTGTGTGTATGATAGGTCCACATTGTATCAGTAGACTGAGTGGAGCATGTTGCTCTCCCTAATGTGAACAGGCCCTCCCCAATCAGCTGAAAGAATGAATAGAATGAAAGGCTGCCTCTTTTAATTCCTCCTGTTTACTGCCTTCAGACTGGGACACTGGCTTTTTTCTGCCTTCAGAGTTGAAATAAAACAAGGGTTCATCCTGGGTCTCAATCTTGCCAGCTTTCAGACTGGAGCTCCACCGTAGGCTCTCTGGGTCTCCAGCTTATCAACTCACCCCGCAGACCTTAGGACTTATAATGAATGGGACTCATGTAGGCCTGTTCCTTATAAATATTTTTAAATAAAATCATGTTGGTGATCATTTCTAAATGAGAGAGCAAGGAAAAAGAAGCTGATGTCATAGCTTGAAGGCAGTCCGACAGGAGCAATGAAAAGGATCAGCCTTTTAAGTTCTATTGATGCTTTCAAGTGTTTGGGTGAGGCTCATTCACACAAGGGAGGGCAATATACTTCACTCAGTTTACTGGTTTAAATGTTAATCTCAACCCAAAACACCCTCACAGAAATACCCAGAATGTTTGACCAAATGTCTGGGAAACCCCATGGCCCAATTAAGTTGACACATAAAATTAACCATCACAGTATGTTATCAGTTACCCAAGAAAAAGGGAGAATGAGTGGTGTGTGTGTACTTTTAAATGAAAGGATGCACACACACACACACACACATAGTGAGAAAGAGATATGGCAGAGGCCTGGACTTCTTGAAGTGTATCTTGTTTTGAAACCATGTAAATGTTTTATGTAGTTATTAATCAAACTTAAAATTTTAAACCACTAAAAATTAAAACCGAAGAAATAAATTGAACTATGTGATGAGTTGGTGGCATGTGTGCGTTGATCAGTCACTAAGTCATGTCCAACTCTGCAACCCCACCGACTGTAGCCCATCAGGCTCCTCTGTCCATGGAATTTCCCAGGCAAGAATACCAGAGTGAGTGGCCATTTCCTCCTCCAGGGGATCTTCCTAACCCAGAGGTCAAAATGCCGTCTCCTGCATCTCCTGTGTCTCCTACTTTGGCAGAAAGATTCACCACTAAACCACCTGTGAAGCCTGACCCCAAAGGGCAGCTTTTAAACTCTTAATACCACTNATTTCCTCCTCCAGGGGATCTTCCTAACCCAGAGGTCAAAATGCCGTCTCCTGCATCTCCTGTGTCTCCTACTTTGGCAGAAAGATTCACCACTAAACCACCTGTGAAGCCTGACCCCAAAGGGCAGCTTTTAAACTCTTAATACCACTAAAGACAAAAAAGACCTGCCCTGCCCGCCTCCGAAATTAAATTGTTTTCTTTAACCCTGGTCTGAAGGAGATCAGCCCTGGGATTTCTTTGGAAGGAATGATGCTAAAGCTGAAACTCCAGTACTTTGGCCACCTCATGCAAAGAGTTGACTCATTGGAAAAGACTCTGATGCTGGGAGGAATTGGGGGCAGGAGGAGAAGGGAATGACAGAGGATGAGATGGCTGGATGGCATCACTGACTCGATGGACGTGAGTTTCAGTTTCCGGGAATTGGTGATGGAGAAGGAGGCCTGGTGTGCTGCGATTCATGGGGTCGCAAGGAGTCGGACACGACTGAGCAACTGAACTGAACTGAACTGCCCGCCTCCGAAATTAAATTGTTTTCTTTAACCCTGGTATCTGTGATATTTTAGAATTCCGAGGGGTCTGTGCATGGGGGCAGAGCAGGGGAGAGAGTGCATCAGTGCCAGAAGCGGGCGCCTTGGCATGCCTTCTGCAGACCTGGAGCACGCACTTCCTCAGCTGCTGGCCATGTTGGTGGCTGAGGGCACTCTGCTGTGTTGCTAAGGATTGCCACCAGCTGAAGGCAGCTATTTCACCTCAAGTCATGACTCCTCGCCAAAGACATCCTCCAGCCAAGTTATAAAAACGCAGCCCACGTGGCTAAGGCAGAACAGCCCCAGCTCCAGTGCTGCCCATGGGATCAGCTCCAGTCTTTGTCAGGACTGCACTGCCATTTAACTCTTCCCTCTGGCTCATCCTACTTCCTTGAGACTTTAGGCTTTGATCCCAGTGATTGACTGGCATGCAAATCTCTATCTCAGTCTGGTTTTCAACAAATTATAGCCTAGAATGATCTGAGGAAGCACATTCTAAAATGAGATTTTGAAACCTGACTGCCTCCTCACAGGCTAGCATTAAAAGACCTGTTACTGACAGCAAGTGGAGCGTGGATCACCAGTAGTATGCCACAGCAGTGTAATTGTTGCAACTGCCATTGATGGTGAACTTGGAATGCCCTGGTAGGGACAGTGTCTCAGGCCTTTGAGAAATGCATGAGAACCAATAATTATGAAGAGTATAGAATTGGATGACTCTTATTCCAGGCCATCAATCCATTAGAGAAATGCTGAGTGTGATTAATTACTAATTAAAGGCTATGTATTAAGAGCAGGTTCAAAATTGGGAAAGAAGTATGTCAAGGCTGTATATTGTCACCCCACTTATTTAACTTATCTGCAGAGTACATCATGTGAAATGCTGGGCTGGATGAAGCACAAGCTGGAATCAAAATTTCAGGGAGAAATACCAATAACCTCAGAGATGCAGATGACACCACCCTTAAACAAAGAGGAAGTAAAGAACCTCTTGATGAAGGTGAAAGAGGAGAGTGACAAAACTGCCTTAAAACTCAATGTTCAAAAAAACGAAGACCGTGGCATCCAGTCCCATCCCTTCATGGCAAATAGATGGGGAAACAATGCAATCAGTGACAGACTTTATTTTCTTGTGCTCCAAAATCACTGCAGATGGTGACTGCAGCCATGAAATTAAAAGACGCTTGCTCCTTGGAAGAAAAGCTATGACCAACCTAGACAGTGTATTAAAAAGCAGAGACGTTACTTTTCTGACAAAGATCTATATAGTCAACGCTAAGGTTTTTCCAGTAGTCGTATATGGATGTGAGAGCTGGACAATAAAAAAGGCTGAGCACTGAAAAATTGATGCTTTTGAACTGTGGTGTTGAAGAAGACTCTTGAGAGTCTGTTGGACTGCAAGGAGATCCAACCAGTCCATTCTAAAGGAAATCAGTCCTGGGTGTTCTTTGGAAGGAATGATGCTAAAGCTGAAACTCCATTGGCCACCTCATGCGAAGAGTTGACTCATTGGAAAAGACTCTGATGCTGGGAGGGATTGGGGGCAGGAGGAGAAGGGGACGACAGAGGATGAGATGGCTGGATGGCATCACTGACTCGATGGACGTGAGTTTCAGTGAACTCCAGGAGTTGGTGATGGACAGGGAGGCCTGGCGTCCTGAGATTCATGGGGTTGCAAAGAGTCGGACACGACTGAGCGACTGAACTGAACTGATTCACTGGAAGGCTAATGTTGAAGCTGAAGCTCCAGTGCTTGGCTACCCAATGCGAATAGCTGACTCATTAGAAAAGACCCTGATGCTGGCAAAGAATGAGGGCAGGAGAAGAGGGACTAAGTAACTGAACAATAACAATGAAGAACAGAAGGCCTTCTTAACAGCCTATGAAAGTACTTTCATCTCTTGTTCAGCTGGATGACAGAAAAAGCTAAGCATCAGGCCCAGACTTAGCTGTAAGATAGGCAAAATTCAAGGGATTCCAGGCTCATCATGTCTGCTAAGCCAAGATCAGGGACAAAAAGCTTGGCTGTAGACCTACAGAAGTAGCCCACTTCTCCCCATTAAGCTGCCGCTCCCTCGTGTCCTCCTTGTTGAAGAAAGTGCAGAAGCATCTACCTCGCAGGCTAAGATGAATCCTCCTTAGTGTTCGCGTCCCTTGCTCTGATCACCAAGCCAATAACTAGGGTCAAGACACAGCATAATCAGGCCAGGGAAGTGCTAGGTCTGCCAAAGTTGTTGCAGAACCTTGCCAAAGTAAACCTGGAGGAGCCAAGAGAGTGTATTAATATACAGACATGGATCACGACGCTTCTGGCTTAAGGCGGAAGGAACGTAAAGTTGGATGAGGGAGAGAGTTTTATATGTAAGCTCTCCAGTGACAGAAGATTTAACTATCTGGTCAGGACCTTGGGAGACAGTGCTGTTACACTGCTAGGGTATTTCTTGAAAGCTTGGAGAAAGGCTGAGCCACTTGTTTGGCCCAGCTAAGTGAGGTATAGCAGAATGTACAAGCAGACAGGTAGAGTCCAGTCGCTCAGGCATGTCCGACTCTGCAACCCCATGGACCACAGCGCGCCAGGCCTCCCTGTCCATCATCAGCTCCCGGAGCCTGCTCAAACTCGTGTCCATGGAGTGGGTGATGCCATCCGACCATCTCATCCTCTGTCCTCCCCTTCTTCTGCCTTCAGTCTTTCCCAGCATCAGGGTCTTTTCCAATGAGTCAGCTCTTCACATCAAGTGGCCAAAGTATTGGAGTTTCACTTTCAGCATCAGTCCTTCCAATGAACATTCAGGACTAATTTCCTTTAGGATGGACTGATTGGATCTCCTTGCAGACCAAGGGACTCTCAAGAGTCTTCTCCATCACCACAGTTCAAAAGCATCAATTCGTAGGCGCTCAGCTTTCTTTATAGTCCAACTCTCACATCCGTACATGACTACTGGAAAAACCATAGCCTTGACTAGACAGACCTTTGTCAGCAAAGTAATGTCTCTGCTTTATAATATGCTCTCTAGGTTGGTCATAGCTTTTCTTTGACAGGAGGAGGAAGAAGACATTAAAAACCTTAGAGAAGCATGTGAGCTAAAGTGAATATACTGTGTAAAGCAAGACAGCCCGGAAATTCCTCCATTTATTAAAGCAATAAGGAATATGCTGTCTATAGGGACACTGGCATCATCTAGGATGATGATTACCATCATCTAGGAGCTCATTAGTGGCTGTCTTCTGAAGGCCAGGGCTGATGGTAGGAAACGCTGTTAAAGAGCTGGGTACCCTGAAAACAATAGGGATGTTGAGATCCTGAAATAAGGGATTGTGGCAGATGGATTAATTTTTATTTGGGGGCCTGTGCTGGGTCTTCGTTGCTGCGCAGGCTTTTCTCTAGCTGTGATGAGTGGGGGCCACTGTGGCTGCAGGGCCTGGCTCTGCAGTGGCCCCTCTTGCTGGGGAGCACAGGCTCTGCGGTGCGAGGGCATCAGCAGCCGTGGCGCGTGGGCTCAGTGTTGCAGCTCCCGCGCTGCAGAGCACAGGCTCGGTAGATGTGACCCATGGCTTAGTTGCTCTGTGACATGTGGGATCTTCCTGGATCAGGAATCAAACCCATGTCTCTTGCACTGGCAGGCGGGATTCTTTACCCCTGAGTCACTGGGGAAGGCCTGGATTAATCATCTTGATGCAATGGCAGCCAAAGGTCTTGATTCACAGAGCGCTATAGAGATGGTTAATGGAACAGGGCTTCAGTAGGTACAAGGGAGATGGTCAGCCAGTGAGGGCGTTGCCCAATCTGCTTAAGGAAAAGAAATAAAAAACGGATGGACAGGTTGAGAGTAACCACCACAATAAAAAGGCATGACTCGCGGTCCAGTTTCTGATCCTGAGCCGGTTCTCAGACCCAGAACTCACTGATTCACAGAAAGATCGAGTCTCCAGGAGGACAACCCAGCACACCATGGCAAGGGCATAGATGAATTCTTTTCCCACAGCTTCCTTTAAAGGGACTTACTTGACTAACCAGACACTGGGAAATGGAAAATACCCAACCTTTTGAGGATTATTGGGCGCGGTTCCCAAGCTGAGACTGACAACTAGCAATCTAGCCTCACCGGGTGCCTCCGTCCCCATTACGGTGGGAGCATGCAGGGGCTAGCCAAAGTCCCGGAAGGACACAGGTTGGGAGATCAGGGTAAGGAAGCTTGGGGAGGAGGCATGTAGACAGATTTATATCGGAATGAGCATGAAAATGTGAAGATTTTTGAATCATATGTTACCCATAGAAATCATCTGAAGAGATGCTGTACTGCCAAATACAGACAGAATGACTCAGCGAAGCATTCCTGTGCTCCTGCCATTGGCCTCAGGGTTGGCACAGTGGAGCCTGAATGGGGTATGAGGCCACACGTGGGCCCAGCAACATGAACTCCTGCTCATCGAGGCTAACTTAGCCCCTGATTGTGTCAGATGTCCACCAATGCTGAGCCCCTGATGCAGCACCTTCCCTTGAGGAAACCCAGCAGTGCTTGTGGCAAGTAATTTTTGCCCCTGCCGTTTTAGAAAGTGGGGTGAATTAATCCTGACAGGATGGACACGCCTTCTGGATATGGGCTTTTGTTTCCAGGCTGCAGGTCCTCAACCAGCATCACTACAGAAGGACTTAGTTTGATCAGCTCACACGGGAGGCCCACAGAGCATCACAAAGGTCCCAAGCATCTCCCTTACCGCAAAGGAGGCGCTGCAGTGAATGCAGAACAGTGGATCAAGCGGCTGGACTGCTCGGGCCACGTCATGGCCTTTTTAAAGCACAGCTGGGGCACTGGGTGCCTCAGGCGGCAGTCATCACAGGCTGCTGTGCTCCCAGCAGGTGAGCCACATGGCAGAAGTAGGAGCGGCCACACTCACTCCACCCCCAGGGACCTGCCGGGGAAATGTGTGCTTCCTGTCGCCACAACTCTAGGGTTTATTATGGTCTAGAGGTCTTGGATCCCAGAAATGCTTCCTGTAGGGGTGCAACAACGGCTGTATTCCTCTTTCATCCCCAGCAGCCCTGCATTCATTTCAGGATCCTCATACCAAAACATCTTGTTGGCAAAGAAAAGAGTCCCCATCCTCCATTTCTCTTCAGCTCATTGAAGTCTGACCCCCAAAAAAGCATATTTCAGGGCACCAAAAATAATAGCAATCATGTTTTGTCTAGTGATTCAAAATCACAGCTATTTTGAGGACAAGTTTCATTAGGACTCTGTTGCTAACATTGCAGTTGCTGAGTTAACAGCTCATTCAGTGTGACTCCAAAACCAGATATTAAATATATATGAGAGAGAAAACTGAAGAGTAACCAATAAATCCAGAGAAAGCTCTTGACAAAATATAACATCTTTTCATGACAAAAACCTTCAATAGATTGGTATAGAAGGAACATACTTCAGCAAAATCAAAATGAGAAATCCACAGGTAACATTATAACAATATACTCAATGGAGAAAAATGGAAAGCCTTTTTCCTAAAATCAGGAGCAAGACACGTAAGTTCACTCTCACCTCTTGTTCAGTGTAGTACTGGAAGTCCTAGCTGGAGCAGTTAAGCAAGATAAAGACATAAAACCATCCAAATTTGAGAGGAAGAAATAAAATTGACATTGTTTGCAGAATATATGCTATGATTTTAAATATAGAAAATCCCAGAGACTCAATAAAAAAACTGTTTGAACTAATCAACAAATTCAGTTAAGTTGCAGGACACAAGATTAACATACAGAAGGCAGGTGCATTTATACAGTAACAATCAAAAGATCTGAAAAAAAAACTGTCCCTTTCACAATAGCTTCAAAAACAGAAAAATACCTAGAAATAAATTTAATCAAAGAAGTGAAAGATCTCTAGAATGAAAACTACAAGACTGTTGAAAGAGACTGGAGAAGGCACAGACAAATGGAAATTTGTGGATTGGAGAAATTAATTCTTTAATTAATTTAAAGAATTATTTTTAAATTAAATTTTTAAAAATCTTTAAATAATTATTTAATAAATTGAATTAATAAATTTAAAGAATTAAAACTTTAAAATGTCGTCTATATTGTTTATTTTTCACCATTGCTAGAGTATAGCACACTTTGATTTACTTTTATGTCACTAAGTAGCATCTTTTCATTTCAACTTGAAGAGCTCTTTTCAGCCTCTCTTGCCAGGCAGGTCTCGTGGAGATGAACTCCCCCAGTTTTTGTCTGAGAATGTTTTTATCTTCATATGTGAAGGATAACTGCTGGATAACGTGTTCTTGGCTGGCAGTTTTCATCTTTCAGCACTCTGAATATGTATGTCCCTTTCTCCTGTCCCGTAGCATTTCTGATGAGAAATCTGCTGATAGCCTAATGGATTTCTTTTGTAGGTTACTTCCTTTTTCCCCTGGCTGCCTTTAAGAGTCTTTCTTTCTTACCAATTCTCAACAATTCCATTATAATGTGTCTTGGGAAGCTCTTTTTTTTATGGAGATAATAGGATGTTCTACTAGTTTCTTGGACTTGTTTGTCTGGTTCCTTCCCCAGGGTTTGCAAATTCTCAGCTATTATTTCTCTAAATACACCCTCCGCTCCCTCTTTCACTCTTCTCCTGGTAGACCAACTATTCTTTTATTTGTTTTTCCCTTCATATCTCATAGTTCTCATAGGGCTTCTTTACTTTTTAAACATCTTTGTCTTTACTCTTCAGAGTCATTTCCATGTTCTTATCCTCTGGATCACTGATTCCTTTTTTATCTTTCTGCCCCTTTTCCTAAGTTCTCTAGTGTATTCTCTATCAGAGTCATTGACTTTTCAGCTCCAGAATTTTTGTCTGTTTCTTTGTTAAAATTTTGTTTAGTCTCTTTGGTGAATAACTTCTTCTACTCATTAATTTTACTCCTGGGTTCTTTCAATTGTTGTTCCGAGTTTTCTTGTAACTCATTGAATCTCTTCATAACAACTGTTTTGAATTCTTTATCAGATTGCAATATTCCGTACCTGTGGGTTCCGTTGCTACAGAATTATTGTTTTCTTTTTGTTATACCATATGACCATGATTTTTTTTTATAGTGTTTGATGAAATGTGCCTGTACTGTTTGTTGCATTTGAAATACCACACACCTTTCTTGCTTCCTTTGTTCGGTTTAGCAGATGGGCAATTGCAAACTTTTGTTTTCCACACGGTGGCGCTATAGGTCAAACTTTCGGCTCCACTTACCTAAACTAGCGCTGGCGCTGCCCGTCGGAGCTCCTGGTAGAATAGAATCTGACATAGAAAAAGCTAGCAGCACACTGCGGGGAAGTGTGGGCTGAGCCCGTGGGGCTTGGTGGATGCCCATTGCACAGTAGGGAGTTCCTTGATTGCGGGTTAGACCTCCTGCTAAAATCCTGAAGCAGATCGCAGGGCACTTGTTCCTGTAAGGCCATTCCTTATACTTGTCGGCCTCTTTCCCTTTCCTCCCTCACCCACTATCCCTCTCAGTCACAGAGCCTTCCTCAGAAATCCATGCCGCTAGAGAAACAGGTCCATCCTCCTGTGACCGGGGCAGCCCACTGGTTAGCCACTCACCCTTCTGTTTCCATCTCCCCTGTGAGGGCATCAATTCTTCGGCGCTCAGCCTTCTTCACAGTCCAGCTCTCACATCCATACATGACTACTGGAAAAACCATAGCCTTGACTAGACGGACCTTAGTCAGCAAAGTAGTATCTTTGCTTTTGAATATGCTATCTAGGTTGGTCATAACTTTTCTTCCAAGGAGTAAGCATCTTTTAATTTCATGGCTGCAGTCATCATCTGCAGTGATTTTGGAGCCCAAAAAATAAAGTCTGACACTGTTTCCACTGTTTCCCCATCTATTTCCCATGAAGTGATGGGACCAGATGCCATGATCTTCGTTTTCTGAATGTTGAGCTTTAAGCCAACTTTTTCGCTCTCCTCTTTCACTTTCATCAAGAGGCTTTTTAGCTCTTCACTTTCTGCCATAAGGGTGGTGTCATCTGCATATCTGAGGTTATTGATATTTCTCCCAGCAATCTTGATTCCAGCTTGTGTTTCTTCCAGTCCAGCGTTTCTCATGAAGTTTAGAGAATCTATTTATTGCTAGAGAGATGAAAACATAATTAGCAATCATAAAGCAGTCCTGTGGAGGTTCTGATTATCATGGAGCAATGGGTGGATTTTTGGAGACTTGGTTGTTTATATCTAATCTTCTTTTCTTTTCAAATATCTCTAAGCAATTTCAGGTTGGGGAAATGGGGAAGGGGGATTGCATAAGCTAATGCCTGATTTATATCAGATACTAATATTTCCATTTCCTGAGACAGAATAGCCAGGTTATACCTGTGAGGCGAGCAGACAGAAACAGAAAATGAATGACAGCCTGGGTATTTTTTTTTTTTTCCAATTTTTATCCTCCAGCAAGAATTTCTTTTGTTTCTTGATGCATCTTTTTGTAATGATGATATTCACAAGATAAAATAAATGCTTTTTTCTGGTTAAAAATTTAAATTACTGGTGCTAGTTAAATATCACTGAAAATTGTCCTTATTTTACCCAGTGGATAAAGCTACAAGTTTATGAGGTGAGAAAAATTTCTCCTCCATTTAATGCTGTGAAATATATTTTTAAAAGTGTCAGAGCAGAAGGAAGTTAGATTTCAGACTTACACATCTGATTCCATATTTCTAATGTAGCAAATCAAGTCATTTTTGAGCAAGATGGCTGTTTTTGGCAGAGTGTTCTGAGGGTACCTCACTAATTCAGTTAAAAATGAGGTCATATTCCACTACAGCAAATATCACTCCATAGAAAAACTCTGTGCAACAAGTTTTCCAAGGTCCAGGCACTAATCATTTTATGTCACAAAATAGAAGAATTTGGTAAAATCTCAATAAAGAGAATTGAGACTCTTTCAGAATACCTTAAAATGGACTCACCTCCTTCATTTAGCTATCATGGCAAACTAAACTAATAGCAGAGCTTGAGAGTTTGAGATGTTCTGTAACAGCAGATACAATGTAGATTCAAGTTTAACTAGAACTGGCTTCAGAATTGTTGCAGGAGAGAGCCTAGAGGAAGTTTGGGGTGTGACCTGGGAATCTGTGTTTTCACCAGGACTCCAGGTGATTCTGTTGCAAGTCTTGGGAAAAGCCTCAGAGAATAACTCTCAATAATGCTCAAACAGAAATCTGCTTTTAGTTAAGAAGGACATAAAACAAGTCAAGATAGCACCAGAGATTTCATCAGTTTGGAGTGGTTGTCAAAAGGTAATAGGTTTTTTGGACAATATTTACTTAATCAACTGGAATTAAACCTAGTTGTGAACCTGGCTTTTAAATTTAGTCCACTAAATAGTCTTTGGAATATTTATTACCTATGAATAATTTTTGGGCTTAAAAAAAAAAAATCTGTTCTCACAAATTATATGGAAGCTTTCCCTCTGTTTCCAGTCTTTATGTCATTAGTGATTTGTGTTGCAGAGTTGATTTCCCCTGTTAAAAAATGAGTCCCTCAATCTAGCAGCTTGTATAGGTATTCTCAAGCACGGCTGGATACAAATCACTGGTGGAACTTTTTAAACCTATTGTTGCCCAGGTTCCACTCTTCACTCTAATCAGAATCTCTAGGCATAGGAACCCCAAAATCTATTTCCTTAAAAGCACTACTTTCTTTTCATTTTGTGTTTAACTTTCTTTGCTGTGCAAAAACTTTTAAGTTTAATTAGGTCCCAGTTGTTTATTTTTGTTTTTATTTCCATTTTGACAGATGAATGGATAAAGAAGTAGTATAGGTATGTACAATGGAATATTATTTAGCTATAAAAAGGAATTAATTTGGGTCAGTTCTAGTAAGATGGATGAACTTAGAGTCTATTACACAGAGTGAAATGAATCAGAAAGAGAAAAACAAATATCATATATTAATGCATATATATGGAATCTAGAAAAATAGTACTAAGGAACCTATTTGCAGGGCAGGGATAGAGAGGCAGACATGGCCACAGCAGGGAAAGGAGAGGGTGGGATAAACTGAGAGAGTAGGACTGAAACATTTACATTACCATATATAGAGCAGAGAGCTGGTGGGAAGTTGCTGTATAACACATGGAGCTGGAGCTCAACCCAGTGCTCTGTGACAACCTAGAGTGGTGGCATGGGGTGGGGGGTGGGAGGGAGATTCAAAAGGGAGGGGACATATGGTTACTTAATGACTGACTGACATTGTTGTATGGCAGAAACTAACAAAACATTGTAAAGCAATTATCCTCCAATTAAAAAAAAAAAAAGTGTTACTGTATATCCAAGCTTGAGAACCACTGGTTTAAAGATAGCAAAATAAACTTTCTCTGAGATTTTCAAACATACGCTTCTTGGTTAGACATTTCTTTACTCTTGCTGCAGCCGGAACCATTGCTGTGCTAGATTCTGAGCATTCTTGTAACTCTGAGTTTTGTGCTATGCTATCTCTGATAGAGTTACTGGTGAACAATAGCTGAGATTATTAAGCAGGCTTCACTTCTGGGGCTGATAAGCCAGAGGCCCTCTATACACTGACAAGGATAGAAGCTTCCTCTAAGTGACATTTTGATCACCTTGAGGAATAGTGAGAGAAAACTGCTGAAGCAGTGCCACACCACCTGGCCTGAAGAAGGAAGAAGGTTTTGGAGACTGTAGCACTTAGACCTTTGAATCACACCGGTACACTATTGGGTAGTAGGACTATGCTGAACAACAAATAGTCTAGCCAGTCTGAAAATACTCAGATTTAGGTCAAGTTTGAAAGATGACAGAGGCACTGGACTTCCTGATTTCCAGATTCTGGAATTACTGACAGAAGTCTATCTGGGCAATTTCAAAGATTCCTAAGATAGTATATTACAAACTCTGGCTTATATTGGATAGTTCTGACCTGAATTGTCCAAGGGTCTGCAGCAATTAGCTCCCTGGATTTTATTCCTATAATGCTTCTTCCCGAGTTTGCCTGTGTAGTTCTGTGACAGACTGCAAATTTCCAAAAAACAGGAACCACTTATGCTTCTTCTCTGGCCAAGAATACAGCACAGTGACACACATGTTCAACACTTCAGGATGACTTAGTGTTCTCAATGCGGAGCGTCCACCAAATTAGTTACTGCCCCATGAACAAAGATCGGTGATGTTCAAATCAAACATGCCTTCCCTCAGCCTGTGTCCAAGCTACAATCGTCACCAGAACACCCCTTGTTCAGTCAGTCACTGGAATGCTTTATCAGTTGAGGAAGGAAAAGGTTTTGAAACTTCTAGATAACATGGAGTAGGGGGTTATAACCATCATTTTTAGACAAGTGCCTTTAAAATCTTACTACCCAAAGCGTGGTCCTCAGACCAGGAGCATCATCACTAAGAGACTGTTGGGCAGAATTTCAAGTCCCCGTCTCAGGCTTACTGGATCAGAATCCGCTTTTTAATAAGATGCCCAGGTCATTCTTGTTCATATTTAGAATTTGAGATATCAATAGATCTAGTAATTGTCAATCTAACACCAATCAGAGCCCAAAACAGAGATTCAGCCCTTTGTACACGCCTCTCACCCGATCCACTCTGTAGCAACCGAATCCCCGGAGACATCGGAACGGGTGCTGCCGAGGGCAGCTTGGTGATTGGCTAGGTCGACCACGTGACCAGCGCTGGCCCTCCCGTGCTAGAGGATTGGCTCTCGCGTACGCTGACGGACAGGGCCGGGGCGGGCCAAAGCCAGGTCGGAGGGGCGCGCGCGGTGGCGCGGAGGGGCGAGAACGCGAATGCGCGTGCGCGAGCGGCGGGGCTCTTTCCCCGAGCCGTCGGAGGGAGCGGGAGCGCTTCTCCCGAGGTAAGAGCTGCCGCGGGGCGGGCTCCCTGCCCCTCCGCGGCCGATTGCGGGCGAGCGGGGCGGGGGGAAGTCTGAGGTCCGCCCGCCCGGGCAGCCTCACTTGGGAGAGGATGCAGACCCAGGCTCAGTCATCTCGCTGGGTGCCTCGGTTTCCCTTTTCTGCCCGCTAGTGCATCTCCCCATCCTCTTCACCGCGGTGCCGGGTCCACCCGAGGGGAGTTGCCCACCTGGTAGCCTCGCCTCCGCCTTTGTTTCTCTCCCGGAGGGATGCTGGTACCGACCCCCTCCCCAGGTAAAGGGTGAAGGGTGGTGGGGCGGGGACGTCTCCGGCGCAAGACCTGGCCTAGAGCCGGGGGGAAGATGGCTTTAATGCAGTGGAATCTGTCACATGTGAGAACGAAGAAAAAATGTAGTGTCACTTTGGCCAAGCCACGGGACTCGAACTAATCCGGCGGCGGCGGCGGCGACCAAAGCCGTATTCCTGGCGCAGCCGTGCGGGCAGGGGTGGGGGCAGGACCCGCGAGCCAGCCCAGGTGCGCCGGTGGAAGGCTTCTCCGGACCTGCCTGGAGCTCTTACCCCAGAGTTGCACCGAAACGCTTTCAGCCTGCCGAAGGGATCAAGAGATTCGTAAAGAGAAGGGGAAAAAAATATTTTTTAAAAGCCGCTGGGCACTGGCGGAGAAGGTCTAAGTGAGAGGCTACAGTGAGAAATTACAGCGAAACTGATGGCTGGTAGTTGTGAGGGGGAAGATCCCTGCAGTGAACTGCAGAGCAGACCATCACACCGATATTCTCCTTCAAGAGAACCTGATTTTTTATTTTTATTTTTTGCGGGGGGTGGTGGGGTGGGGGGGCTGGTTATCTCTGTAAACTGAGGTTTTTCTGGACTGCCGAATCAAGTAATGACTTATTTTTAGCATATTAATGGGTGCTAGGGAGAAGGGAAGGCAGGTTACACCCGTTTAGATCTCCTTAATTCTTTCAAAAGTGCGTGTTAAAAGAAGGCCTTTGGATGTCAAAAGCTGCTTGTGTGTGTGTGTGTGTGTGTGTGTGTGTGATTATGGCTTGGGGATAGGGGATGTCTCCTTGAAGTCATACTTTACAAAAGGCATCCTCTGCCTCTTTCCTTCTCAATTTCCCTAGACCTGAAATAGCAAGAGCATACTGTACAGCTCATAACAAAGTATAAAAAGCCCTTTCAGTTTTCCACTAGTTAATTTACTAGCTATACCTGTTAGTCTGCTTGGTTCGGAACGGTTTAAACTATCATTAGGAAGATTTTACTGTATTCTGGAATTCCACTATAATTGATTTACAACTTATTCTGGTAGAAAATGGACAGGAATCTCTATACCTGATTCCTCAGAGACATCCTGACAGGGTTCCAAGGCTTTTTATTACTCTTACCTTCCCCATACAAAGTTTTGTTTCTTTAGGAAAGGATGTGATTTTTTCCCCCAAACATCTAAGACACACTGCATGCCTGTGAAATGCCCAAACTTGTTAAGAAATCAATTTACTTGGCAAGTTCAAACTAACTAAAGAAGGAACACTTAAATTTGTTAGGAGGAATCAGAATTAACATCAATTGTAGCAGATCAACTTGTGCTTGTGCTGGTTTTCTGGGATGAGCCAAAGTAAAAGAAAAGGTGTTGCAAAGCTTGTTGGGAATGTAACAAATGACCTCATAAAGTAAAATATAGATGGTCACCTGACNTTTGTTAGGAGGAATCAGAATTAACATCAATTGTAGCAGATCAACTTGTGCTTGTGCTGGTTTTCTGGGATGAGCCAAAGTAAAAGAAAAGGTGTTGCAAAGCTTGTTGGGAATGTAACAAATGACCTCATAAAGTAAAATATAGATGGTCACCTGACAGATTGGTACATAAAGCAAATTAGAGTAATTTTAGAACTTGTCAATGATTTGTTTCTAGTTGGTATCAGTGGGGAGAGGAAGGAATTCTGAGGCTCAGGTAGGAAGTGTAGTTTGAAAAGGTATATGCTTTTTTGTTTAGAGAGAAAATGTCGCTTTTGTTATATAAACTCACAAAGGGCATGCAGTGTTTATGTTTAGTCTGTGAAAGGGAGGCAGGGGTTTTGGAAAGGTTGAAAAACACTTATTAGGTTAAACAAGGGAAAGCAGAAAGATTGGCAGGCTTAGTTCATCTTAAGGGAAGCAATGTACCTCAGTGATCTGCAGGACAAGGTTTATTCTCTGATTCAGTAAAAGCCCACTAATGGCGCTTCCAAAGCAACAACAAAATCATTTCCTTTCTGTCGTTTCTGTCCCCTGGGTCAGGGAGGGAAGAGTGAATGAGAGATTAGAGTCTGACCTGCATGCCTAAGCAGTACTGTCCTTTGAGCAGGATCTGTGTCACACTGTGTAAATCTAAGAGCCGTCACAGCTCATGATTACTATATTTTAGAGCTGTCCACAATAGTAGGTCAAAGTTATTCTGAATCAGTTTCTTCTAAAACTTAAAAAATCCTAACAAATATTCTACAATTTTAAGATTTTATTAGCAATTCACATCCTGAACTTTGGTTTTATTGACCTTATTAGCCAGGGTTTGTTCATTTATTCCCCTCTTTTGAACCACCTTTTCTTTCATTTTTTTTTTAAATTGACTTTTTTATATGAATTTTGTAGCCATATATTTGAAGGAGGTGATACTGTTGCTAGTGAGGTTACTGTGCATATGAGCTTTGACCCTTTTGGAGGCACAGAGCTCTGCTCCTGGGAGTCATTTCCCGAATCACCTGCTTCCTCATGCTGTCCCTGTGCTATGGCTCAGCTTTTTGGAGTTTATTTCCATCTCTCTTCAAGTGAACTCGTGAGCTGATTTTTATTACCAATGCCAAATCCTAAAACCTTGCTGACGCTAGACAGCAGTAGTCACAACAGTTTGCTAACATTACCTCATTATGTGACCTCAAATACATTTCTTTGCCTTTCTGAACCTCAGTTTTCTCACCTGGGTCACTGGAATTGGGTGAGGTGTGATACATGTCTCTTGAAAAAAATCTTAAGTCAAAAATTCTACACCCAGCNAGTCACAACAGTTTGCTAACATTACCTCATTATGTGACCTCAAATACATTTCTTTGCCTTTCTGAACCTCAGTTTTCTCAGCTGGGTCACTGGAATTGGGTGAGATGTGATACATGTCTCTTGAAAAAAATCCTAAGTCAAAAATTCTACACCCAGCTGATTCTCATAAAGTTTCAATGTTTCTGAAGCCCCTGAAAAATTCTCCTCTAAAAGGTATTTTCATGCAGTGAACCTAGAGCAAAAAGAAATCTCACTGATATTTCTTCTCAGAGAATCCTAATAATTCAGAGTTGTAAGAAACATTAAGGATGGTTTAGCTTGACTTTCTCATTTCATAGACAAGAGTTTCACCTCACAGCTGAGTGATTTCCCCAAGCTAACAGAACTAGAGAGTGGTAGAAAACTGAGACCCAAGCTCATGTCAGTCCTGCCTTTTCCAGTGCTGAATTTCTTCACCTGCCATCAGTACGAAGAAGATGCTGTGTCTACAGGGCTGGAGCCAAGAAAATTCTGAGTAATTCCTTAAAGTAGGGTTTTTAAACCACAGCATGAATAGTATTGTGTTGGGCAGAAATTCAAGTTCTGACTTCTTTTTTGCACCTCATTCTTTTCTTCACTGACTGTTCTTGAGTAGTAGTCTTTACTATACATCCTTGTGTTTTTTAAAACTCCCGCAGAAGAAAAAACTTTCTTTACCCTAGAAGAGTCATTCCCCAATCAGATGTTTTTAAATTGGGTCCATGTACTCTCTGAAGCTATGTGACTAGAATAATTTCCATATAATTGATTTCCTTTTTCTATATATATATATATTTTTTTTTTTCTGCATTTAAGAGATTATTCTGAGGAGTTCCTTAGGCTTCAGTCGATTGCCAGAAGTACGGGAGAGTCCATGGCACAAGAATAGGTAAAACTTCTAGGGTCGAGAAGAGGTTCTGGGAAATTGCCAGGATGGGAGAGTTTTTGAGGTGCTAGAGTGTATTTCTGCCCACACTAGCACCTCAGAAGGCAGAAGAGAGTTGGGAGTAGAGTAACCTGTAGCAGTTCTTAGAACATTTTACCTTTATTAAAATGCTTGAAATTGCTCACTAAATGAGGATGCTGATAACAGCATTTTACTCCCCTTAACGATGGATATGCAAGTATTGATTTCCATTTATCATTTCGTGTTCATTAAGTAGTCCCTCCTAATTTTGCCAAAACACTTTCAAATTTATATTTCTTTATGGAGACATGCATATTAAGAGGTTCCATTCTTCCCTTCCTGATTTAGGGCTTTGAATTTGGACTCCTGTCTTCCATTGCTGAGGCCCTATATTTTACTTTCTGCTCTTAACTTCATGGACTCACCGGGATCTCAGAGATGCAAAATAAGTATCATGGATGAAAAAATCTTGAGATTCCTTTATTTGTCCCCAGGATTGGCTATGGAAACCTCTGTTCCTCCTCAGCTAATTATTAATATTTCCTTTCCCTTTTTTTTTATCTGCAATCTCAAATTCTCTTTTTCTAATTGTCCCTTAATAGCAATGACTCAGTGTGTATGTATGGAAAATAAAAATTCTTGTTTTTGCCAGAAGGTATACAGAAGTTAATTTGTGTTCAGGTCACATTTTGGACTTGTGAGATATAACTTTGGTGGAGATCACTGTTTGGAAGAACATTTGCTTGAAAAACTTGGTCTGCCCTGTGACCCCCTTCCCTTATGTTCGGTATGATGGTGGTCCACGCTGGTAAATGCTACCTTCTGGTACCTTTTTAGATTTGGGCCAGAGTAGCCATTTACTCTCACTTTAGCAGAAGAATAAGAATCACCTTTTCTTCTTCAGCAGCATATCGATTGAATTTATGTAGTAACAGAAGAAAAAGTCCAGTTTCTGTACTCTGATTCCAGCACACTGAGTTAGTATGAGATTTGAGGGACATTGTTGACTTCTGAGTTTGTTTCCTTGTCTGGAAAATAAGACAGGAAAGCAGTGACCACTTAAATTCTTTCTAGTTCCAAAATTTTGTGACTCTGAAATTTTACCTGGTCCTGAAAATGGGAAATTTATGTATAATCAAAGTTGATGCCAGTTCTTTATATCTGCAGATTGCTTTGTGGAATACAAAAATATTCTCTGATTTTTAAAAATCTCTTTTCTACTTCAATCTTCTTTTCTACTACAACATCTGGGAGTTTGCAGCTCAGCATTTTGTCAAGATACCCAGGCTATGCATGCTGTTTTGTCTCATTTTTGAGTCTCACATTGACGCATAGGTCATTGAGGGAAGCAGAGTATTTCACAGATGAGGAAACCAGATCTCAGAGTCATTAAGTAACTAAGTCAGATTTACTGTTAGTGTCTCACCCAGAACTCCAGACTCTAAAGCTAATATCTTCATTGGGCTGGCGTCAGGCTTGTATGATACTGATTATTAGCTACCCAGCAACCCACGGATTTAGGTGCGGCTTTGTAACTAAGTGGAAGTGGAAAAGTATTGTGGTCCATTTCTAGAGAAAAAAGAAACAAAAAGAGAGCACCCATGCAAGTTCCTCCATGCTGTTTTATACTTCGTGTAGGCTGGAATGGAGAGGGTCCCTACGAGATCTTGGGATGCTATGTTAAAGATGGCAGGACTTTTGTCAGCCTGGTTGCCTGGGTTGCTGTTAAGGGAGACTGTTCAATTGTCCAGTATGTATGCAGGAACAAGAAATAAGCTTTTATTGAGCTTAAACCATTATATCTGTTTGGGTTTATGTGTTAAGTAAGTACTGATAGTTAGCCTACGCAAGGCAATGGCACCCCACTCCAGTATTCTTGCCTGGCAAATCCCATGGACGGAGGAGCCTGGTAGGCTGCAGTCCATGGGGTCGCTGGGAGTCAGACATGACTGAGCGACTTCACTTTCACTTTTCACTTTCATGCATTGGAGAAGGAAATGGCAACCCACTCCAGTGTTCTTGCCTGGAGAATCCCAGGGACCGGGGAGCCTGGTGGGCTGCCATCTCTGGGGTCGCACAGAGTCGGACATGACTGAAGCGACTTAGCAGCAAATTCACTTGAGGAGCAGTGGCTTGGAACTTGAAGTTATGGATCTTCTGGCCTAACGTATTCATTCATTCATTTTTCATCTTTGGTAGTTGGTGATCGATTGGTTGTGATCCACCATGCAGAAGTGAGTGATGAAAGGCAACGGAGCTGATGGGTCATGAGGATGTAAGTGCATTTGAAGGCTCTCACACCCTCTACTCCAGGGTAAGTCAAAGGCATTCTTTGCCATTGTGGTTCTGCTTTTACTCTTGTCTTAACAGCCTTTTGGCATCAGTACAGTGGGGTGCTCTGTCTGTGAAAGCTTCCCAAAGCCTTTAGTGATTCAGGTCATAAATACTGTTAAGATCAGCACTTACAAAGCTAAAACCATGATCAAGGTGATGGGATAGCATCTACATGGGAATATCTCAACATAAGAATTTTTTAGTGAGTTTGTAAGGGGTTTGATTTACATAGAGGGTGAGGATGTTGCTGGGCCCTTCTGAGAAGGGAACTAGGCCTGAGTGCTGTTTTCCTGTAGCCATATCATATTGTTATCTCTGCTGACACAAATTCCCCTCTCTCAGCACTCTACTCTTCCATGGATCACTTTGCTTAACTTTTCCTGCGTTAATCACTTTTTTCTTTTTTCCGGGGGATGGGAAACTGCTTACCAGGGAGTTGATGATTTCGAATTTGGTAGATAATAGCAGTAGCAAAGCACATGGTTCTGCCCATTCCATTTTATTTTATCCAGTGTCACTTGAAGTCACATGTCCATTCCCTCCTCATTTGTTTGCATTCCTTAGTGCAATGGATGTAGGCACCAGGAGCATTATAACTAAAGCTGCTTTGGATTTTCATCTGTCGTGAAGATTTTGAGACCAAAAGGAGATTTGGTGTGCCCTTCTCAGAGGCAGTGGAGGGCTGAGAGGGAGGAGTGGAAAGGACATCACATCCTTTCTGAGGTCTCTGGATTTTAGAGCTTAAATTAAAACCAGATTCACTAAAGAGAAAATAATAAGTAATATAAATCTAAGCAGAGCTAAGATATCTCTGCTGACACAAATTCCCCTCTCTCAGCACTCTACTCTTCCATGGATCACTTTGCTTAACTTTTCCTGCGTTAATCACTTTTTTCTTTTTTCCGGGGGATGGGAAACTGCTTACCAGGGAGTTGATGATTTCGAATTTGGTAGATAATAGCAGTAGCAAAGCACATGGTTCTGCCCATTCCATTTTATTTTATCCAGTGTCACTTGAAGTCACATGTCCATTCCCTCCTCATTTGTTTGCATTCCTTAGTGCAATGGATGTAGGCACCAGGAGCATTATAACTAAAGCTGCTTTGGATTTTCATCTGTCGTGAAGATTTTGAGACCAAAAGGAGATTTGGTGTGCCCTTCTCAGAGGCAGTGGAGGGCTGAGAGGGAGGAGTGGAAAGGACATCACATCCTTTCTGAGGTCTCTGGATTTTAGAGCTTAAATTAAAACCAGACTCACTAAAGAGAAAATAATAAGTAATATAAATCTAAGCAGAGCTAAGACTGGTTAGGAAAAAGGGGGACAGGAGGTTATATTTAGAAGAAAAAAAAAAAGTACTCAGCTGAGAAACTGAATGGAGGATTGTTTTTAAGCGTCTTAGTTCAATACTGTGGAGTCCTTGCTGATAATGTCCCATTACCCACGCTCAGACAGAGGGCACCCAGTAAGGCTGATGTCCTTCTGTGCCTCACATGGCTCAGTAATGAGTACAATTTACTGAACAAAATAGACAATTAGGAGCTGTAGATCTCTGGAGATTCCCATAAGCATGCATCATTACAGCTCTGGAGTGATGCATGTGCTTAGAGATAAGCAAAGCAGAGGACAGGGAGCTGTAGGGCACATCAACATCTGGAGGGTCTAGGTGAGCAGCCAGACACAGACCGCAGCTCAGCGCCTGGGGGTCACTAAGGAAAGGACCTGGTCTCTGCTAAGCTTTCTCATTAGAGGAAAGGAGCCAGACTTTGCCAAGTTTTCCTTATTTTCCTCTGTGGCACCAAAAAGTATAGCATGACAGAAATAGCACTCAACTGGTATGTTTCTGCATAAATGCTGGATGAGGATCAAATTATAGAGGGAGCCATTCTTTATTGATTAGAAGCCAAAGAAACTAGTGCTGGAGATGCCAGAGGATCAGAGGTTCTCATCCTCAGCACCACTGGCATGCTGAGCCTGGTGCTTCTTTGTTGTCGGCTATCCTGTGCATTGAAGCATGTCCGGCAGCATCCTTGGCCTCTACCCTCTAGATGCCTGTTCCCCTGAGCCCCACTACAATTGTGACAATCAAAAGTGTCTCCAGACATTGCCAAATGTGCCCTGGGGAAAAACTGCTCCTGGTTGAGAACCACTGCTGGATTTTGCTCTTGAGTTTCTCTGGGATGGTATTTCAGTAACTTAGCCTCATTTATGCTAGTTTCCCTACCTATAAAATAGACACAGCATTTGTAAGTCAGTAGCCAAAAGAAGGGATGTACAAAGCACTGTGTGATTACTTGAGAGTTCTGTGAATGCTAAGAAATACCTGTCTCCTCAAATATCCAGGACCCAGGGATCACTCTTAATCCTTACAGTAGCTGAGGAGCAGGGGAGTTTGAAGGGGCAGTGGTGTGGGAAACGATGCATAGTGCCAGACTCTGATTTCACTTGAAGCCTTCATATTCAGTTCATTTCAACAATATACTCTTGAATAAAGGATTTTTTTTCAGAAAGGGAAAAAATGGGAGCGTGGAGGAGAGAGAAATAAGCTGATAGAAGAGCAGTCAAGGAAATTGCTTTTAACTAGGGATGGGAGATTGTGGTAATCTTAAAGTGACTCGTATACTTATTGCTAAGTTGCTTCAGTCATGTCTGATTCTTTGCGACCCTATGCACTGTAGCCCACCAAGCTCCTCTGTCCATGGAGATTCTCCAGGCAAGAATATTGGAGTGGGTTGCCATGCCCTCCTTCAGGGGATTTTCCTGACTCGGGGATTGAACTTGAGTCTAAGTCTTCTGCTTTGGCAAGTGGGGGGGGTGGGGGGTGGGGGGGGTCTTTGTCACTAGCGCCACCTAGTGAAGGGAAGTCACTAAGATGTAAAGTCACCAAAGGACATAAAGAAGGAACCCTCCCAAAGAAAAATATCCTCCCAAATTACTATGGATCCTAGAGCAGATTTTGTGAGTAATACAACAAATACCAGAGAATGTTTGGAGAAGTCTGTTTTTATTCTATAGCTGTTCCATCTATTTCTCTCCTTTGAAAGTATAGAAAAGGGATTGTCTTCAACCCATGCCCTTTGAATGATACATAAAATGTTTTAGGATCTTGGTTGTTCTCTGGTCATCTTCTAGAACTGTGCTGGAATGGTGAAAAGGGCTATCACCCTGGCTTGGGCCTGAAGCAGTCATGTTATTTTACTAGAAAACCTCAGTTTAGGAAGAGCAAGTGCAGGGATTAGATGTAAACTGTCCTGGCTCTTCCTAAACTGAGGTTTTCTAGTAAAATTGTCCAGCACTCTTGCCTGGAAAATCCCATGGATGGAGGAGCCTGGAAGGCTGCAGTCCATGGGGTCGCTAAGAGTCGGACATGACTGAGCGACTTCACTTTCACTTTTCACTTTCATGCATTGGAGAAGGAAATGGCAACCCACTCCACTGTTCTTGCCTGGAGAATCCCAGGGACGGGGGAGCCTCATGGGCTGCCGTCTGTGGGGTTGCACAGAGTCGGACACGACTGAAGCGACTTAGCAGCAGCAGCAGCAGTCCTGGCAGGTTTAAGTTCAGCCTTGCTGAGGTGTTGGTCTCTGTACTTATTAGATACACTCACCAAACTTACGCCAAGACCATATTGACACAGCACAGTGTGGACAGAGAGTGTGGCCATCGTCAGGAAGTTCTGTTGGACAGCACTGCTTTAGTCTGTAAAGACTATTTATCAGAAATCCATACTTGTAGTGACGGTGTGTATGTGCTTGTTATAACAAGACCTCACCTCATTTAAAACAGAATTGTGTTTTGGATTTCTCCATCCTGGGTCACTTTTCAGTCTGTGAGAGGATCTTGCTGAACTTTTTAGCTTGCTGAAGCACCTGTCACAGAAAGTGCCGTGAGCCTGTCTCTCTGACATAACTGAGTGCACTGCCTCAAAAATATTTGTGCTTTAATCCCAGGCTACTGAGCTGCCTCTTTCCATTTGGTGTCTCCACACCCTGACTCTCGATGGTGAAGCTTGTTTGTGCAGGATGTCTCTTTTGATAAGACCTAGAGCATCAGAGCTTCACAAAGGGTCTGGGACAGGTGGTGAGAGAGCTTTCACCTTCCTTCCTTCCAAGCCCCAGCATGGCTCAGAAAAGTGTTTCATAAGAAGGTATTAGTTCGCAAGCTTAAGCTCTGAGGCGTTATCCCCTAAAGAATTAGTTTGTAAAGTAGTATAGGACATATTTAGTAGTTAAGCCCTTGAGCAACATGGATGAATTTTCAGGTGATATTATCTCTTTCTAGTACCAATATTAGTTGCTCTGAAACTATCATAATTAGAACAAATGAAAAGATGTAGAAATAAAGACACATATTTTAAAAGATGTAATTTAAATCTAACTGAGCCCAAGACTGTTTTGCATGGTAGAAGGAATGAGGGTAGAGGGTTTGCGTGCTGTGAGTAGTGTTGCTGGAGACAAGGCCTGGAGATGGCTGGGCTGAGATGACTCTTGGATGGCCTTCACTGGCTGCCTCTCTCCTGACTGTGTAGGGCCGATCCTCGTATTGCCCTCCTCTCTTCACTTTGTGTTCTGCTTGGGGTGCTGGAGGGGTCTTAGTGTTTCTCAAGGGAGGTTCTCTTAGCATTTTGATAGAATGACTCATCATTGTGTGAAACTTTGCTGTCCATTATAAGACATATAGCATCCCTGGTCATTGAATGTTTGTATTACTCTAACCAAGTCATGAAGTCAACCAATAAAGCCCCCTGTATTTCTAAATATGGCCTCTGATTGAGAATCACTGGCTGCCAGAGTGTTGGGGGGCTTTAGAAAGGGGGAGTAATTAGAGTTACAGAATTGCAGGTGCTCGGAGGGGCTGGTTCATTAATTTCTGATATGACCTGACCTATTCCCAGTGCTGGAACTGCTTTGGGAGCCAATATGATTCTATAGAGACCAGAAGAATCAGGTTTTGCCAGTGGAAAACTTGGTCCCTGAAGCTCGAAATTAACCCAGAAGTCACAGGGGGGAAGTCTGTCAGTGCCACAGAGGGTGGAGAGAATACTGAGGCTCCCAGAGCATGCTGGTTTCTATTCTTGACTGGGAGAAAAAACGCAGCAAGGGAGATTTAAAGACAATCCAAGAGAAAGGGATTTTGCCAGCCATTTCTTTTCTTTCTCTGTGATTAAAAAAACTGGCAAAGTAGCCCTAAATTTGTGAGGTTATGTGTAGACTCTCAGATGGGAAATCTGAGGTTGTTTTATAGTTAGTAAAGAGAAAAAGAACACTTTCAGACGTCTTGCTGTGGGGCATCTATAAATGTCTCTGATTACAAGAACAGAAGCTCATTCAAGTTTCCCTAAGAAATGAAAGGCTTAAGTAAGAATACATGGGAAAATAAAACAAATGTCAGATATGTGGCAAGTTGTGGGTAATCCCAGAGGTCTTTCAGGATGAGAAAGAGCCATCCTGTGGCCAGACCTCACAGCGACAGGACCTAACTCAGGACCAGGAAGATTATTGCCTGATCTGTTGCAACTCCAGGATGTGTCCGCACCAACAGTGCTTGATCAGTCTGCATTCTACTTCTCCACATTTACATGACTCAGGATTCCTGTTCTGGCTTCTCTACTCATGTCTTCCTGTCCCCACAACCTAACTGATGGTCTATGTATGGACCAAGAAGGAAAAGAATATGATAATTCTGTAGTAACTATCAGCCCTCTGGTTACAGAGATCTTTCTCCCAGGTAGTCTTAGAGGTACTGATGCCCTCTCTTGGTCCACACAGTGGTGGCCTGGGTCTTGCCTCAATAAAGACTGTGGAAGGGAGCAGCGGTAGGGTCGACAGAATGTGAGACCTCTCTTGTGTAAGGACACTGAATTCTTAACTCTTAGAATCAACATAAACAGTGTTTATGGGTTATGTGTATAATAAAGAATTGGAAGATTACTTTTGAAGCCTCTGCATTCAGTAGCAATTATGAAAAAGCCTGCATCTGTTTTTTTTAGGAGACTGACTGCATCATGTATTGGAGAAGGAAATGGCAACCCACTCCACTGTTCTTTAGACTCTGATGCTTGGAGGGATTGGGGGCAGGAGAAGAAGGGGACGACCGAGGATGAGATGGCTGGATGGCATCACTGACTCAATGGATGTGAGTCTGAGTGAACTCCGAGAGATGGTGATGAACAGGGAGGCCTGGCGTGCTGCGATTCATGGGGTCGCAAAGAGTCGGACACGACTGAGCGACTGAACTGAACTGAACGGAACTGAACAGAATTGGACATGACTGAAGCGACTTAGCAGCAGCAGCAGCAGCAGCTGCATCCCAGAGCGGAATGGTAGGGACATTGCTGGGCTAGATAATTGGGAAATCAGCAGTTATATTTTCCATATGGATATTTTATTTTTTTGCATCTGTCAAATGTGATTCTCTCAACCACCCATGCATCTTGTAGGAATAATGGCTAGGTAGCTGTCTAAATGTTGAAAGACATTTTGACATCTCTGACAAGTGTTATTCAACAGCTGGGTTTGTAAGATTCCCGTTCTGACAAAGTAAAATAATTTGGCTTATTACTCCAGAAATAGATTCCATATAGATGGTGTCATTTTGGGAATTACTACCTTAAAGGCAGACTTTAAAATGTTTTGTGTTGTAGTGTGTTCTGTTTATTTACCCCTGATCTTGGAGAGCTAGTTTCATTTGAATCAATGATTGAATATGACTTTACAAGAGAATGCATCCTCATATTTGCAGAAGGCTCTGTCCTTATTTATGATTCTGTGACAGGGTAAGGTGATGGTCCTCGCTTCATGGGCCATCACAGCTGTGAAGGGCCTGCTCTGTGACATCACACACAGCCCATTGGCTCACTGAATTCATTTAAGGCTCCTACTCTTCTCAAGCAGATGGAGCATGGGAGTGACACATACAGAGTTAGTATTTCCTTAACTGCAGCTTCTGTTGAAAGTGGCAGAAGAGAAGTTCACTGGGGCTTCTGCAACTGCTAATTGAGGAAAGAATGTAGTCTGTTATTGAAAGATGATTGGGATCAGCTTTCTCACTCAGCTGCTCGAAGGAGCAGAGATGAATCTTTTGCTTCAGTTTCTCTTGTTACTCTGGGAAGATACCTATCCCTTCTATGGAATTTTTTTAACGAGAAGGGAAAAATAGAGAATTGTATCCAATACATTTTAACATACATGATTGTATTTCTTCTGAAGAGGAAGACTTGTATATAGTAACCATATATCACCAGATTAAAATCCTCAATTTTAATTTTAAAGAAATTCTAATCTTACAGTATAAACCAAAGATAAAGTCAAATTTTTGCATATATAATTAATTTTTTGTAAAAATAAAATTATGTTTGTTCTTATAGAATCAGGAACTAATTTGCAGCCCTTGCATGAAGATTCTGTAGCAATGGTAAAGACATCTGCTCTCTCTGAGGTGTAAAGAGATGAAAGATGATGCCTGAAAGATGCCTGAGAGTCCCAGGTCCTGAGTCCTGGGATTTTGTCCTGCTCTAAGCCACTCCCTAGATAAGTGTTGGGGGATAAGTGTGATAAATGGACATAGATGCTTGAGGGGAGGGCTGAAACCTCCAGCTTTGGTGAAGTGTCCTGTGCTTCCCATGAACCACAGGAGGGAATAGATCCTACTCAGGCCTTTCCCTGCTGAGCCCATTGTTGAATCCTGGCCTTAGCCTTTCTAGGAAACAAAGCTATGGCTGAAGTAATATCCTCAAACATGATTTCTTATTAGCACGTCCCTTTTAAAAGAAGCTTCCTGGATGAGGATGAAGGCAGGCAGGTACATGCTTCCCTTAGCTTTCAAAAGCTGTCTCCTTTCTATTGGAAAGTGAAAGTGAAAGTTGCTCTGTCCTGTCTGACTCTTTGTGACCCCATGGTCACAAATGCTGAAGTCGGTAGCCTTTCTGCATGGTATGTTCCCAACCCTGGAATTGAACCTAGGTCTCCCACATTGCAGGTGAATTCTTTACCAGCTGAGCCAGAATGCTTATTAGATCACTTCTGAAATTTTTAATTATTGACATTAGTAAAATATTTGCCAGACATTAAACAATAGGACATTAATAGAGACCCCCAATGAGTGTCTTTTAATTTGAGAGCCCCAAATCCCATGTTAATATGGTACTAGACTTCAGCTTCTTGTTCCTTCTGGTGTTTCTCTAAATGTGTTTCCATCTTTTCCCTCCTCCCACTAACCCTGTTATCTAGTTTAGATCCTTTGGTCTGTTTGCCCCCTTTCTTACATCTCTCTTGATTTCCAAAGTTCTGTGATTCCCAACAGTCTGAAGGACAATGTGCTTCTTAACTAGGCATAAAGGCAGTCTGCAGTATGACTCCAACTTACTGTCTGACTTTCTACTCTTTCTGTTCACAAACTGCTCCTTACTCAGACTGGTCCTTGGTCCAGTTGTCTATTCTGTGCATAGAATGCCCTTTCTTTCCAGTGACCATATCTGTTTGGTAGCATTGAAAACCTTTGTCCCATTAGCCAGATGTGCATTTCCATCTTGTCTCTATCAGATTTTAGAAAGGTGACTTTGGGAAAAATATTTCTCTCAATCTCAATTTTCTTATTTGTAAGAAGGGACTCAAAATAGCCCCCTTATAGGATGCTTGTGAACATGGTACCATATCCTTGCTTCTGACTGCCCAGCACTGAGCTGTGTGTGTAGACTTATCATGTGCACTTGCTGACGAAGTTACTGGTCAGATTTGTCCAGCTGATCTGAATCACGTTTCTTCATTAGCTGTCCTCTGCCTACAACTGCCACACCTTTTGTAACCACGTGTTTCTTCTCCAGTACCCCTAACTTGATCAGTAAGCACCTGAAAATATACACTCCTAGGGCATGACGGAAAGGGGACCCTCCCACACTATTGGTGGAAATGTAAATTGGTGCAGACACTGTGTAAAACAGTAGAGAGCTTCTTTAAGCTACAAATAGAGTAACTGTATGACCCAGCAATCTCACTCCTGGACATGTATCCAGATAAGACAAAAACTCTAATTGGGCTTCTCTGGTGACTCAGTGGTAAAGAATGCACCTTCAGTGCAGGAGACATGAGAGACACAGGTTTGATCCCTGGGTCGGGAAGATCCCCTGGAGAATGAAATGGCAACCCACTCCAGTCTTCTTGCCTGGAGAACTCCATGGACAGAGGAGCCTGGTGGGCTACAGTCCATGGGATCATAAAGAGTCGGACGTGACTGAGCAATTAACACTTTTTCTTTCTTTCTTTCTAGTTTGAAAAGATAACATTTACCCAAGTGTTCATAGCAGCACTATTTACAATAGCCAAGACATGGAAACAACCTAAGTGTCCATCAACAGATGAATGGGTAAAGACAGTATAGTGTCTTTACTACACACACACACACACACACACACACACACACAAATACAGTGGAATATTATTCAGCCATAGAAAGAATGAAGTAATACCATTTGCAGCACTGTGGGTGGACCTAGAGATTGTCATACTGAATGAAGTAAGTCAGAGAAGACACATGTCATCTGATATTGTATGTGGAATCTAGAAAAAAATACAAATGAACCAATTTACAAAACAGAAATAGACTCACAAACATAGATAACAAACTTAGAGTCATCAAAGAGAAAATGGGGAAGAGGGATAAATTGGGAATTTGGGATTAACAGATGCGCACTACTATATATAAAATAGATAAACAAAGATGTTGCTGTGATTTATGTCAGAGAGTGTTCTGCCTATGTTTTGCTCTAGGAGTTTTATAGTGTCCAGTTTCATATTTAGGTCTTTAATCCATTTTGAGCATGTTTTTGTGTATGGAGTTAAAGAATGCTCTAATTTCTTTTTTTTTTTTTTTTTTTTTGAGCATTTGGCTGTCCAGTTTTCCCAGTACCATTTGCTGAAGACATTGTATTTCTAACATTGTATAGTCTTGCTTCATTTGTCTTAGATTAGTTGGCCACAGGTGCATGGGCCTATTTCTGGGCTTTCTACCCTATTCCATTGATCTATATTTCTATTTTTGTGCCAGTACCATACTGTTTTGATGAATGTAGCTTGGTAGTATAGTGTGAAGTCAGACAGCCTAATTTTTCCAGTTGCATTTTTCTTTTCTCAAGATTGCTTTGGCTGTTTGGGAGTCTTTTGATCCATCTCCCAGAATAATGAAAAGAAAAACAAACAAATGGGACCTACTTAAACTCAAAGCTTTTGCATAGCAAAGGAAACAATAAACAGAACGAAAAGACAATTCATAGATTGGGAGAAAATATTTGCAAATGATATGATCAGTAAGGGATTAGTCTCCAAAATTTATAAACAACTATTATGTCACTTAACGGCATCAAAGCAAACAATATGCTCAAAAAATGGACAGGAGACCTAAATAGATATTTCTCCAAAGAAGACATATGGATGGCCAGTAGGCACATGAGAAGATGTTCAACATCATTAATTATTAGAGAAATGCAAATCAGAACTACAATGAGATATCACCTCACACCTGCCAGAATGGTTATTATCACAAAATCCACAAACAATAAATGCTGGAGAGGGTGTGAATAGAAGGGAACCCTCCTGCATTGTTGGTGGGAATGTAAATTGGTACAGCCACTATGGAGAACAATATGAAGGTCCTTAAACTAAAAACGGAGCTACCATATGACCCTGCAATCCCACTCCTGGACATATGTCTGGAGAAAAGCATGATCCGAAAGGATACATGCACCCCAGTGTTTATGGCAGCACTATTTACAATCGCTAAAGCATGCTGCTGCTGCTGCTAAGTCGCTCCAGTCGTGCCCGACTCTGTGCGACCCCATAGACGGCAGCCCACCAGGCTCTCCTGTTCCTGGGATTCTCCAGGCAAGAATACTGGAGTGGGTTGCCATTTCCTTCTCCAATGCATGAAAGAGAAAGGTGAAAGTGAAGTCGCTCAGTCGTGTCCGACTCTTAGCGACCCCATGGACTGCAGCCTACCAGGCTCCTCCGTCCATGGATTTTCCAGGCAAGAGTACTGGAGTGGGGTGCCATTGCCTTCTCCGCGCTAAAGCATGGGAGCAACCTAAATGACCATCAGCATAAGAATGGATAAAGAAAATGTGGTACGTAAATACAATGGAATTTTACTCAGCCATTAAAAAGAATGAAGTAATGCCATTTGCAGCAGCATGGATGGACCTAGAGAGTGTCATACTGAGTGAAGTAAGTCAGCCAGAGAAGGAGAAATATTGTATGACATCCCTTATGTGTGGAAACTAAAAAGAAAAGGTACAAATGAACTTACAAAACAGAGAGACTCACAGACTTATAAAACTCATGGTTGCCAAGGGAAGGGGATAGTTAGGGAGTCTGGGATGGTCATGTACACACGGCTATATTTAAAACGGATAACCAGCATGGACCTATTGCATAGCACATGGAACTCTGCTCAGTGTTATGTGGCAGCCTAGATAGGAGGGAGGTTTGGGAGAGAATGGATACATGTATATGTATAGCTGAGTCTCTTCACTGTTCCCTTGAAATGATCACTACATTGGCTACAATGTTGTGCCAATACAAAATAAAAAATTCAAAAGTAAAAAATAAACAACAAGGACTTATTGTATAGCACTGGAGTCTATGTGCAGTATCTTGTAATAGCCTATAAGAGAACAGAATCTAAAAAATATGTGTGTATATGTGTTAGTGTGCTCAGTCGCATCTGACTCTTTGTGATCCAGTGAAGTGGCTCTTCTGTCCATGGGATTTCCTACAACAAGGACTTATTGTATAGCACTGGAGTCTATGTGCAGTATCTTGTAATAGCCTATAAGAGAACAGAATCTAAAAAATATGTGTGTATATGTGTTAGTGTGCTCAGTCGCATCTGACTCTTTGTGATCCAGTGAAGTGGCTCTTCTGTCCATGGGATTTCCAAGACAAGAATATTGGAGTATGTTGCCCTTTCCTCCTCCAGGGGAATCTTCCCAACCCAGGGATTGAACCTGCATCTCCTGCATTGCAGGTGGATTCTTTACCACTGAATCACTTGTGTATGTATAGCTGAATCACTTTGCTGAACACCTTAAACATTGTGAATCAAGTTTATGTCAGTAAAAATAAATTAATGAAAAAAAAAACAATTGAATAAACTTGTTACTTTGGGAAAAAAAGGATACTGTTCTCCCTGAACCTGTTATGGTGATAATTATCCTGGACCTTCATAATGTCCTGATTTATACCCCACATTAGAAATTGAAGGCAGTTTTAGGGACACTCCGTGCAACCTGAGCACTGGTTCATTATCTTCATATTTGATTCCTTTTATGTATATTGAAATTATCATGAGGATCAATGTTATGATTATAGCTGTCATAAGAAGTTATACCTCTTTAAAACAAAGTTTTCCCAGGCCCAACCAACAGGTTTTTTATTCCAAACATCATTTAATAAAATGCAACGTGACATTAACAGGATTGCTTGTATGAACCCTTGTACAAACCCTTGGAGTTCATTTAAGCACACTCTGCCCCGTATTGATTCTCAATTATAGCATGTTTAGCATGAATAAACCTGCCGGTGTTCTCAAACAATGGTAATGCTGTCCTGGCAGTTCTGCCCTTCTAACTGTGGAGCTGAAAGCATATCAGTGTTTCTTTTGTTCACTCTTTTTAAATTATGGTTTTCCACCTCTTGCTCAAATGATTTAAGCCATACTTTAGGCTTGTAAATTGTAGTTTTTAAAACGTATCTCCTTCTGGCCCTTATCACTCTTTCCTTTATTTCTCCATTTTTCTTATTGTGTCATGGACAAAATAAGACTTAAAAAAATTTTTTTTTCTACTCAAGGTAAGAAAAATTTAAATACTTGTATTGCTTTTCTGGTTTGAGCTTCCTTTTTTAGTTATTAGCATTGGCTGCAATTTCATATATACTTGTGGGTCTCTCACTGCATTAATTTTGTCTCTTTTCTTGCTTGTTTTTTTAAAACATTTTATTGGTGTATAGTTGATTTGCAATGATGTGTTACTTTCAGGGGTACAGCAAAGTGATTCAACCATTCTTTTCAAATTCTTTTCCCATATAGGTTATTATAAAATATTGATTAGAGTTCCCTATTTTATATAGTTGTTGTTGTTGCTCAGTTGCTCAGTCCTGTCAATTCTTTGTGACTCCATGGATGCCAGGCTTCCCTGTACTTCACCATCTCCCAGAGTTTGCTCAGACTCATGTCCATTGAGTTGATGATGCCATCCAACCATCTCACCCTCTGTCACCTCCTTCTCTTCCCCTTAATCTTTCGCAGCATCAGGATCTTTTCTAATGTGTCAGCTCTTCGCATCAGGTGGCTGAAGTGCTGGAGCTTCAGCTTCAGCATCAGTCTTTCCAGTGAATCTTCAGGGTTGGTTTCCTTTAGGATTGATCTCCTTGCTGTCCAAGGGTCTCTCAAGAGCCTTCAGTACCACAGTTTGAAAGCATCAATTCTTCACCTCTCTGTCTTCTTTATGGTCCAACTCTCACATGTATACGTGACTACTGGAAAAGTTGTAGCTCTGACTATTCAGACTTTTGTCTCTGTTTTTTAATACACTGTCTTGGTTTGTCATTGCTTTTCTTCCAAGGAGCAAGCGTCTTTTAATACTACATTGTAGCATTAATGCTATATAGTAGGTCCTTGTTAGTTATCTAGTTTACATATAGTAGTGTGTATATCTTAATCCCAGTCTCCTAATTTGTTATTTCCCTCATATTCCCCCTTTGGTAACCATAAATTTAATTTAATTTTGAGATCTGTGAAACTGTCTCTGATTTGTAAATAAGTTCATTTGTATCATTTTTTTTAGGAGAAAGCAATGGCACCCCACTCCAGTACTCTTGCCTTGAAAATCCCATGGACGGAGGAGCTGGTAGGCTGCAGTCCAGGGGGTCGCGAAGAGTCAGACACGACTGAGTGACTTCACTCTCACTTTTCAGTTTCATGCATTGGAGGAGGAAATGGCAACCCACTCCAGTGTTCTTGCCTGGAGAATCCCAGGGACAGGGGAGCCTGGTGGACTGCGGGCTATGGGGTTGCACAGAGTTGGACATGACTGAAGCGACTTAGCAGTAGCAGCAATGTCATATGACATTTGTCTTTATCTGACTTACTTCACTTAATATGATAATCTCCAGGTCCATCCGTGTTGCTGCAAGTGGCATTATTTCATTCTTTTGATGGCTGAATAATGTTCCATTGTGTGTGTGTGTGTGTGTATATATATATATATATCCCACACCTTCTTTATGGACACTTAGGATGCTTCCATGTCTTGGCTATTGCTGCCATGAACACTGGCGTCGATGTATCCTTTTGAAGGATGTTTTTCTCTGGATATATGCCCAGGAATGGGATTGCAGGGTCATATGGCAGTTCTATTTTTAATTTCTTAAGGAACCTCCATACTGTTCCCATAGTGGCTATTACCAATTTACATTTCCGCCAACAGTGTAGGAGGGTTCCCTTTTCTCCACACCCTCTCCAGCATTTATTTATTTATTTATTTTTGTGGATTTTTTGATGATAGCCATCTGACCAGTGTAAGGTAATACCTCATTGTAGTTTTGATTTGCATTTCTCTGATAATTAGTTGGGGCTTCTCAGGTGGCTCAGTAGTAAAGAATCCATCTGCCAGTGCAGGAGATGCAGCTTCAATCCCTGGTTTGGAAAGATCCCCTAGTGTAGGAAATGGCAACCTACTGCAGTATTCTTGCCTGGAAATTCCACGGAGAGAGGAGTCTGGTGGGCTACAGTCCATAGGGTTGCAAAGAGTCAGACAAGACTGAGCACGCACGCAGGCAGGCAATAATTAGTGATGTTAAGCATCTTCTCGTGCTTTTTGGCCACCTGTCTGTTTTCTTTACAGAAGTGTCTGTTTAGATCTTCCCTTTTTTTTTTTTTTTTTTACTTTGATTTTGAGCTGCATGAGTCATATGGGAGAAAATATTTGCTTGAATTTATTGATAAGAGGTATAAGTACAACTGCATGGAGTTTTCTGCGTTCTTTGGTGATATGAGCAGTAGCTCACTGAACCCTTACCAGGTGTCTAAATTTTGTGGGCTTTCTCTCTTTTTATCTTAGACTTTTGAGGGAAATATATAAAAATCCATGAGAATATTTGTGGTATGAAAAGATCCACTACAGTATACAGTCAGCCCTTCATATCCATGGTTCTGCATCCATGATTCAATAAACTGTAGATCGAAGATATTTGAGAAAAAGTTACACAAAATTCCAAAAAAAGGAAAACTTGAATTTGCTGCACACTGGCAACTATTTACATAGCTTTTACATTGTATTTATAACAATTTAGATAGTATTTGCATTATGTTAGGTAACATAAGTAATCTAGAGATTACTTCAACACTGATGTTTTATATAAGGGGATGGAGAACCTGCAATTTTTGGTATCTACTGGGGAATTAGCTGGGTCCAATTCCCCAGCAGATACCTACGGATGATTGAATTTTTCTTTCCAGATCTTCTTTTTGGAGAAGATTTGTGATAGAACTGTTTGTTTGTCTGGGGTTTTGGGAGTTCATAATCAGAAAGATTATCTAGTGTAACTACTTTGAATGGAGAGATATTATAGGCATGCAGCAGGAGCCTCCCACCCTCTTCTCTCCATGAGCACTGATGGAGGAAGTGCCTGTGTGTGTGTTTAGGGTGACAAAAAGGGAGGGTGGTAACAATAAACTGGGCGACTCTATTGCATGAAGTTGCTTGTTAATCCTCCTGAAGGGGAAAAACCAGTGTTTCGGCCGTGTGTTCTTCCTTACAGAGTTATTTATAGTTGGAGGAAGCAAGAAATATACAGCCTCTAATCAAGTTGGATTTTCTTTTAAGCTGTTGATTTTGAGTTTTTTAAATTACGGGCACCGGGATGAGAATAGCAACGGGAAGATGAGGTGTGCAGCAGCTGATACGTGGCCACTCTGCGTCTTGTGTTAGGCTGAGTCTCCTGCTCTTTCTTCAGTTTTAAATAAACCTCTCAATTTCCTGCCTGTGAGCTAATGAGAACTTTCTCCTACTGGAAGCTCTCCCCTGTTCCCTCAGAATTTAGGAAGAAGAGCAGATGGGATTAGATCTTGCCTTGGGAGGATGATAGCCCCACTGTGGGTTTGTTCCTGAGAAAGGAAAAAGAACTCACATCTTAAATTATTTCCAGTCACATCCTGCTCAGCCCTCAGAATCCCCACTCTCAGGAGTGCTCTCCGTGCCGCAGCCTGTCTGCCTGGGTTTCCTCCCTTTGCAGCTGGGCAGACCACTAAATGTTGGGGCTTCTCCCTTGTGCCCACCACCTTTCTTCCCAGGGTGGAGAAGATGGGAGAGGGATAGTCCTCAGGGGTGAGAGGCCCAACAAGAAGAGACCAAGAAGTACCAAGGGCAAAGCCCCTGTTTCCCAGCTCCACTCCAGGCCTTTCTGCTCATCTAGCTTTGGTTCTTTGGGCATTGTAATTTGAGGCCACATTTTGAAACTAGGAGACTTTGTTACTAATTGGAATTGTTTTCCTCATTTACTTATTTGTCTCTGGAGTTAGACAATCAGGTCTACTCAAGCGTGGACCCTGCCAGGAACTTCTTGTGCATTCTTTGCATGACCTAACCTACAGGAGGCACATGAGTAGGGTCTCAAAAAAGGGGGGATTGCATGGCATTAGTAGTTTGTAGCCTATCTTATTCATTCCTGTGTGTATGTGTGTGTGTGTGTGTCACTCAGCTGTGTCTGACTCTTTGTGACCCCATGGACTGTACACCACCAGCCTCCTCTATCCAAAAAATTCTCTGAGCAAAAATACTGGAGTGGGTAGAAATTCCCTTCTCCAGGGGATTGTTATGACCCAGGAATTGAATCTGGGTTTTCTGCATTGCAGGCATATTCTTTACTGTCTGAGCCACCAGGAGAGCTTCATTACCATTTTAATGTATTTTCTCAATGTTCACTTGCTTGTTTCTCTCTGGAATGGCATTTATTTTTCCAGGTGGGTGAAACTTCAAATGCCTCCAAAACTGTCTGCAGTAGGATTGATTTGGTCATATCAGACTTCATCTGTTGTTGAGCTGAATCTTCTCTCTTGTAACCCTGTGTTAGGAACATGAGCCTCACTTTTTACTTAAGAGGCTTCCTTAACTACCAGAAGATGGAAAGGCTGGAGTTCTTTTCCATCAGGTCTCACTTACATTGTCTGTGTGGTTACAGAGGAGTCAGTTCACTTCTGTGTAGTGTACTTTAATAATTAAGAGTCCATCTAATTCCTCTTAGTCATATTACTTACTCTGTTATTTTTGTTTTCATTTAAGTTGTCCTATTCCTTTGTCCTAGTTGTTTAATATAGTCTTTTTTCCTTAGCCAAACCCATTTCTTTGAAGGGCATGGACAAGACCTATTTCTCATGCATCCTTGGCTACCCTTTTTCTCCCTATAGACCAAGCATAAGACTCTATTCAAATTAGGTGATCCATAAATGTTTTAACCTAATTAAACCCAAGCATTTATATCATTCAACAGGAAGAAATGCCTTTAATACATTAATATCTAAGCATACCTTAGAGGTCTTCTGGTTTACCTCTTTTTTGGATCAGTTTATTGATTCAGTTATTTCTTAATTCATCACTACTTTCTTCCCTTTATTTTGTGCCAGGCACTGTATAAGGAGCAGGAGATCTGAGGTGAATATAGAGGTGGAGCTTACTGTCAAGTGGAGAGGATAGGCAATGAACAGATGATTAAATCTGAAAGCTGTAAGTACTGGAAACTCCAGAAGCCCACCACTGGGAGCTACTTTAGGGGCCAGGGAGGCTTTTGTGAGAATGTAAGGTTTAACCTGGGGATTATCGACCCAGAGAAAGGAAGTGACTTGCCCAAAGCCAGTCAGTAGCTCCTGTGTAGCAGAGCTCAGCCTGTAACCCAGGTTTCTACTGAGATTTCTTAGCAGAGGTTTGCCTGTAACCCAGATTTATTCCTCTGAATTTTGTGACAATTCTGTGAAAGCCCTCATTGTTAAAGTACTTTGATCTTCTGAATTTCATTGAGTACATACCATTTAGCTATTATATGAATAGCTTACATTTTGATGAGAAAGTCTTGTGTATTTTTTCCTTCCTTGCCGTGTGTGAAGCAATATACAGTGGAGGAGCCTGGTAGGCTGCAGTCCATGGGGTCACTAAGAGTCGGACACGACTGAGCGACTTCACTTTCACTTTTCACCTTCATGCATTGGAGAAGGAAATGGCAACTCACTCCAGTGTCCTTGCCTGGAGAATCCCAGGGACGGGGGAGCCTGGTGGGCTGCCGTCTATAGGGTCGCACAGAGTCAGACACGACTGAAGTGACTTAGCAGCAGCAGCACCAACAGTACCTTCCTTCCTTCTGGAGTACTTATTGGCTCGCCGTCTATCATAGCTACATGATAACATATCTCCTTCATAACTTTTAAGTTTTATTTAATTTCCCCTAACTTATTAGGAGATTTTAAAATTTATTCTACAGCGTGGTAAAAATTAAGGACTCAGGAATTATAGAAATTGAGAATGGCTAAATGATAAGTGATAATAAGAATTTAATAAAAATTTCAAAATAAACTTTAGGGGCTCTCTCAGATGATCCCAAAAAGTTGGAAAGGGATCTTTTTACCAGTTTTTCTTAATTCTTCAAAGCTCATTACCTATGTGGGCTTGGCCAGAGATGGCAACTGGCAAATCCTGAAGAGAACTCTTCACATATTTACTTACAAGTATTTTTGTGTAAGATGCGTGGGAAGAAGACCAGCAGTGGGAATGAAGTCCTTGAGAAGAAAGATATTAGAAAGGGGCCCACTTAACCTATGGATATAGTGAGTATTTTGAAAATTTATCATTCCATGTTAGTTTGCAGAGAAATGCATAAAATATGATTTCCACAAGATCACATATAAGGTTAAAGGCTTAAACTGTGTGAAATTATCTGCAAAATGTTTACATTTAAAAGCTTTTTTTTTCTGGGTGGTTCTGGTTTCATCAGATTCTCAAACAGGGTTCTCATCAAAAAATGGTTAAGAATAATGGTACTAGCAGAAAATACTGATTTTAAAAAGTTTGGAGTGATAGAATCTTTCCATATGTGTCATGAAAATCAGAAATTGTTTCAAAAATTATTCTTTCATAGTACAATAAAACTTGACAAAACATGACAAAGATCACTATAAACAAGATTTAAAGATGTGACTAACTGAAATATTTAGAGCATGTTTATTGTTAATGTCTCTAACATGCAAGTAGAAACACATTGGCAATGTGTTTCGACAGCATAATGGTGTTGGCAAGAGTGAGGACCTCTGGAGGGCTTGGGTCAGTGTTGTTATAACCAGTTGGTTGGTTGGGTCTCTGTTGTTACAACCTTTGTTTCATAGCATAGATGCATTCACAGGGATACCCACTATAGGTTAGTATTTGATAAGAAAAAACTAGAAATAACCTAAGTATCCATTAGTAGGAGACTTGTCACTAAATAATGATACTTGTCTACCATGGAATACTATATAGCCATTAAAAATAACTCAGTTCTGAACAGAAAGCCCAAAAGTGAAGCCACATGTATATATAGTCACTTAATCTTTGACAAAAGAGGCAAGGATCTATAATGGGGAAAGGAAAGCCTCTTCAAAAAACAGTGTCAATAAAACTGGACAGCTTTTTTGACATGCTAAAGAGTCAAACTGGACTTTTTTCTCATACTATGTGCAAAAATAAACTCAAATGAATTAAAGACTGAAATATGAGACCTGAAGCAAGAAACTTGTAGAAGAAAACATAGGCAGTATTACCAATATGTCTTTTGATCTGCCTCCTCAGGCAAGAGAAACAAAAGCCACAGTAAACAAATTGGACTAGATCAAACTCGTGGCTTCCTTGGCGGCTCAGGTGGTAGAGAATCTGCCTGCAGTGCGGGAGACCTGGATTCGATCCTTGGGTTGGGAAAATCCCCTGGAGAAGGGAATGGCAATCCACTCCAATAATCTTGCCTAGAGAATTCCATGAACAGAGGAGCCTGGCAGGCTACAGTCCATGGTATTGCAAAGGGTCAGACACGTCTGGGTGACTAACACAACAGCAAAACTCAAAAGCTTTTCTCTGAAGAAAACTGTTAACAAAATGAAAAGACAGACTACTGAATGGGAGAAGATGTTTGTAAGTAATATATCCTATAAGGGGATTAATATCCAGAATATACAGAGAATTTATACAACTCAGCATAAAAAAAAAAAAAAACAAAAACACTGTCTTACAAAACAGACAGATCTGATTGGAGACTTTTCCAAGAAGCCATATACATGGCCAACAGAAATATGAAAAGATGCTCAACAGCACTAATCATCAGGGAAATGAAAATGGAAATCACAAAACCTCACACCTGTCAGAATGACTGTCATCAAAAAGGCAGCAAGAAACAAATATTGGCCAGGATGTGGAGAAAGGGGAACCCTTGTACACTGTTGATAAGACTATAAATTGGTACAGTCACTATGAAAAATAGTATGAAGGTTTCTTTAAAATCTATACTTATCATATGATCCAGAAATTCTACTCATGGGTATATATCCAAAGGAAATGAAAAGATTAATTCAAAAAGATACATGCACCCTGATGTTCATAGCAGCATTATTTACAATAGCCAAGACATGGAAGTAATTGAAATGTCCATTAATAGGTGAATGGATAAAAAAGACACATATACATACACACAATGGAATATTACTCAGCCATAAAAATGAAATCTTGTCATTTGTGATAAGAGAAATGTTAAGAGGACCTAGAGGATGTTATGCTAAGTGAAATAGGTGAGAGAAAGACAAATACTATGTGATTTCACTTATATTTAGAATCTAAAAAAAAAAAAATGACCAAATCATTTGGAAACAGAGTCATAGATACAGAGAATAAACTTTATGGTCCCCAGTGGGAGGAAGGTGGCAGGGTGAGTGAAATAGGTGAGGGAGATTAAGAGGCCCAAACTTCCAATTATAAAATGAGTCATGGGGATGAAATGTACAGCATGGGGAATATTGTCAAAAAAATTGTAATCACTTTGTATGGTGACAGAGGGTAACTAGTCTCATTAACTCTCATAATTTTGTAATGTATAAAAATATCAAATCACTATGTTCTAACATAACTAATGTAGTATAGTATGTAAATTACGCTTCAATTAAAAAATACTTTATTTTTATGGGAAGCTATCTGGCAAATTAGTAAGTTAAATTTAGGTTAAAATAATTACAATCACAAGAAAGCTTAAGTAATGTGAGTCGCTTTGTATAAAATTGTCTTTACTATATGTACTTGAGCAGAAAGGGCTTCCCTGATGGTTCAGTGGGTAAAGAATCTGCCTGCAGTGCAGGAGACACAGGAGACACAAATTTGATCCCTGGGTCAGGAAGATCCCTGGAGGAGAAAATGGCGATCCACTTCATATTCTTGCCTGAAAAATCCTATTGACAGAAGAGCCCAATGGGCTACAGTCCCAAGAGTTGCAAAGACACAACTGAGCGGCTAAGCACTTGGGCAGAAGGACTGTTGAATAACATTTCAGTAGTGTTTTTTCCAAGTGATTTTATTTGTAATTTTTCTGTGTGATTTATATGCTTGTACAATGAACATGCCTCATTAAAATTCCTAACTATTTAAAACCTGCTTGATCCTACTGATCAAGTGTTTGTAGCACCATCTAAACAAGGTAGCATGTTAGTGGGTGGAAAGGACTGGGCATTGTTTTTATAGAACATCTATTAAGTTCAATTTTATGTACACCCAGACATTAAGTGATAAGGATACAAATGAGTGTCTTTGTGCCTAGGAACTTAAAGTCTAGAATAATTCTAAAATGACATGTTATTCAGTAGGTATGCAGTTCATTGGCCTGGAATATAAAAGTATCTGCATAGGAGAGCTTTTACGATGGATGGCACGTATATTCCAATTTGTCATTTTACCTTGAATGTTTACCCACACGTGAAAGGAAAATCAGTGAGTGCTTCACTTTGAAAGAGATATTTTGACACAATTTTATGGACCTTCTGAATCATTTAAGTGAATGTTGCTACTGGTTTTGACACTTACTTTTAAAAGGAACCAGCAATTTCTTTATTGGAGAAGGAAATGGCAACCCACTTCAGTGTTCTTGCCTGGAGAATTCCAAGGACAGCAGAGCCTGGTGGGCTGCCATCTATGGGGTCGCACAGAGTCGGACATGACTGAAGGGACTTAGCAGCAGCAGCAGCAGCAGCAATTTCTTTCATTGGCTTCGTTAGGTATCGTAACCACCTACAATTTAAATCATGGACCCTGAGTCTTCTTCATGGCCGTGCTGGAAAATCAGGATGCATATTCTAGGTGAAAAGGTCATTTATTCGTTTTGCAAGTAAAATGAGTACTTAGTCATTCCTTCATCCAATTTTTATTTCTCTGAGATGGATGGTTTCCTCTAGCATCATCATATTATTTTTCCATATTGGAAAATCATAGCCTCTTGAGTGAAGGCAGAAATAATAGCCATGAAACTTTTTTAGAGTTTTTGGTAATTTTATTAATTCTCCATTAACATCTCATTATTTAAAACTTTTAATTTTCTGTGGGCTTAGAAAGTAAAAACGTCTATCTGCTGCTAATGGACGTTCTTTTGGGCCAAGAGCTAGGAGATTTTCAAAGAATCTGTTTTAAGAGAAGGTTAATGTCCTCTGTCATCCAATCTCCTCTTTTACTTTTATGGGAATTTGTGCTGAGGGAAATCTTTGTGAGCATTTTCTAACTTAGGATGTGTATATTGCCTGAGAAACTTAAAACAAGTCTCCTGTGAAACTTAATTTCATGGAATTAAATTTATTTCATTCTAAATTCTGGTGACATTAATGCCAGTTCATTTTTGCAAAGATATATCCAGCCCCTATGGATTCAGGGAGAAGAAACATGAGACAGAACACTTTTGAGGACTTTAGCCAGTCCCTTGAGGCAATCTGAGGGCTCACTAGAGATCTTAGATTTAGAGTAATAGCATTTAGCAGAATTCTGTGACTTTCTTCTCTGGGCCTGTGTGTGAAAGAGTGGGGAGAGGAAGTCAACCAAGGTGTGGCTTTACCAAGTGAGCAGGTCCCTGTGAGAGCAGGAGGAGGGAATGGTTCTGACAATTGAACATGGACTTTACACTGGTGAAGGAGGTGAGGCCAGACAAGAGGAGGCTGACGGAAAGTGAGAAGTGGGAGGATCAGTGGTTATCAGATCTCATTGAGGTTGCTGGAGTTGGGGTACCAGAAGTGGGAAACTGACAGGATGGTGGTGGTTGGAGATGAATGTGGAGGAATTTCAGTTAAGAACTGGTACGTGTTCTTGGAGTTAGGGTGGAGGACAGGGACTGAGAAGTGGGGGATAAGAAAGCTCATCTGTGTGGACACTGAATTCACCTAGAATCATGGCCACCATAGTGATGGAGTGTGACAGGGTGCCAGGAAACCATTTCTTCCTCAGCTTTGGGGGCGTGGATGGTACAGTCTGATTTTGTATGACTCAGAACTCAGGAGCTTTTATGGAAGAGGAGTGGAAGGCCAGTGGGCCAGATGTGGTAAAGAGAAGCATTAGGACCTCCACCCTACCTCTAAGCCCTCTGGTTTGAGAATGTGGGAGAAAATAGACGCCACTTGCGAGGGCTGGAGTGGGGGAGTAGTGTCCTCAGGGAACAGCCAAGGCAAAGACAGCGGGAGCATTCAGACAGGAAGGAGGTCTTCCTGATGGCTGCCTGTGAGTCCCAGAGAGCACAGGAAAAGGGCATCAGACACTGAGAAGGAGGGGAGATAGAAGGTCACGAAAAAAGTATGAAAGAGGCTGTTTGGGTATAAAAATTGGAAGAATGAGAAGTGACCTGGGCATCTCACTGTATCTGTTGTCAGTAGGAGTGAAAGGTGTAATGAAATGAGTCCTGATAGTCTCGAGGCTTTAAGTATAGGGAGTGGGTTGGAAGGCAGGTAGTGTGTCTATTAAGGCATCCGGGGTTCTGGGTCTCCAGACAGATTCCTGCTTGAAGGGTCTTACACCAAACACAGAGGGCTCCCGTTTAACCCCAGCTGGACAAGTGCGTGCATGCTAAGTCACTTCATTTGTGTCTGACTTTGTGACCCCGTGGACTGTAGTCCTCCAGGGCCTCTGTCCATGGGATTCTCCAGACAAGACTATCAGTGTGGGTTGCCAAACTCTCCTCCAGGAGATCCGCCTGACCCAGGGATCAAAGCCGTGTCCCTTAGGTCTCCTGCATTCACAGGCGATTCTTTACCACTAGACTAGAGGAGGGACTATCTTTTAATCTGAGCACTCAGCTCATCCTTACCCCTGCCTCGGGAAGGGTAAACTGCAGAGGAACATGAAGGCTGTTCTGCTTTATTCAGCTTTGTGAATCACTTATTTCACACATCACATCCCTTTGGCTATGACATATTTCTGCTAATCACTTTGTGCCTGATAAAGAGCCCTCATTCTTTTCTTTTTTCTTTCCTTTCCACTTATCTATTTGCACTGCTTATGTCTGCACGGATGAGGCTGTAGTGGGTGCTCGTAAGAGGGGAAAGCATTGAGATGTGCCTACAGGACTCTGCCCAGATACTGTCAGCAAGAAGGCATTTGGCTTAAAACCAGCGATCACTTTTGCTAACCTCAAGGGTATCAGTTCTGTCTTCTGGGCAATCCAAAAATATTCCATAGTACAAGCCAAAAGAAACTAAACAATTAGATGTATGAACTGACCTTTAGGTAATCTATTTAGGGAAAATTAATTTGTGTTTAACTCTTTGTAAGCACTGGATTTAAAATTCAAAATGAACTCCTTGATAAGTCCTGGCTGTCTACCTGTGGACATATGGTAGTTTCTTAATTCTCACAGGAAGAGATCCAAGAGAGATTTACCAAAAGGACCTAATTTTAATTCTAACTCCTCTTTCTAGAATCCTGCTACCTTTACAAGGATATCACACAGAAATGACATTTCATGAAACATTTGAGTTGTTTTAACATTTCTCTTCTAAAGGTCTACATTGTATCTAAGGGGACTTCTCATAAATTAATCATAGATTTCAAAACAAAGGGAGGGAACAAACATGAATATAAAGTTTGATTAGAGAAGGAAACTAATTTTTCTTGTGGAAAATTACAGCATATGGTAGCGGTTTCAACGATGGACTGAAGCAGGGGAAGATGGCACTAATGAAATCATGATTTTAAAGGTACCACTTCCCTCCTTAAAAAGAAATCTCTCCTACAGATCCATTAGATGATATGTAAATAGCAAACACAATGCAAGCTGATTTTCTGGCATTTTTTCCAACTTTGCATTGACACTTCCTTATATCTGCAATAGTCTTGATCATAGTTTAGTCCCTGCAAGATTCTGGAAGTCCTGAAATAGCAAAGTTAAATCAGATCCCTGCCAGGCAGTGAACATTTAGAAAGCAGGACAAGACCTTTTATGTCTCACACACTGACTTTGGGAAAATGATCTCATCCTTTGGGGTGTGCTAGATGCTAAAGCCACAATGATGTGATATTTAAATGAATGTAAATGTGTTCAATGTATATTTGTTGAATAAATTAAACTATGGTCAGTGTATTATTTAGTATTGTATATTCTTTTCTAATTCTGTATTTGCTAGCAATCCAAATCCAAATGTGTAAGGAAATGTACAAATATACAGATGTACAGGTACACACACACAGGCATGTTCTTACACAGGATATACCTGCATATACAAAGAGAACCCTGACTCTTTTTTAAAATTCATTAATTTATTTTAATTGGAGGCTAATTACTTTACAGTATTGTGGTGATTTTTGCCATACATTGACATGAACCAGCCATGGAGACACCCCGACTCTTAGCTAACAGAATTTTCAATTAGCCAGAACCTTGCATTTTCCAACTAGGTATGTACATTAAGTTGACTGTAAATGTAGTTGCATTTTGCCAGTTTTAAATATTTTTCCTCATAGAGAAAACAACCATGTTTAGGAAACCATATCTTAGGAAATCAAAATAAGCTCAGGGAGGGGAATGTGTAATTTTGTCATCTCTTGGTGGCTTAAGCCTAATCTCTCCACCTCTGACCTAGTTTTGACGTTTTTTAAGCTCTAGTTTATACAGATGAAATCCATTTTTTAAAACATGGTCTGTAAACAAACCATTCTTTATGAAAAAGTGAAAGGGCCTCAACACAGGGTCATATTCCTTAATTGAAAGCTTCTATGATGAGAGGGAAGATCAAGGTTGGTGGGATAGGAGGATGTGGAATTCACTTCCCCCGACAAACAAATAAAAAATACATCTACACATGGAACAGTTTACTGAAAACCAGCTGGTTCCTGAAAGAAATATTCCTGTACAACCAAGGTTGTAAGAAAGATCCACATGGAGTTGGGTAAGACAGGAAGAGAAATGTGCCCCAGGGAGGGGACTCTGAGGAAAAGGAAGATTTTAAGGGCAGAGATACTCCTTGGGGAGTAAATGATTTGACGCTGCATATTGGACGCTGCAGTCCTGCGGTCCGACACAGGGAAGACACATGCTCTTCATTCGTCGGAGGACCAGTGAGACTAACAGGAGGGCTGTTGGAAGCCTGGCCTCCACTCCTGAGGAGTGCACACCCACTTGCTTGCTCCCAAGGCAGGGCAAGGATGGCAGATTGAAACTACACAAGTGGCTGCCAGTTTCCTGTGACCATCTGGGTACATGCCCCAGTCTGAGCAGAACAAGTGCTCCAGCCCCACTTATTATATCATGGCACAGCTCCACAGTGGAGTGACGGTTATTATGGCCAAGGAAAGACCTTGACTGTTAGTTGCAGAGGTGGCCCAGATCCAAAGTGATGTCTCAGCAGGTCAGGGACAGCCATCAATGGCATTTGCACAGGCAGTGTGTCAGAAGAGCCCAAACTCTATGACTGGACCTCCACAGCCTGCACCCCATCACATGCCAAGAACTGTCACATGCTGAGAGCCTGCTTGGGTCCTTCTTGTACCAGACTGCTCCCCTCTGGGGCAAGGGTGCCGTTGCTAGGATGTGGGAGAGCTCACACTTAAAGCTAACAGAAACAGCTCAAATCTGAGCCTCAGAGCTTCTACTACAGCAACTTGGGACCCAACCCTGCCCCTTGATAGGGCAGTGATGGCCACTGCCAGAGGGGAAGCCCTGGCTCACACCTAGTTCAAGCCCTAGCCCCTCCTTCTCCAGCATTACCTCCTAAGTAGGTGATAGCTGTTCACACACTCTGAGGAAAGATGGGACTCCTGTTCACATCAGATCCAGCTCTCCCACCAAGGCCACAGAGCACATGCTTTGTGCCCACAAGAGAGCACATGTTCCTAGAAGACACCCCTTCAAGACTTCAGTAGGTAACTGTTTCACCTAATCTCACAGAGACAGAGAAAGTCAAGCAAAATGAGAAGACAGAGGAATTGATCTCAATTAAGAGAAAACTGTTAAACAACAACAAAGAAAACCACAAAGAAACAGAAATAAACAACTTACCAGATAGAGAATTCAAAGCATTAGTAATAAGAATGTCAACTGAGTTAGAGGAAAAAGTAGATGAACATGGTGAGAATTTTAACAAGGAACTAGAAAGTATAAAAGAACCTGTCAGAACTGAAGAATACAAAAGCTGAAATTAAGAAAACATGAGAAGGATGGCAGAGAAATAAGACAGGGAGATCACATCTTTCCCACAAATACATCAAGAATTCACGTGCATTTGGAACAACTCCTACAGTACAGGCAAGCCAGTCTCCTTAGAACAAGGTAGGGCAAAAGATAAAGAGATACAGGATTTTAGGGCACCTGTGAGCTGGGGAGGAAGTCATAAAGGCGGAGAAGTTTCTGCACACTCAGAAACCCACTCATGGGCAGAAGCAGGGGTGAGCCTCAGCACTTCAGAGGGAAGGTAGCATCAGGTGCTCAAAAGGCAAAACAGAGAGAATTCACAACAGAGATTGTTGCTGACCAGAACTTCCCAGCCGAGGAGCAGGTTGCACGCCCGCATCCGCAGCCTGAGTTTGCTGAGGCTCAGGCTCAGGGATCAGGCCCCAGGTAGGGGACTGGGGTTGGCTGCCATGAGGGCTAGTACAACGCAGCTAAGGGAGTCCAGGAAAAAGACTGGGTGTCCTTGCTGAGACACTCTTACCTCGTGCACTTGCAGACAGCATCTGTGTGCCTGGTGGCAGCTGCCCAAACTGGCAAAACCAGCAGCAGAATTAGACATGACTGCAGTCTATGATCCCAGAGGTGGAAACATAAGCCACTGGCAACTGCCAAAGCCAGGAAGAGTGCCTGAGGCAGGGAACAAAACGCTGCAATAGCCCTGACCCAGAAGTGGCAGCAGCTATCAGGCTGTGAGCAGGCGCAGGTTACTGCCCACACCTTGCTGGGACCCCAAGCAGCTTGACTCTTTCTAGGGACCCAAGACCCTGGTCCAGTTTCTCTGGGAGAGGGCAAGACCTTCCTCAGACTGTAACAAATGGCAACCCACTCCAGTACCTTTGCCTGGAAAATCCCATGGACGGAGGAGCCAGTAGGCTACAGTCCATGGGGTCGCAAAGAGTCGGACACGACTGAGCGGCTTCACTCCCTGGTACATCCCAGTTGTGTTTGCCAAACCCCTCTTCACAGTCCCATTGAGCAAGTGAGCCCTCACACTCTAGGCCTTCACCCCCTCTTGTCTGAGTATGGAACAGACACCAAACGGCGGCCTGCAAGCAGAGGCAGGGCCAAAACCAAAGCAGAACACTAGGGGCTGTGTTGCCAAAGAAAAGGAAGGGAATTAACCCATACAGCCTCAGGTGCAGTGGGTTAAAGCCCTGCAATTAGCCTGAGATTCTGGACTTTGGTAGGAAGTACAATCTGGAGTAAGGCCAAATCTGAGACAGAGCAGATCCCATACTGCCCGCAACAGGTCCAGAGACCTTCCTGGAAATGTTGGAGGGCTTTCTGAGCAAGCAGATTGACTAGAATTGTGTGAAGTGGAAAATGGAGGAATCATGAAGGCATTCCTTTCACTACCACTCTATATATAATTTTCTCTTTTTTTCTTTTTCTTTTTTGTATTCTTTCTATATTATTTCTTTAATCTTTATTTTTATAGCCTACTTTTTCCTTTTTTAGAACACCTTATTTTTAATAAATTCATTTCATTTCCCTATATTTATAGTACCCTTTAGTTCTATTGCATTTTCCCCAGGTTTTTTATTTTGTATTCTTGCTAGTCTAGTCTCTAGTATTCATTTTCACTTGTGGGTTTGTTTATTGACTTGATTGCTCTCTTCCTTTTTGACTCCTGTTTTTATCCTTTTCTTCTCTTCTCTCTTTGTAAGACTGTGAATCTCTTTGCATTTTCTCAGCTGTTGAATGTTGCTTTTACCAATGGAGTCTTGTCTTCTGTGCTATGTGGCATGTAGTCTTGGTGCTATAGTAAGAGGTTTAGCTTGAACCCCTGAGGTGGGAGACCTGAGTCCAGGACTTTGAACCACCAGAGTACTCCCGACCCTGTGAAACATTAATCAGTGAGAGATCTCTCAAAGGCCTCAATCTAAACACTAGGACCAGGCACCACCCAAAGATGAGCAAGCTTCAGTGCTGGATGCCCCATGCCAGTCCTTCAGCAAAGCAGGAAAAGAACCCTAAACATTAGCAGACAAGCTGACCAAAGCCACACCAAACCTATAGACACCCCAAAATACACTACTGGACATGGCACTGCCCTTCAGAGACACACGATCCAGCTTCATCCACCAGAACACAGACACAGGTCCCCTCAACCAGGAAACCTTCAAAGGGCACTGGTCTAACCCCACCCACTGGGGGCAGACTCCACAATTAAGAGGAACTATGACCTTCATCCTGGAGAAAGGAGACCCCAGCCCCAGTAAATTAAACAAAATGAAAAAAACAGACAAACATGCAGCAAGTGAAAGAGCGTGGTAAAAACCCACAAGACCAAACAAATGAAGAGGAAATAGGCGATCTACCTGACAAAGAATTCAGAGTTTTGATAGTAGAGATGATCCGAAATCTTGGAAATGACATGGAGGCACAGATACATAGACTGGAAGCATGGATCTAAAAGACACAAGAAATGTTTAACAAGGACCTAGATGAAATAAAGAATAGACAACCAGCAATGAACAACATAATAACTGAGGTTAAAAATACACTAAGGGGAACCAATAGCAGAATAATTGAGGCAGAAAAATGAATAATTGAACTGGAAGATAGAATGGTGGAAATAACTGAGCAAAGAGCAAAATAAGAAAAAAAATAAAAAGTGAGGACAGTCCCAGAGACCTCTTGGATGATATTAAGTGCATCAACATTCAAATTATAGGGGTCCCAGAAGAAGACAAAACAGCATGAGAAAATATTTGAGAAGATTATAGTCAAAAGCTTCCCTAACATGAGAAAGGAAATAGCCACCCAAATTCAGGAAGCACAGAGTCCCATACAAGATAAACCCAAGGAGAAACACACCAAGACATATTAATCAAACTAATAAAAATTAAACACAACACATATTAAAAAACAGCAAGGGAAAAGGAACAAATAAATTACAAGGGGATCCCCAAAAGACTAACAGCTAATCTTTCAACAGAAACTCTGCAGGCTAGAAGAGAGTGGCAGGATATACTTAAAGTGATGAAACGAAAAAACCTGCAAGCAAGTTTACTCTATCCAGCAATGATCTTGTTCAGACTCGAAGGAGAAATCAAAAGCTTTACAGACAAGCAAAAGTTAGGAGAAATCAGCAGCACCAAACCAACTTTACAATAAATGCTAAAGTAAGTTCTCTAGACAGGAAACACAAGAGAAAGAAAAGGCCTACAAAAACAAGGCCAAAACAATAAGATAAATGGTAACGTTGTTGTTCAGTAGCCAAGTCATGTCTGACTCTTGGGGACCCCATAGACTGCAGCACACCAGGCTTCCCTGTCCCTCACTTTCTCTCAGAGTTTGCCCACATTCATGTCCATTGAGTCTGTAAGGCCATTCAACCAACTCATCCTCTGTCACCATCTTCTCCTTCTGCCTTCAGTCTTTCCCAGCATCAGGGTCTTTTTCAATGAGTCATCTGTTCACATCAGATGGTCAAATTATTGGAGCTTCAGAGGGTGTCCAATAATATCATGTGTAACAATAATTACCTAAAATGTAGATAAATTAAATGCTTCAACCAAAAGACATAGATTGATTAAATGGATACAAAAACAAGACCCCTGTACAAGCTGTCTACAAGAGACCTCCCTCAGACCTAGAGACTCATACAGACTGAGGGTGAGGGCTGAAAAGAGATACTCCATGCAAATGGAAATCAAAAGAAACAGGAGCAACAATTCTCATATCAGATAAAGACTTTAAAGTCTATCTCATATCAGATAGACTTTAAAATAAAGATTGTCAGAAGAGACAAGTAAGGACATTACATAGTGATCAAGGGATCATTCCAAGAAGAAGACATAACGATTATAAATGTATATGTACTCAACATAGGAGTACCTCAATACATAAGGCAAATGCCAACAACTATTACAGAGGAAATTGACACACAATAATAGTGGGGGACTTTAGCAACCCCCTCATACCAATGGACAGATCATCCAGACAGAAATTGAATAAAGAAACACAAGATCTAAATGGCACATTAGACCAGTTGGATCTAATTGATATTTACAGAGCATTTCATCCCAAAAGAATGGATTTCACTTTTTTTCCCCCCAAGTGCACAGGAAACATTCTCCAGGATAGATCACATCATGGGTCACAAATCAAGCCATGGTATATTTTGAAAAAAATTGAAATCATTTCAAGCATATTTTATGACCACAACACTTTAAGATTAGATATAAAATATAGGAAAAAAAAACTATAAAACACCAACAGATGGAGGCTAAACAACATGCTTCTGAATAACTAAGAGGTCACTGAAGAAATCAAAGAGTAGATTAAAAAAAATATCTAGAAGCAAATGACAATGAAGACATGATAACTCAAAATCAATGGGATGCACCAGAACCAGTGCTATGAGGGAAGTTTCTCAAGAAACAAGAAAAACATCAAATAAACAACCTAACCTTACACCTGAACCAACTAGAAGAAGAAGAAGAAAAAAAAAACAACAAAACACCAAAGTTAGTAGAAGGAAGGAAAGAAATGAAGATCAGAGTAGACAAAATTGAAAAATAAATGAAGATACAATAGCAAAGATCAGTAAAACTAAAAATCTGGTTCTTTAAGAAGATAAACAAAACTGACAAACCATTAGCCAGAATCATCAAGAAAATATGGGAGAAGACTGAAGTCAATAAAATTAGAAATGAATAAGGAGGAATTACAACAGACAATGCAAAAACAAAAGGATCATAATAGACTGCTACATGCAACTATATGCCAATAAAATGGACAACCTCATAGAGATGGGCAAATTCTTAGGAAAGTATAATCTTTCAGAGCTAAACCAGAAAGAAATAGAAGATATGGACAGGCCAATCATAAGCACGGGAATTGAAATTATAATAAAAAATCTTCCAAAAACAAAACCTCAGGGTCAGATGGCCTCACAGGTAAATTCTAACAAAATTTTAGAGAGTATAGGGCTAACAGTGTAGGTTTAGCACCTATACTGTTCCAGCTCTCCCAGAAAATTGCAGAGGAAAGAAAACTCACAAATTCATTCTGTGAAGCCACCATCGCCCTGGTACCAAAACAGGACAAAGATGCCACACATAAAAAAGATAAATACAGGGCATTTTCACTGATGAAAATAGATGCAGAATTCCTCAACAAAAGTTTGGCAAATAGAATCCAACAATACATTGACAGGATCATGCATCATGATCAGTATATGCAAATCAAACAATGTCATACACCATATTAACAGATTGAAAGATTAAATCCATATAGTCATATCAATAGATGCAGAGAAAGCTTTTGACAAAATTCAACACCAATTTATAATAAAAAAAACTCTCCAGAAAGTAGGCACAGAAGGAACCTACCTCAACATAATTAAGACCATATATGATAAAACCACAGCAAATGTTATTCTCAATGGTGAAAAAGTAAAACCATTTCCTCTAAGAACAGGAATATGACAGGGGTACCCACTCTCACCACTGTTATTCACCATAGTTTTGAAAGTCCTAGTCACATCATTCAGAGAAGAAAAAGAAAAGAAATCCATTTTGGAAAAGAAGAAGTAAAACTCACTGTTTTCAAAAAAAGCCTCTTGATGAAAGTAAAAGAGGAGAGTGAAAAAGTTGGCTCAACATTCAGAAAATGAAGATCATGGCATCTGGTCCCATCACTCCATGGGAAATAGATGGGGAAACAGTGGAAACAGTGTCAGACTTTATTTTGGGGGGCTCTAAAATCACTGCAGATGGTGACTGCAGCCATGAAATTAAAAGAAGCTTACTCCTTGGAAGAAAAGTTATGACCAACCTAGATAACATATTCAAAAGCAGAGACATTACTTTGCCAACACAGGTCCGTCTAGTCAAGGCTATGGTTTTTCCAGTAGTCATGTATGGATATGAGAGTTGGACTGTGAAGAAGGCTGAGCGCCGAAGAAGTGATGCTTTTGAACTGTGGTGTTGGAGAAGACTCTTGAGAGTCCCTTGGACTACAAGGAGATCCAACCAGTCCATTCTGAAGGAGATCAGCCCTGGGATTTCTTTGGAAGGAATGATGCTAAAGCTGAAACTCCAGTACTTTGGCCACCTCATGCAAAGAGTTGACTCATTGGAAAAGACTCAGATGCTGGGAGGGATTGGGGGCAGGAGGAGAAGGGGACAACCGAGGATGAGATGGCTGGATCCATCACTGACTCAACGGACGGGTCTGAGTGAACTCTGGGAATTGGTGATGGACAGGGAGGCCTGGCGTGCTGCGATTCATGGGGTTGCAAAGAGTTGGACACGACTGAGCGACTGAACTGAACTTAACTGATACAGAGAAAACCCTAAAGATTCCACTGGAAAATTACTAGAGCTAATCAATGAATATAGTAAAGTTGGAGAATATAAAATTAATACACAGAAATCACTTGCATTCCTATACACTAACAATGAAAAATGAGTGAAATTAAGGATATAATTCCATTTACTATTGCAACAAAAATAATAAAATACCTGGGAATAAACCTACCTAAAGAGACAAAAGACCTGTATAAAGAAAACTATAAGATACTGCTGAAAAAAATCAAAGATGACACAGATGGAGAGATATACCATTTTTGTGGATTTGAAGAATCAATTTTGTGAAAATGACTATTTTATCCAAAGCAATCTACAGATTCAATGTAATCTCTATTAAACTACCAGTGGTATTTTTCACATAACTAAATAAAAAAATTTCACAGTTGGTGTGGAAACACTAAAGACCCTAAATAGCCAAAGCAAACTTGAGAAAGAAAACAGGAGCTGAAGGAATCAAGCTTCCTGACTTCAGACTATACTACAAAGCTACAGTTATCAAAACAGTATGGTATTGGCACAAAAACAGAAATGCAGACCAATGGAGCAAGATAGAAAGACCACAGATAAAAGCCACGTACCTATGAACACCTTATCTTTGACAAAGGAGGCAAGAATATACAATGGAGAAAAGACAGCCTCTTCTATAAGTGGTGCTGGGAAGACTGGACAGCTACATGTTAAAAAATGAAACTAGAATAACTCCTAACACCATACACAAAGATAAGCTTTAAAAAATGGATCAAAAGCTTAATGTAAGGCCTAAAACTCCTAGAGGAAACCAGGCAGTACATTCCTTGACATAAATCACAGCAAGATCCTCTATGACCCACTTCGTAGATTAATGGAAATTAGAACAAAAATAAGTAAGTGGGGTCTAATTAAACTTAAAAGCTTTTGTACAGCAAAGGGAACTACAAACAAGGTGAGAAGACACCCTCAGAATAGGAGGAAATAATATCAAGTGAAACAATTGGCAAAGGATTAATCTCCAAAATATACAAGCAGCTCATGAAGCTCAATACCAGAAAAACAAACAACCCAATAAAAAAGTGGGCAAAAGACCTAAACAAACATTTCTCCAAAGCAGACATACAGATAGCTAAAAAACACATGAATAATCACTCATTATTATTAGAGAAATGCAAATTAAAACTACAAGGAGATATCACCTCACACCAGTCAGAATGGCCATTATTAAAACACTCTACAAACAATAAATGCTGGTAAGGGTATGGAGAAAAGGGAATCCACTTGCACTCTTGGTGGGAATGGAAACTGATACAGCCACTATGGAGAACAGTATGGGATTCATTACAAAAAAAAAAAAAAAAAAAAAAAAACACTAGGAATAAAGCTACCATATGACCCAACAGTCCAACTACTGGGCATATATCCTGAGAAAACCATAATTGAAAAAGACACAGGTGCCCCAATGTTTATTACAGCACTATTTATAATTGCTGAGACATGGAAGCTACCTAGATGTTCATCAACAGATGAATGAATAAAGAAGTTCTGGTACATATATATAATGCAGTATTGGTGGTGGTTGTAGTTTAGTCACTAAGTTGTGTCCAACTCTTGTGGCCCCATGGACTGCTCAGCTGAAAAAAGGAACACATTTGAGTCAATTATAATGAGGTAGATGAACCTAGAGCCTATTATACAGAGTAAAGTTAGAAAAACATCATATACTAACACATATATATGGAATCTAGAAGGATGGTACTTATGAACCTATTTGCAGGGCAACAGTGGAGGTTCAGAATTAGCAAACAGACTTGTGGACGCATTGGGGGAAGGAAATGAGGGACATGTTGAGAGAGTAACATTGAAACCCACAATACCATATGTAAAATGGACAGCCAGTAGGGATTTGCTGTATGATACAGGGAATTCAAGCTCTGTGCTCTGTGACAACCTGGAGGGATCAGATGGGATGGGAGGTGGGAAAAGGGTTCAAGAGAAGGGACATATGTATATCTGTGTCTGGTTCATGTTGATTTACAGCAGAAAGTAACACAATACTGTAAAGCAATCATTTGCTAATTAAAAATAAATTTATTTTTAAAAGCACATAAGAAGGATCAAGGACAGACCAGGAAATACAGAAAAATGTATAAGTAATCTAGAAGATAGAGTGATGGAAATCACCCTATCAAAATAGCAATAAGAAAAACAAATTTTAAAGCATGAGCCCTGTTTAAGAGATCTCTGGGATAAATGAGACATGCCAAAATTTGCATTATAGGAGTCCCCAAAGGAAGAGAGGGAGAGATGGGGATTAAAAATGTATTTGATGAAATTATGGCTGAAAAATTCCCAAATCTGAAGAAAGATTCAGGTATACAGGTACAGAAAGCACAGAGGATCCCAAAAAAGATGAATACAAACAGATGCACACCAAAACATGTCAAAAATGGCAAAAGCTGAGGGGGGAATTCTAAAGGCAGCAAATGAAAATGCCATATAAAAGACTTTAAGGCTATCAGCTGATTTTTTTTTTTTTTAATTTTTTGGGCCAGAAGTGCATGGTGTAATATATTCAAAGTGCTGAAAGAGAAAAAACCTGCAACCTAGGATACTCTTACTTGTCAAGACTATTTAAGGAGAGATAAGGAACTTCTCAGACAAGCAAAAATGAAAAAAAGCTCAATAATAAACCTACCCTAACAGAAATGTTAAAGGGTGTTCTCTAAGTGGAAAAGGCTGTATCAAGAAGGATCCAAAGGAAGAGAAAATGTCCTACTAGTAAAGGCAAATATATAGTAAAGACTGAGGGTCAACCACTTCAGTAATCTGGCACAAAGGTTAAATGGCAAAAAAAAAAAAAAAAAAAGTGGAAGCAACTCTAATAAATAGTGAATAGTTATTTACACATGAAGATGTGAAATATGATATCAAAAAATAGAGAATAGATATTTACACAGGAAGATGTGAAATATGGTATCAAAAAACAAAATGTTGGGGAAGGGAGTAAAATTTTTCTTGGAATATTTAAATGACTGCCAATTTAGAACAAGTAGATATAAGTCAGGAACGGCGACGGTAAGGAGATACCCCTCGTCCAAGGTAAGGAACAGCGGCTGTGCTTTGCTGAAGCAGCTGTGAAGAAAAACCCAACACCCAAGGTAAGAGAAACCCAAGTAAGATGGTAGGTATTACAAGAGGGCATCCGAGGGCAGACATACTGAAACCATACTCACAGAAAACTAGTCAATCTAATCACACTAGGACCACAGCCTGTCTAACTCAATGAAACCAAGCCATGCCTGCAGGGCAACCCAAGACAGGCGGGTCATGGTGGAGAGGGCTGACAGAACGTGGCCCACTGAAGAAGGGAGTGGCAAGCCACTTCAGTATTCTTGCCTTGAGAACCCCATGAACAGTATGAACAGGCAAAATGATAGGATACCAAAAGAGGAACTCCCCAGGTCATTAGGTGCCCAAAATGCTACTGGAGATCAGTGGAGAAATAAGTCCAGAAAGAATGAAGGGATGGAGCCAAAGCAAAAACAATACCCAGTTGTGCATGTGACTGGTGATAGAAGCAAGATCAGATGCTGTAAAGAGCAATACTGCATAGGAACCTGGAATGTCAGGTCCGTGAATCAAGGCAAATTGGAAGTGGTCAAACAAGAGATGGCAAGGGTGAACGTCGACATTCTAGGAATCAGCGAACTAAAATGGACTGGAATGGGTGAATTTAACTCAGATGAC
>SJYT01020149.1:338659-351931 GCA_006410635.1 Cephalophus harveyi | reverse complement strand
CTAAGGTCCGTCTAGTCAAGGCTATGGTTTTTCCTGTGGTCATGTATGGATGTGAGAGTTGGACTGTGAAGAAGGCTGAATGCCGAAGAATTGATGCTTTTGAAGTGTGGTGTTGGAGAAGACTCTTGAGAGTCCCTTGGACTGCAAGGAGATCCAACCAGTCCATTCTGAAGGAGATCAACCCTGGGATTTCTTTGGAAGGAATGATGCTCAAGCTGAAACTCCAGTACTTTGGCCACCTCATGCGAAGAGTTGACTCATTGGGAAAGACTCTGATGCTGGGAGGGATTGGGGGCAGGAGGAGAAGGGGATGACCGAGGATGAGATGGCTGGATGGCATCACGGACTCGATGGACGTGAATCTGAGTGAACTCCGGGAGATGGTGATGAACAGGGAAGCCTGGCGTGCTGCGATTCATGGGGTCGCAAAGAGTCGGACACGACTGAGCGACTGAACTGAACTGAGATATAAGTTTAGGTCAACATATATGAACCCCAATGGTAATCACAAATCAAAAACCCACAGTAGATACACTTAAACTGGAGAGAAGGGAAAATAAACATATCACTAATGAAGATCATCAAACTACAAGGGAAGAAATTGAAAGAAGAAGAAAACACAGAAGAACTGGAAAACACTTAATAAATTGGTAATAAGTACATGCCTATCGCTCATTACTTTAAATGTCAGTGGACCAAATGTACAATTAAAAAACATAGGGTGGCTGATAGAATTAAAAGAGAAAAACAAGACTCATCTGTATGCTTCTTACGAGGGACTCACTTCAGAGCTAAGACACACACAGAGTGAAAATGAGGGATGGAAAAAGATGTCCATCCCTCATGCCACAAAGGATGAAAAGTTCCATCTATTTCATGCAACAAGGAAGTGACAGGAAATTGGAGGTAGCATGCTCATATGAGATAAAAACTTATTAAAAACAAAGGCCAAAGAAAAGACAAAGAAGGGCATTATATGATAATAAAGGGATCAATACAAGAACATATTACACTCATTAATATATATGACCCAATGCAGGCACTTCTAAATATATAAAGCAATTATTAACAAACATAAATGGAGAAGTTGACAATAATACAAGGAGACTTTGACACCCCACTGACATCAATGGATAGATTATCCATACAGGCAATCAACAAGGCAGCAGAAGTTCTAAATGACACAGTACATCTGTTGAACTTAATATATATCTACCAAACATTGCATCCCCTAAAAACAGTACACATTCTTCTCAAGTGCACATGGAATGACCTGCAGGATAGACCACTTGCTAGACCACAAAACAAGTCTCAATAAATGTAATACTAAAGAAATTGTATTAAGAAATGTTTTCTAATGGCAACAGTATGAAATTGGAGATCAGTTAAAGAAAAATGAGAAAAGCACAACCATTGTGGAGACTAAATAACAAGCTGAGGTGAGGTGAGGTGAAGTCGCTCAGTCGTGTCCGACTCTTTGCGACCCCGTGGACTGTAACCTACTAGGCTTCTCCGTCCATGGGATTCTCCAAGCAAGAATACTGGAGTGGATTGCCATTTCCTTCTCCAGGGGATCTTCCCAACCCAGGGATCAAACCCGGGTCTCCCGCATTGGAGGCAGACGCTTTAACCTCTGAGCTACCAGGGAAGCCCAAATAACATGCTAGTAAAAAACCAATAGGTTGATGAGGAAATCAAGGGGGCAATCAGAAAATACCTCAAGATAAAATGAAATACATTTCAAAATCTATAGGATGCAGCAAAAACAGGTCTAAGGGAAAATGTTATAGCAATGAAAGTCTACCTCAGGAAACAAGAAAGATCTCAAATAAGCAACTTAACCTACCATCTTACCAAAAAAAAAATATATACATACATATATATATATATATGAAAAGGACAACAAAACCCCAAAACCCAAAGAGAAATAAATAAAATAGAGACTGAAAAGCAAACAAATGAAAATAATAGAAAAGAAGAATAGAAACCAAGATCTGCTTTTTCTAAAGGCAAAATTGATAAAACTTTAGCCAGTATCATCACAAAGAAAAAATAGAAGACTCAAAATAAGAATGAAAGAACGGAAACTTCCCTGGTGGCTCAGACGGTAAAGCGTCTGTCTACAATGTGGGAGACCCGGGTTCGATCCCTGGGTTGGGAAGATCCCCTGGAGAAGAAAATGGCAATCCACTCCAGTCCTCTTGCCTGGAAAATCCCATGGACAGAGGAGTCTGGCGGGCTACAGTTCATGGGGTCGCAAAGAGTCGGACACAACTGAGTGACTTCACCTTCACTTTCACTTTCAACACTGCAATACTAAGAAGCAATTATATGCCAGCAAGTTGGACAACCTAAAAAAATAGGGCAAATTTCTAGAAACCTCCTATCAAGCAAAACTGAATCAAAAAGATATAGACAATATGAACATAGCATTTATTCCAGGGATACAAGAATGGTTCAATATCCAAAAATTGATCAATGTGACCAGTTTTACAAAAGGAAAGATAAAAATCATATGATCACCTCAATAGATGCATAAAGAAAACATTTGACAAAATCCAACATCACATTCTGTGATATATTTGATTACTCCTCGGTCTTATTTCTGACAAATTGTGTTATTCATCACGCAGCCAGTTTTTTAAATGAGAGGGTTTTTTTTGTGTGTGTGTGTCCATATGGTATTCATGTGGTTATAAGTATTTGTTTGTAGCATTCTAAGGATAAAAATAAATTTTAAAATGAAAATTGCAGTACCAGCATGTCACTATTTCTACATAGTTGAGCCACTTTCAAGGCTTAAAGTGAGTAGGATCCCATAAATGAATTTTTCAGTGTAATTAGAATGTTAATAATGCTTGTCAATTTTGGGTCTGTGAATAAGGAAATGTACTCTTCTGGAGGTTCTTCTGTATATTCTCTATGTTAAGTGTAGAAATCCTAAACCACCATAGTAGCTATGAAAAACTACTCATATTTATTTCATTAATGTGGTTTCTGTGAGTTTTTACTGTGATTATAATTCTTCACATGTACTTATACTCCAGTTACCTTACTGTGCTTGGCAGCCCAAGCATGACATTCCTCACTGAATTTTCATTGAGTTACTTACACTCATATTTTATGTGAAGTAAGTATTTTCCTGAACTTGTATTTTAATTGGTATTATATTGTCATATCCACCAACTGTATTGCTATTTCCATGTAGAACAAGCCCCTTTAATGTTTTGTTGGCCTGATTGCAGGATGATCCCTTTAATTTGTTCTATATTATGATATTATTTCAATGTACATCTCATTTCATACCATATCCTGCTGTATAAAGGATTTAGAATGTTGTCAAAAGATGCATTAAAATATAACAAGTTAAAATTTAAGACTGAATGTGAAATAAGGAAAAAAAAAAGGTAAAGGTAATAAAAAAATAGAACCTTGATTGAAGCTAAGGAAATTGCAGTTTTAGGCACTGTTATTCTTATTTTTAAAGGGACAGAAACATGGCCTGGGCTTTGTAGCACCCATTTTGTAGGGGTCTGTGCTACATTACACAGTATCCTTAATATAAGAGCAAACCATCTACTTCTGTATTTTGGTCAGTGTTTATTAATTGTTTGAAAAGAGTCAGTTGAACATACAGAGAAAAGTAGTTATAATGTATATGTAAGTTATGAAGAGTACCTCTTGTACCTCCTGTGCACTTTGTGCATAGTCAAAATTTAGAACGTTACCATTTCCTTTGAAGCCCCCAATATGCTCTTTTCCAACTGCATTCTTCTCCTTTCCCCTTATTAAATGTAATCAGTATCTTAAACTTCACAGTTATTCCTTAAGGCTTTAAAGTTTTTACATTATTTACATACAAAGTAAAAAATAATGAAACCATCATGTGTATGTTTTTTGTGACCTTACTTCTTGTCCACAGCATTGTTTGAGATTCCTCCATGTTAAAGTTTGTACCATAGTTTCTTTGTTTTCCCTTATGTGAACATGCACTCTTTATTCCCTTGTGCTATCAATGTTCCAATTTGTGTCTCCAGGTTCATGTCCATGTATGTCTTACATAAGTCCCGACACGTGAGACTTTCTCTAGGCTCTATAATTATCAAACAGTTGTGTCATATGTGCATATGCTAGACAATGTGAAATTACTTTCCAAAATCGTTATACTATTTTATAGTCCAGCTAGTATAATTGGAACTCTTGGGCTTCATATCCTGATAATACTTGGTCTGACTCTTTAATATTTGCCCATCTATGGTGGATGATTTATGCATTCTTTATAAAGGTATTGTGAGACTAGAAGAGGTGATCAAAATCACTGCTTAGATAAATAATTTAGAACATTTTCTAAACATCTTCAGTTATTATTTTCTCAATTAACACAGAAATCAGTAACTACTTGGCACTGTACCTAGTATGTGCCAAGATACATGGTCTGCTCTTGGAGACCTTATGTGTCCTATTAGGGTGCAGGCCAGCTGGGCTGCAAATGCTGTGCAGGAGGTGTCAGGTGCTGAGATGGAGATTAATACAGGAAACACTTCAGGAGGTGTGTCAGAAACAGCGTCTCACACAGGTGAATTTAGTTGAGACATAATGAGTAGAAAGAGATTAGCTGGGAGATGTGACTACAGTTGACTCTTGAATAGCACAAGGGATCATTTGCATTCATCTTATAGTCAGCCCTCTGTATCCATGGATCCTCTGCATCTGTGAATTCAACAAACCAAGAAAGTGTAGTACTGAAGTGTTTGCTGTTGAAAAAGTCTTCATGAAAATGGACTCATGCAATTCAAACCTGTGTTGTCCAAGGTCAACTGTACTGTGTATGGGGTGGGTTGGAGGAAAGAGAAAGGACATTTCAGGCCAGAAGGGAACTGCATGCACAAGGAACTTGAGGCAGGGTAAAAACCCACATGTTTATGAATTGTAAGAAGCCCTATATGGTGGAAGACAGATGCTGAGTTTGGAATATTGTGGTAAGAGATGAGATTGGAGATTAAGAGCAAGCCAGACCATATAGAACCTTCAAGGAGGGTAAGAAGTGTAAATTCACACTTAACTGCAATGGAAAGCTGGTGAAGGGTTTGAAATGGAGGGGGTGGGGGAGGATGACATGATATAGTTGAGCTGTTAAGAAGACTTTCGCTGATAACTGAAGAATGAACTGAATGACCTCCTGGTGAAGCACATAAGAAAATTGATCACACTAACTGCCAAGTTTGCTGTACAAGGAAAATAGGCCTTAGAAACTCAGAAAAGGGAGAGATCACTGTGGAGGGAGCCACCAGCAAAGGCTTCCTGGCACAGCTGTCAGTTCAGTGTGGACCTGGAAGCTTGGGTAGAATTAAACAACAGAGAATAGGGAAAGCATTCCAAGCAGAACAGAACAGTGTAGACCTCTGGATAGAACAGAGAAGGGCTGAAAGGTGAATTTAGAGAGAGGGAAAGCTGTTCTCCAATCTCTTCCTTACTAGTGGAGTGATAAATTGATAGGCTTCGTGGCTTCATGAAGATGTAGCTGAGACAGCTCTAATTTAGAAGATTTCATTAGGAATACAGTTCCTTTATGAACAGCACCACTTCATCTTTGATTGTGGACTGACTTTGTTGGCCCTAGATTACTATCTTATGTCACTTCACTAAGTCACATGGTTGATTTTAGTCTGTCACTGGGTTTCTGTATAGAAGAACCAATTCTGTTTATATAACCTAAGAAGTAATTGGGCTTCCCTGGTGACTCAGACCATAAAGAATGTGTCTGTAATGCAGAAGACCCAGGTTCAATCCCTGGGTCAGGAAGATCCCCTGGAGAAGGGAATGGCTACCCACTCCAGTTTTCTTGCTTGGGGAATTCTGTGGACAGAGGAGCCTGGTGGGCTACAATCATGGGGTCACAAAGAGTTGCACACGTGAGTGACTAACAAGTAATTAGACAAGTGCAAGTTTAGCTAATAAAGTCACTTCTTTTACTCCCTTAAGCTTTTCATCTTTTCTACAATAGTGGGAGGAAATGGTTGAGCCAACATGCATCAGCAGGGTCAAGTCAAGTCTGTTGTTTTGAAGGAGTGTAAGGTTCTGTTTGGGCTCTTCCCTGGTGGCTCAGACGGTAAAGCATCTGCCTACAATGCGCGTGACCTGGGATCGATTCCTGGGATGGGAAAATCTCCTGGAGAAGGAAATGGCAAACCACTCCAGAACTCTATTCAGTACAGATCCTTCTGTTTACCATCCAAAACCCTTCCCCTCCATATCTCACTTTTTATTCAATGGCCAGACTCCTCCCTAGATCTGCTCCTAAGTTGAAAATAGCCAGACCACCTGGTATTTCATCCTGGATTCTGTCCTCCTTCATTTAAGTGCAGAGCTGGGAGTGGTGTGTGGTCTGTTCAGTCTTTGTCTGGTCAGAGTCTAGCTGTATAACAATGTGTGCTTTCTTCAGTCTCCTTAACTTACCTGCTTTTCCTCCAGTGTCTTTATACCTGTATATAATCTCTTGAATTTAACGATTTAATATATATTACTTTTACTCACAAAACCTGATAGATATCTCTCCTCCAGAATGATAAATTTCTCTTTGACTGATGCTCCTCAAGCCCCTTCCACCTTTAACAAGTGCTTCTAAATTTATTTTCCTGTAAAAGCCCACTGCTGCATTTTTGCCCATCTTCTCTTTTGGCTCAGGACCCCCATCATACCTCATTAAGCTATCCTCCCTGGGGCACTGAGTGGTGCCGCCCGTATAACAACTGTCCTTGCTTACCTTCCCATACCTCTTCTCAGGTGACCCAAGCTATTTTGGTACCTGTCAGAGTCAGAGATTCAGCAGGACCCTCTAAGTGCCCAGTGTATGCCCAGTGTAACATTGCGCCTGGCTTCTGGGAGACCTGCACTCTTGGGAGAAGAGGGTTTATACATGTGAGGAGTGAGCCAGTAATGTAAGACTGGCTTCACCAAGTGGTCAGTCATCTGTGTTGAGCAGCCCAGCCTGAGCATGTGCAGGACTGTGGTTGTTTGCTACCACCATCCCCCATCCTCACGGCTTATGGGCAGTGAGCTGCAAAAACTGAAGAAATTTAAAGTGAGTTTTCCACAGGGAAGTTTTCTGATGTGGCTTATGAGGAACTGCTGTGAATACAGATGTAAAGGAAAAATATAGTAAACCCTGAAGACTGGCTATTAAGAAGATAGTAGGATTTAATATCATTATAACATTTCATTATAAGGACTCATTCTCTATAATGAAGCAGTATCTGTGGTGACCTGTAGAAAAAGCTTTTTGCTGTTCTGACTACAATAAACTTTGCAGTGAATACTTCCTCCGATTCTTTTTCATTTAACAGCCATTTGTCATTAGAAGTAACTTGTGTTCTGAGCTACACATGGGTTTTTGGGACACAGGCTACTACAGTGACTCAGAATGTTCTAGTGCACCTTCCCTTTTACACTCAATATTTACTGCCCTCAGGGAACTCTCAGTGGGGAGGTGGGGACCCTGAACAGCCAACTACTGCAGGTCTGATGTCCTTGAGGCAGGAGCCCAGTACCTTGTACAGTGCCTGATATGCACAAAGTGCTCAGTAAGAATTCACCTTTTTGTTGTTGTTGTTTGGAAATAATTTCAACTTCTAGCAAAGTTTAAATGCAGTACAGGGACCTCCCAGGTGCTCACTACCCTGATTCAGATCCACTTACTGGTTTGTTGCACGCGCATGCTCAGGTACACAGTTTCTCCCTGCCTCTCTCTGTATACAGATGGGTTGCTTCCACTTTTGGGTTATTATAAACAACAATGCTATACACATTCACATACAAGTCTGTGCATATGTATACCTTTTCACTTCTCTTGGATAGATACTTAGGAAAGGAATCATGATACATTTATGTTTCTTTGTAAGAAGCTCCTAAATTCTTTTCTAAAGTAGCTGTACTGTTTTACTTTCCTACTGGCAATGTATGAGGGTTCCAGTTCCTCTATGTTCTCACTAGTGTGTTATTGTCTGTCTTTTTAATGATAGTCATCCTAATGGGTAAAGAAGTATGTCATTATTTTAATTCGTATTTCCCTAATGACTAATGATGTTGAACTTTTTTTTTCCATGTGTTTATTGACCATTTGTATATCTTCTTTGGTAAAATGTCTATTCAAATATTTTGCCCATTTTCCTTTGGGCTTTTTCTTATCTTCTTTTTTAAGTTATTTTTATATTCTAGACGTGAGTCCTTTGTTAGATATATGATTTGCAGGTATTTTTTGTGGCTTTTCATTTTCTTAATACTTTATTTTGATGTACAAAAGTTTTAAAGTTTGATAAAGTGCAATTTATCATTTTTTTCTTTTATGTTTCATGCTTTTGATGGTTCTAATAAAACTTTGAATAATCCAAGACCATGAAGATATTTTCTTATGTTTTCTTACATAGCTTACATTTATATTTATGATCCATCTTAAGTTAATTTTTGTGTAAAATGTGAGGGAAGGGTCCAAATTAATCTTTCTGTAAGTGGTTATCCAATTGTCCAAGCACCATTTGTTGAAAACACTATTCTTTCCACATTAAATTGCCGTGACACTTTTGATAAGAATCAGTTTAACTATAAGAGTTTATCTGTATACTTTCAGTTGACATTCACCTTTTTGAAGAAAGCTGTGTTTCCCCACAGCTTTCTTTAAAAATAAACAAATCCAAAATGAAGAACACTATGATGTTTTTTCATAATTAGATTCAGGTTATACATTCCTGGCCAGGGTACTAAATAAGCTTTATTGGATCCTTCTGAGATCATTACATTTAGAAGTACTTGATTTAGAAGTACCACCTGTCCTACGTTGGTGGGGTAATTTTGGTGACCTGGTCAAGATGTCCAATTTCTCCACTGTATAGTTACTATTGCAAAAATCTTGCTTCTCATAAAATACTTCCCCTACACACAGCATCCATTGATAATTCTTGCCTAGATCAGTCTTTCCTGGGATGGTTGCAAAATGATTTTTCCAGACCTACCCACCTGCACTTTGCACATTGAACAATCATCACTAGACATTCTGCTGTTCGCGAGAGCTCTCCCTTTTCCACCATTTATATATTTCTCCATCTGTTTATGATTTCTGTGGGCTGAAGGATTACTGTTTTTTCAGTAGTTTATAATTCATTACAATCCTTAATTATTTTGGTTCAGATTTGGCTAAGTGGACATTATTTGTGTTGAAGGTTTCTATAAGTTGCATGAAACTGAGTAGCCTCTTGGTGAGTCACAGTACAGTTTCATATCCAGAAATAGTCTAACATCCAGTAGTCAGAAATCATCTGATATTTAAACACTGATACCAGTGAAAATAATTTAAACCTTTCCTGAAGTTTCTTAAACAAGAACCAAAGGGAAATTCCTACCACGACGCACAGTGCCACTTACCATATGCTGCTTCCCTGCCTGTCTTCATCTGCCCCACAGATCATGTCTCACCAACTGATCCCCCATCTCTTCCCTGTCAAAGCTCATGCTTCCTTGTCTTCTGTCTCTATGTCCTTTTTACCTTGAACTTCTCTGTCTTCAAGACTCTGCCTATTTTTTATTTGGTGGCTTGTGTTTTGATGTTGAGTTGTGTGTGTTTTTGTACATCTTGGATAGTAACCCCTTATTAGATACATTGTTTGCAGATATCTTTTTTCATTTGGTAGGCTCCCTTTTCATTTTGTTGATGGTTTCTTGCACTGTGCAAAAACTTTTTGACTTCATGTAGTCCTATTTGTTCGTTATACCTTTTGTTTTCTTGCCTGAGAAGACAGAGCCAAAAAAACCAAAATTGCTGAGATTGATGTCAAAAAGTGTACTAAAGCCTCTTTTGTAAAATAACACCTTTATTGAGATACAATTTACATATTATTCCATTCAGTCTTTTAAAATATATAATTCAGTAGTTTGTAGTATATGCACAGAGTTGCACAGCCATCCCCGCTCTATAGTTTCAGAATATTTTCATCATCTCTAGGAGAAACCTCATATTCTTTAGCGGCCACACCCTACCCTCTTGACCCCAGCCCCTGCTAACCACTAAGTTTGTCTTCTGTTTCTATGGATTCACCTGTTCTAGACATTGATATAAATGAATTCATTACATAAACTTTTATGCCTGACTTCATTAGGGCTTCCCTGGTGGTGCAGAGGTTAAAGCATATGCCTGCAAAGTGGGAGACCTGGGTTCAATCCCTGGGTTGGGAAGATCCCCTGGAGAAGGAAATGGCAACCCACTCTACTATACTTGGCTGGAGAATCCCATGGACGGAGGAGCTTGGTGGGCTACAGTCCACAGGTCGCAAAGAGTCGGACACGACTGAGTGACTTCACTTTCACTTTCATTTACTTAGCATAATGTATTAAAGGTTCATGTTGTTAGTACTTCATGTTGTTATTACTTTTTATGTCCATTGTTGGCATATACTGGGTTTTGATTATCCATTGATCAGTAGATGGACATTTGGGTTTTTTTTTGTTTTTTTTTTTACTTCTTTGGATATTATTAATAATGTTGTTATTTGTGTACAAGTTCTTGTGTGTGTATGTTTTCATTTTTCTTGAGTATATGCCTAAGAATGGAATTGCTGAGTTGAATGGTAACTCTCTGTTTAATCATTTGAGAAACTGCCAGGCTGTTTTCCACTTTGACAGCAGTGTATGAGGACTCCACTTTCTCCACATACCTGCCAATACTGTTATTATCTGATTTTTTAATTCTAGCCACCTTTGTGCCTAGAATTTTTGATTTGCATTTCCTTAAAGACTAATAATGTTGTTTTATATGGTGGTTGTTCTTGTTACACATAGACACTTTAAGTTCAGAGCTTTGAGAGCATAGCCAAAGTAGCAATTAATCTTGACTGATGTATCACGAAGGTTATTTCAAATCCTAAAAGATGATGCTGTTAAAGTACTGCACTCACTATGCCAGCAAATTTGGAAAACTCAGCAGTGCCCACAGGACTGGAAAAGGTCAGTTTTCATTCCAATCTCAAAAAAAGGCAATGCTAAAAAATGTTCAAACTGTCACACAATTGCATTCACCTCACACGCTAGCAAAGTAATGCTCAAAATTCTCCAAGCCAGGCTTCAACAGTACGTGAATCGTGAACTTCCAGATGTTCAAGCTGGATTTAGAAAAGGCAGAGGAATCAGAGATCAAATTGTCAACAGCCACTGGATCATCGAAAATGCAAGAGAGTTCCAGAAAAACATCTACTTCTGCTTTATTGACTATGCCAAAGCCTTTGACTGTGTGGATAATAACAAACTGTGGAAAATTCTTAAAGAGGTGGGAATACTGAACCACCTTACCTGCCTCCTGAGAAATCTGTATGTAAGTCAAGAAGCAACAGTTAGAACTGGACATGGAATGACAGACTGGTTCCAAATTGGGAAAGGAGTACATCAAGGCTGTATATTGTCACCCTGCTTATTTAACTTATATGCAGAGTACATCATGCGAAATGCTGGACTGGATGAAGCACAAGCTGGAATCAAGATAACAGAGAGAAATATCAATAACCTCAGATATGCAGATGACACCACCCTTATGGCAGAAAGTGAAGAAGAACTAAAAAGCCTCTTGATGAAAGTGAAAGAGGAGAGTGAAAAAACTGGCTTAAAACTCAACATTCAGAAAACGAAGATCATGACACGTGGTTCCCATCACTTCATGGCAAATAGATGGGGAAACAATGGAAACAGTGACAGACTTTGTTTTCTTGGGCTCTAAAACCACTACAGATGGTGAACACAGCCAGAAATTAAAAGAAGCTTGCTTCTTGGAAGAAAAGCTATGACCAACCTCAACAGTGTATTAAAATGCAGAGACATTACTTTGGTAACAAAGGTCCATCTATTCAGAGCTATGGTTTTTCCAATAGTCATGTATGGATGTGAGAGTACCATTAAGAAAGCTGAGTGCTGAAGAATTTATGCTTTTGACCTGTGATGTTGGAGAAGACTCTTGAGAGTCCCTTGGATTGCAAGGAGATCAAACCAGTCACTCGTAAAGGAAATCAGTCCTGAATATTCATTGGAAGAAGTGATGCTGAAGCTGAATTTCCAATACTTCGGCCACCTAATGTTAAGAACTGACTTATTGGAAAAGACCCTGATTCTGGGGAAAATTGAAGGCAGGAGGAGAAGGGGACAACAGAGGATGAGATGGTTGGGTGGCATCACTGAATTCATGGATATGAGTTTGAGCATGTTGGTGATAGGAGTTGGTAATGGACAGGGAAGCCTGGCATGCTGCAGTGCTTGGGGTCACAAAGAGTTGGACACAACTGAACAACTGAACTGACTGACTGATCAGGAAGGCCTAAAAGGTGAGGGAGATGCTTTTCAATTTTTCTATCATTGTAGAGTACTACTGCTTTCTCCATCCACACTCCATACCACCTGACTACCCAACACATACTCTTCCCAAGTGCCTATCTGCATTAAGTTCCATAGTTCATAAGTAAATCAAACTTAAGTCTGTCCTCTTGGAGCTCATATATCAACAGCCTAAATCCAGTCACCCACATAAATGGCACATGTCAATCTAATCACACTAGGACCACAGCCTTGCCTAACTCAATGAAACCAAGCCATGCCTGCAGGGCAACCCAAGATGGGTGGGTCATGGTGGAGAGGTCTGACAGAAGGTGGTCCACTGGAGAAGGAAATGGCAAGCCACTTCAGTATTCTTGCCTTGAGAACCCCATGAACAGTATGAAAAGGCAAAATGATAGGATACTGAAAGAGGAACTCCCCAGGTCATTAGGTGCCCAATATGCTACTGGAGATCAGTGGAGAAATAGCTCCAGAAAGAATGAAGGGATGGAGCCAAAGCAAAAACAATACCCAGTTGTGGATGTGACTGGTGATAGAAGCAAGATCAGATGCTATAAAGAGCAATATTGCATAGGAACCTGGAATGTCAGGTCCATGAATCAAGGCAAATTGGAAGTGGTCAAACAAGAGATGGCAAGGGTGAACGTCAACATTCTAGGAATCAGCGAACTAAAATGCACCAGAATGGATGACTTTAACTCAGATAACCATTATATCTACTACTGCGGGCAGGAATCCCTCAGAAGAAATGGAGTAGCCATCATGGTCAACAAAAGAGTCCGAAATGCAGTACTTGGATGCAATCTCAAAAATGACAGAATGATCTCTGTTCGTCTCCAAGGCAAACCATTCAATATCACAGTTATCCAAGTCTATGCCCCAACCAGTAATGCTGAAGAAGCTGAAGTTGAA
>SJYT01020149.1:295602-337880 GCA_006410635.1 Cephalophus harveyi | reverse complement strand
GCTGGACTGGAAGAAACACAAGCTGGAATCAAGATTGCCGGGAGAAATATCAATAACCTCAGATATGCAGATGACACCACCCTTATGGCAGAAAGTGAAGAGGAGCTAAAAGGCCTCTTGATGAAAGTGAAAGAGGAGAGTGAAAAAGTTGGCTTAAAGCTCAACATTCAGAAAACGAAGATCATGGCATCTGGTCCCATCACTTCATGGGAAATAGATGGGGAAACAGTGGAAACAGTGCCAGACTTTATTTTTTTGGGCTCCAAAATCACTGCTGATGGTGACTGCAGCCATGAAATTAGAAGACGCTTACTCCTTGGAAGAAAAGTTATGTCCAACCTAGATAGCATTTTCAAAAGCAGAGACATTACTTTGCCGACTAAGGTCCGTCTAGTCAAGGCTATGGTTTTTCCTGTGGTCATGTATGGATGTGAGAGTTGGACTGTGAAGAAGGCTGATCGCCGAAGAATTGATGCTTTTGAAGTGTGGTGTTGGAGAAGACTCTTGAGAGTCCCTTGGACTGCAAGGAGATCCAACCAGTCCATTCTGAAGGAGATCAACCCTGGGATTTCTTTGGAAGGAATGATGCTAAAGCTGAAACTCCAGTACTTTGGGTACCTCATGCAAAGAGTTGGCTTATTGGGAAAGACTCTAATGCTGGGAGGGATTGGGGGCAGGAGGAGAAAGGGACGACTGAGGATGAGATGGCTGGATGGCATCATGGACTCAATGGATGTGAGTCTGAGTGAACTCCGGGAGATGGTGATGGACAGGGACGCCTGGCGTGCTGCAATTCATGGGGTCACAAAGAGTCGGACATGACTGTGTGACTGAAGTGAACTGAACTGAGTCAGGATAGAGTGTGCATGGGTCCTCCTGCCTTTCTATCTCAAGACTTTTGTTTCTTTTCTTTTACTAATTCATAGCAGAGGTGACAAGCATCAGCTGATTAGCTGTTATCTCTCTAGACTGTGTGGAAATGGTACTGCCATCAGTGAACTCTAGGCAAGAATTCTAGACTGAGTTGCCATTTTCTTCTCCAAGACATCTTTCCAACCCGGAATCAAACGCAGGTCACCCACATTGCAGGCAGACTCTTTACCAACTGAACCACCAGGGAAGGATTATAAAGCACCCTATTGAATAGTAATCTTAATTTTCAAGGAGTCTTAATTCTCATGATAATCTTTAATCATTATCCTTGCCTTCATCACTCTTCATAACTAGCACATCCCTGTGGTTTTAACTTCTCCCCTCTCTGTATCCTTCTCTCTTGTACGTTATTCTTTATGAGGTTGTAGGAAAGATAGGATATTATTTAGTCCACTCTGTATTCTGTTTCTGGGGTATACAGGGAGCTTTCTCCTGCTTTGTACCAGCAGTGAATCACAGAGGAAGAAACATATGGTTTAAAGGGTGAGAAAAACCCACATGGGAATAATGCCTCCTTAAAAACCATCATTCAACAGGAACCAAGGAAGGAGGTTGAAAGAGTGAGGAAGACTGAGACAGATGTCTAAGGAAGGGGTTGGTATCTGGAGATTCTGTTGTCCAAAGGAAGGAGGAGGTGATCTAAAAGGGAATACAGCTTTGGATGATGAAAGACATTATTTTTGTCTTTTTTTTTTCCTTATACTTACAAAGTTTTAGAAAGAACACATCTGAGTATCATTCTGTTGGTGATGACAGTTGAACAATGCTCATAAACTGTAACTGTTCTTACATAATAGTAAAAATAGTAACTGTTCTTACATACTATTAGAATAACTAATAATTATCAAAGTTTCTTATTTACAGTATCAAGAAATATAGAACAAAATACAATTTTTGGAGGACATTTGCTCTACAATATTGTGTTGGCCTCTGCCACCTGTCAATACAAATCAGTTCAGTTGCTGAGTCGTGTCCAACTCTTTGCGACCCCATCAATTGCAGCACACCAGGCTTCCCTGTCCATCACCAACTCCTGAAGCTTACTCAAACTCATATCCATTGAGTTGGTGATGCCATCCAACTATCTCATCCTCTGTCATCCCATTCTCCTCTTGCTTTCAATCTTTCCCGGAATCAAGGTCTTGTCCACTGAGTCAGTTCTTCGTATCAGGTGGCCAAAGTATTCAGAGTTTCAGTGTCAGCATCAGCCCTTCTGATGAATATTCAGGACTGATTTCCTTTAGGATTGACTGGTTGGGATTTCCTTGCAATCCAAGGGACTCTCGAGTCTTCTCCAGCACCACATAGTTCAAAAGCATCAATTCTTCGGTGCTCAGCTTTCCTTATAGTCCAAATCTCATGTCCATACATAACTACAGAAAAAAACTGTAGCTTTGACTAGATGGACCTTTGTCGGCAAAGTAATGGCTCTACTTTTCAATATACTGTCTAGGTTGGCCACAGCTTTTCTTCCAAGGAGCAAGCATCGTTTTAATTTCATGGCTGTGGTCACCGTCTGCAGTGATTTTGGAGCCCTCCTAAATAAAATCTGTTGCTGATTCCATTGATTCCCCCTCCATTTGCCATGAAGTGATGGGACCAGATGTCATGATCTTTGTTTTCTGAATGTTGAGTTTTAAGCCAACTTTTTTACTCTCCTCTTTCATTTTCATGAAGAGGCTCTTTAGTTCTTCTTTGCTTTCTGCCATAAGGGTGGTGTCATCTGCGTATCTGAGATTATTGATATTCCTCCCAGAAATCTTCATTCCAGCTTGTGCTTCATCCAGCCTGGCATTTTGCATGATGTATTCTGCATGTAAGTTAAATAAGCAGGGTGACAATATACAACCTTGATGTACTCCTTTCCCGATTTGGAGCCAAACTGTTGCTCCATGTCCAGTTCTACCTGTTGCTTCTTGACCTGCATACAGATTTCTCAGGAGACAGATAAGGTAGTCTGGTGTCTCCATCTCTTTAAGAAATTCTGCATGTAAGTTAAATAAGCAGGGTGACAATATACAACCTTGATGTACTCCTTTCCCGATTTGGAGCCAAACTGTTGCTCCATGTCCAGTTCTACCTGTTGCTTCTTGACCTGCATACAGATTTCTCAGGAGACAGATAAGGTAGTCTGGTGTTTCCATCTCTTTAAGAATTTTCCACAGTTCGTTGTGATCCACATAGTCAAAGGCTTTGGCATAGTCAATAAAGCAGAAGTAGATGTTTTTTTTGGAACTGTCTTGCTTTTTTGATGATCCAGCAGATGTTAGCAATTTGATCTCTGATTCCACTGCCTTTTCTAAATCCAGCTTGAACATCTGGAAGTTCATGGTTCATGTACTGTTGAAGTGCAGAAGTAGATGTTTTTTTTGGAACTGTCTTGCTTTTTTGATGATCCAGCAGATGTTAGCAATTTGATCTCTGATTCCACTGCCTTTTCTAAATCCAGCTTGAACATCTGGAAGTTCATGGTTCATGTACTGTTGAAGCCTGGCTTGGCTAATTTTGAGCATTACTTTACTAGTGTGTGAGATGAGTGCAATTGTGCAGTATTTTGAGCGTTCTTTGGCAACACAAATCAGCCACAGATATACATATGTCCCCTTCCTCCTTGAAGCCCCTCCCATCTCCTACCCCCTCATGCCCCTCTAGGTTGCCACAGAACACTGGGTTGAGCTCCGTTTCATACCCCAAATTCTCACTTGCTATCTGTTTTACATATGGTAATACATATCTTTCCATGCTATTCTCTCAATGTTTTACACTCTCTCCTTCTGCCATTGTGTCCACAAGTCTGTTCTCTGTGTTTGCATCTCCACTGCTGCCCAGCAAATAGGTTCATCAGTACCATCTTTCTAGATTCCATAGGCATGCATTAATATACAGTTTTTGTCTTCTCTTTCTCACTTACTCCACTTTGTACAGTATTCTCTAAGTTCATCTACCTCATTAGGACTAACTCTAATGCATTCTTTTTTATAGCTGAGTAATATTCCATTAAATATATATATATATCTTTCAGTTATGATTTTCTAAGGGCATGTGCCCAGTAGTGGGATTGTTGGGTCACATGGTAGTTCTAGTCTTAGTTTTTTAAGGATCTTTTTTAAGAATCTTGGTAAGTTCAGTTCAGTCGCTCAGTTGTGTCCGACTCTTTGTGACCCTATGGGCTGCAGCATACCTCCCTGTCCTTCACCAACTCCCAGAGATTGCTCAAACTCATGTCCATCAAGTCAGTGATGCCATCCAACCATCTCATCCCCTGTCGTCCCCTTCTCCTCCTGCCTTTAATCTTTTCCAGCATCAGGGTCTTTTCTAATGAATCAGTTCTTTGCATCATGTGGCCAAAGTATTGGAGCTTCACCTTCAGCATCACTCCTTCCAATGAATATTCAGGACTGATTTCCTTTAGGATTGACTGGTTCTCCATAGTTGCTGTATCGATTTACATTCCCCCCAACAGTGCATGAGGGTTCCCTTTCTCCATATCCTCTCCAGCATTTATTATTTGTAGGGTTTTTGATGATGGCCATTCTGACCAGTGTTAGGTGATAGCTCGTTGTAGTTTTGATATGTATTTCTTTAATAATGAGCAATGTTGAACATCTTTTCATGTATTTGTTGGCCATCTGTAGGTCTTCTTTGGAGAAATGTCTGTTAGATCTTCTGCCCATTTTTTGACTAGGTTGTTTTTCTGATATTGAATTGCATGAGCTGCTTGTATATTTTGGAAATTAATCCTTTGTCAGTTGTTTCATTTGCTATTATTTTCTCCCATTCTGAGAGTTGTCCTTTAATTTTATTTATTGTTTCCTTTGCTGTACAAAAGCTTTCAAGTTTAGTTAAGCCCCATTTGTTTAACTTGTTTTTATTTCCATTGCTCTGGAAGGTGGGTCAAAGAGGATCTTGTTGTGATTTATGTCATAGAATATACTACCTATAGTTTCTGGCCTTAGATTTAAATTTTTTATCCACTTGAGTTCATTTTTGTATATGGTGTTAGAAAGTGTTTTAGTTTCATTCTTTTACATGTAGCTGTTCAGTTTTCCCAGGACCCCTTATTGAAGCAGCTTTCTTTTCTCCATTGTATATTCTTGCCTCCTTTACCAAGGATTAGGTGCCCATGGGTGTGTGGGTTTATCTCTTGGCTATCTCATTCCACTGGTCTGTGTTTCAGTTTTTTTGTCAATACCACATTGTCTTAATGACTGTAGCTTTGTAGTATAATCTAAAGTCAGAAAGGCTGATTCTTCCAGCTCCATTCTTCTTTTTCAAAATTGCTTTGGCTATGTGGGGTCTTTGTATTTCTATAAAAGTTGTGGGTTTTTTGTTTGTTTGTTTATTTGTTTGTTTGTTTGTCTTAGTAGGGGAAAGCTTTAGATGTGATGCTGGTCTGACACTGAAAAAGAAAGCAGGGAGGAAGGACAGCTGGATAGGAAGAGCCTCACACTTTGGTACAGCTCTGAGAAAGTCTTGTCTGACCCAGGAAGAAACTTTGAGTCAAAAATGACCTATAGGGTGTCCCTGCTGGTAAGGAATGGCAAGCCTTGCTCAGTCATTAGCTGATACTGCCTGAGGAGAGTGTAGCCTCAGCTTGAAAGTTGAGGCAGAGCCTAAGGACACACACAGCTGGGAGCTATTGGTTCACGGTACTCCTTGCAGCAGATTCTTCCTGGAAAATCTGAGCAGCACACCTGTGACCACCACAGGCTACTTTGTATTCCCACCTCTACCAGCCACATTTCTGCAACTATCATGGGAGCGCCTTCTTTGTGCTGGTGACCGAGCTTGCTGAGCAAAGCCAGGCTTGTCTGGGCCTGTGGTCTAATGGGGGAAACTGTGCAAGTCAAATGTTCACACTGGCAGGGGCATGACTACCAACCACAACTGGAGGAAATGAAGACCTTTCCATGGGAGCAGGTGACAGAGGAACCTAAATTCCTTGAACTCATCTCAGCCTCTTGCCTTCTGTCATTGTACATGTTGTCTGTCTGCCATAATATCCTTCCTCTGCTTCTGTGCTTGGCCAACATCCTTCAGTAACATCAATGAACACATATTCAGGGTGACCAAATATCCTCTATATAAAGGATAATTATAGTTGATTACTTCTGTTCCAGTGTAAGTATTATCATTGTGCTCAAGATATCTCACTTTGGACAGTATACTGTATGGTCCTTTATTTGCCAAGAATTTGCACTGTTCTTGACATTTGTATAAAATATTTGTTTTATACTCATATGCCTTTAAAATAGTGACTTAGTTTTTTTTTTTTTTTTACTGTGGAACTGAAACACAGGTTAAATTACTCCACCAAAGTCACAGAGCCAGTGATGCTAAGATTTGCACCAAGGGAGTGTGACCCTGAGTCTGTGCCAGACAGGCTATTTTGCCTCTTTCACAGCTTTACTTGGGAAGCTCTCCTCTGAGGCTCTTTTGCATCCCTCAACCTGGCCTAGCTATTTGTGTATGAGTCTCGTAGTACATTGTGAGGGCCCTGGAGCCTGCCTCTCACCCCCTCACCCCTACACCTCACACACTCAAGGCCTTTGGAAGTCTGTTGAATGACTGGATGGAGACAGTGAGTCGTTGGTGTGTGCCATGTGGACTGTTAACTGGAACAGGCCCCTGGATGAGTAATTTTGCTCCTTTTCAGGTGTTTTTTTCTCTTTACTCAGCCTTCAAACATTATTTACCTTCTCTTCCTGGCTGAATACTATCCCCAGACTTACCCACTTTGGAGCACTGGGGACTAAAAAGGGGCTTCTTTGAAAGAAGTATATTCCAGAGGTCTTTGTTTTCTTTGTTTTAATTCTTCCTATGGTGTCACATTCATTGGGAAATTTATATTTCTTTTCATGTCCTTGAAGTAATGCTTTATTTTTAGATAGTTCTCATCCAGAGAGCATTCTGAAGACAGTGATATTTCTGGGTTTGTTATAAAGGAATATATAATTAAAACTCATGTTTTGCATTGTGCTAAGAGACTTTCAAAGAGATGAAACAGTAAAACAATTGGGAGATGAAGGTGTTGGCTTTATTACTTTTCCTCTCACCTTTCACAAGGGCTAGTCCTGGGGTAGTATAGAAAGGGGACATATAGTAATTCTAAAAAGCTTCATGCTCCCTTCGTGTTCATAGCTAAGACCTTCCAAGATAATTAAATTTCTTAACATGTTGAAGATGAAGTTCTGAAGCTCCTGACATGGTTGCAGAAAGCAGAGAAAATACATCCAAGAGATCACTCTTTGTAATGGCCTTTCCAGGAAGACCCCTCCCTTATACCCTCTAATGTAGTGCCTCTCTGAAGTACCCAGATAATAGGATCTGGTATATATTCCCTGAGGTTTTCAAATGCTAAAAACCACTACCAAATGAAAAAAAATTAATGATAATCATGAGCATGTAGCCCCTAGACTTTATGACACCTAAGGATTGACCAGTTGTGTCCTACTCTTTGAGACCCCATAGCCCACCAGGGCTGTCCATGAAATTCTCCAGGGAAGAATACTGGAGTGGGTAGCCATTCCCTTCTCTAAGAAAGCTTCCTGACTCAGGGATCAAATCCAGGTCTCCTGCATTGCAAGCAGATTCTTTACCGCCTGAGCCAGTAGGAAAGCCCAAGGATTGATCACCATCAGCCAATCAGAGGATTGTGCACAAGTTAATCATAGACCCTGGGACCCCATGTCCTCACCTTGCCTTTAAAATTGCTTTGATGAAACCCTTTAGGGGGTTCAGGGTTTGGGGGGCACAAATCACCTGTTCTCCTTGCTTGGCCCTATAATAAGCCTTTGTCTGCTCCACATTCTGGTGTTTCAGTTTGTTTGGCCTCATTGTGTTGGACACAGGAACACAGTTCTATAACATCTTCAGCCAGGAAGTTGTCAGTCAACTGTGCAGTGCATACCCCAATATCATGGAGGATGAGATTTATTTCCATTAGGTTTTTAAAAGTTTCATAGAGTAAAAAAATCATTAGGAATTTTCAGCTGATAAAATCTGGAGAGAACAGTGTCATGAACTGCATGCACCCAGCTTCAGCATTCATCCGCCCTCTGTCACCCTTGTCACCAGACTCGCCTGCCTGAGTCCTGAATGCTATGCTCTCTGGTCTGTCAGTTTTCTCCCAGTGCTTAGTTTCCCTTTGGTTAGGCTCCTTTTACTCTCACTAAAGAAATCAATCTGTTAGACCTATTCCAGTTCCTCTTCCCTTCTCTTCTTACTCTAGATAAAAAATGATCTTACAGCATGGTTTGGAGCAGGATGTTGTAAAGTTAACTCATCCCAAAATGGTATAGACTTCCAGGAGCTATTGAAAGAGCCACAGTGGCAGAGGAGAACAAGGGAGGCAGATGGAGCAAATCCTGCTAGAATGGTGAAAGCCTCAGAACTGGTCTTTGGAGTATTATTAACTTTTGGAGAAGACTTTGGATGGATAACAAAAGAAATAATACTTGTGATTTTTTATTACCATAATGACAACAATAGATACCATGTTCGGCATGTATACTACATGCCAAGCACTCTTCCAGGCATTTGACGTATATTATCTCATTAATTCTCACAGCAACAAACTGAGGTGCAAGAACTGTTAATGTTACCATTTTACAGATGAGGAACGTGAGGCACAGGGGAGCTAGTTCACTCCAGGGTGCACACAGCATGTGGAAATGGAAGTTCAGACATCCACGGGCTCAGAGTGTGAGTGAAGGTCATGAACACTGACTCCTTTGTGAAGGAAGCCATGACTCGAGGAGTAGGAAGCTTCTCCAGGACACATGGCTGGTGGGTGAGCAGGGCTGAGACTCCTCCAGGAACCAGACTTGGGCCGGGTGTGTTCACTGGCACCACACGGCTGTATCCGCTGCGAGAAGCTCCCCAGGAGGCCTCATGATTCCAGTCTCTAACTTTCAGCATTTTGGGGATTGACTCTTCTCTTTCTGACTTTTCTTTCCAGGAATGTTTCTTGCTTTATATAATTTTTTATCTTAACTCTGCAAAATACTAAACCTTGGAAGCATTTAGAGATACAACTTATTCAGGGTCCATAGTACAAAGTCAGTGTAAAGTTGGGGGAGGAATCTCTTGCATCCTTACATGAAACTGTAAGCATAATGAATTATTTCTGTTCCTTTTTTCCATTTCCTCCACCTCATAGTCTCAAAAATGTCTGGAGGATAATTTTTTCTTCCTCTGCCACAAAAAGCATTGCCTACTGTCATGCTTATTCACTTTATTTTCCTTTTAGAATGGAAAAGGGCTATACAGAGCAAAAATACAGTGGGAGAGGAATACAGAAGCACAGAACTGATTCTTAATCAGAGGACAAGAGATGGGAATATAATTGAAATATAAGGGTTTGCCTTTTTCTTTCTATTTTTTAATACTTTATACTCATGAGTTTTTATCTATTCACTATATTACAGTAATAGCCTTTTCCCCCTAACTTTGTCTTCTAAAAGTCTCTTTAATCTTGTTTCTCTGTCATTTTGACATAACCCTATTAATCTTTGAGTCATTGTTGCTTGCTATTTGTGGCAATAAGGTGTCCCAATAAGATGTCTTGTTGAATGTTCTTGTTAGATTTTTTCTTTCTTGTAATTATTTTAATTTTTTATTTTGTGGCAGAATAGAAGGAATGGAGTAGATTATGTGGATTTTAGAACTCCTTGGAAAAGTTTGAAAGCCATTAGTTAGATCAGTGTGCCATTTGTGTGTGTGTGTCTTTTTAAGAATTTCAGTCTCCATCAGAGCAATATTTTTGGAGTGGAACATTACTTTGGAAGTAGAATTTATAAGTTTTCTAAATCAAATGTTTCTATTTTTAACTAATTTCATCTTTTCTCTTTTTCAACTCTTCCACTCGTCTCTCTTTGCTGAGCTACATTTTTAAACAAGAGAGAGGAGAAAGAATACACTGATGATTGCTTACTAAGGACATTTCACATGAAAAGAGACAGAAGGAATTCTCAGATGCTAATCCTGCCCAGAGAGCGGTGAAAGGGATGACATACCAAATATTTGCTGTCCTTGGAAATCATCTCTGCTCCCTGCTCCTTGAGGCTGTTCTGGGCCCCACTGGCCTGTCCAGGGTTGGCTAGAGGTAAAAGCAGCTTACTTACTTCAGAGCCAGATGTGCCTAGAGTCACATTTTAGCTCTCTTCTTAGTTAATTTCTGGAGCATTCAAGTCCCCTGACCACCCTTCGCCAAGTATAAGGTGAAGCCAAACCACCCTTGTAAGTTGGAGGTGAGGATTAAATAACAAATTCTATACATTGTAAGTGCAAGGTCTGAAGCATTGCAAGGGTGGCTACAACAAGAGATGGGAATATAATTGAAATATAAGGGTTTGCCTTTTTCTTTCTATTTTTTAATGCTTTATACTCATGAGTTTTTATCTATTCACTATATTACAGTAATAGCCTTTTCCCCCTAAATTTGTCTTCTAAAAGTCTCTTTAATCTTGTTTCTCTGTCATTTTGACATAACCCTATTAATCTTTGAGTCATTGTTGCTTGCTATTTGTGGCAATAAGGTGTCCCAATAAGATGTCTTGTTGAATGTTCTTGTTAGATTTTTTCTTTCTTGTAATTATTTTAATTTTTTATTTTGTGGCAGAATAGAAGGAATGGAGTAGATTATGTGGATTTTAGAACTCCTTGGAAAAGTTTGAAAGCCATTAGTTAGATCAGTGTGCCATTTGTGTGTGTGTGTCTTTTTAAGAATTTCAGTCTCCATCAGAGCAATATTTTTGGAGTGGAACATTACTTTGGAAGTAGAATTTATAAGTTTTCTAAATCAAATGTTTCTATTTTTAACTAATTTCATCTTTTCTCTTTTTCAACTCTTCCACTCGTCTCTCTTTGCTGAGCTACATTTTTAAACAAGAGAGAGGAGAAAGAATACACTGATGATTGCTTACTAAGGACATTTCACATGAAAAGAGACAGAAGGAATTCTCAGATGCTAATCCTGCCCAGAGAGCGGTGAAAGGGATGACATACCAAATATTTGCTGTCCTTGGAAATCATCTCTGCTCCCTGCTCCTTGAGGCTGTTCTGGGCCCCACTGGCCTGTCCAGGGTTGGCTAGAGGTAAAAGCAGCTTACTTACTTCAGAGCCAGATGTGCCTAGAGTCACATTTTAGCTCTCTTCTTAGTTAATTTCTGGAGCATTCAAGTCCCCTGACCACCCTTCGCCAAGTATAAGGTGAAGCCAAACCACCCTTGTAAGTTGGAGGTGAGGATTAAATAACAAATTCTATGCATTGTAAGTGCAAGGTCTGAAGCATTGCAAGGGTTCAGCAGCTGTTGAATTCTATCTACCTTGCATTCTATTTATGCATGCGGGGTGTGTATCTGCCTCATTTCTCTAAAGTTTTTTATTGTTAAATATAAGATGACTACAGCAACAGTATAAAATAGTTACAGTTTGAAGAACTGTCATAAAATGAGCACCCTTTGACATCATCCATGTGAAACAGGTCTTGTCTTCCTCCATCGGACAAGGTACATGCCAGAGAACAGGACACCATCTTGCTTCCACAGAACGGATGAGCCTAATAGCACCTTGCACTGCCAGAGGGCAGACGTGGTAAGTGGAACATTTCATTTAGCTAAATTAAGTTGGCCCAAAGCCAGCAAAAGCAGAAGGGAGAGCTCTTTGTCCAGTACACTGTGGTTTGGGCATTACTGTGGGTTAGCTGCCTGATTCTACACTCCACATATATGTCTGTGGAAAGAGTGGCCTACTTTGTAGTATTAAAATTAAAAAATGACTAGGATAAATCTAGATGTGTACAAATCCTTGTACTCATCCCAGGAATCTTAAGTTCTCACTTGTAAAGGCAGTGAAGAATGTTGGGATTTCCTGAGGAGGAAGACTCAACTTTAGTATCTTGGCTTTCTCGGCCTTCACTCAGTGGTGACCTTCACTCACCAGTGTTTGGCTGCAATCCTAATAAAGATATGCCTGAATCACCCTCTCTCCCTCTTCTCTGGGCTTCTCCCTGTTGCACTTTCTGCCTGTGACTCTGCTTTATATATATCCCTAACCTGCTCTCCACTCTCCAGGACTCATGGGCTGGATAGAAACTCTTATTGAGTTATGAACACTGCCTTTAATAGTCCCTCTTACCATGCCCTCCCACCCTGACTCATCTTTCAAATTCTGTCCAGTTTGGATCTGGTAACACTGCAGGGTACATATTCTAGAATGTGTCCCAGGGTCCGTTCCTTTTAACCACAGGTTGTGGCCACTTGCCAACTTCCTCTGTTGCCTAGTCCTCATCTGAGAGATCAGACATTGGTGGCTAGGGATTAGCCAAGGGAATGTCTTTTTGTTTATGTTTTATGCTGACCCTTCAAAAATGTGGTAAAGCTGTGGCATTGTGACAATTAGCCCTTGGCATTGCTTTTTGGAGCCAGGTGAGGGAAACTTTCTTCTGTCATTAGGACTGGTTGTGCCAGGCTCACAGTGTCCACCTCAAAGCACCCTTCTTACACTCCTTGGCCTTGCTACTTAACTTGCTTTTGACCTGTATCTTTTGACCCTGCTTTTGACCTTGCTTTTGACCTGTATCTCTAACAAGACTACAGATATTTTGAGAGCAGGGACCATGTACCTCACACCTGAGCTCTTGGTGTTGTCATCCACATACCATGTGTGGTGGTGGCAGCCAGAGAAGAGCCTTGGATTGACCATTGTGTTTTGCCCAGTCATCACGTAGAAGATCAGGTCATCGCCTGTTTTGTCATTAGAGTCAAGATCGAACTAGGTAGTGCCTTTGAGAAATAATGCCTTCATTAGAAAAATGGTCTTCTCCCATTAGAGAGCTTTCGGAGAGCTGGAGAAAAATATCATAATCTTGGTATTGTACCTGTTTGGTGAAGGAAATCAGATTGTTACTGGAGTGTTGAAATTGGCTTCAGGATTTTCTTTCTTAATCAGGGCCCAAATATTTTAGATAGGCGTTTGGAACAGTACAAGAATGGCCATAGTCATTGCTCTCATGTTGTCAGCACCCTTGTTGGAGAGACAAGATCCGAAGTAAGCTAGCCAGTGATGCAAGGGCATGTGGGAAGGGTGCTGTGGGACAGACAGCATGTGCTACGAGGTTGACAGTGCAGCAAAGACCTCCCAAAGCCCATCGAGCATGAAGGTCTCAAGTTGAACTTTCACAAATGGATGATTCCTAAGAGCAGAGAGAGGCTGTGAGGGGGTGACCCAGTTGTGAACAAACTGATTGCAGGAGGTATCTGAAGGAACTGATGTGTCAATTCAGCTGGAGTAGAAAGATGATGGGCTTCCCAGGTGGCTCAGCAGTAAAAAATCTCTGCAGTGCAGGAGACCTGGGTTCAGTCCCTGGATTGGGAAGATCACCTGGAAGTGGGAACGGCAACCCATTCCAGTACTCTTGCCTGGAGAATCCCATGGGCAGAGGAGCCTGGCGGGCTCCAGTCCATAGTGTTGTACAGAGTCGGACATGACTGAAGCGACTGAACGGCAGCAGCACCTGAAAGAGGATAAAACAAAGACGTAATGGCAGGTAAATTGAACAGGGTTCATCATAAATCACAGGGGCAAAAAATGCCAGCCCAAAGGGTTTGGAGGTGAGAAAGGGTGTTCTAGTGAAAGTGATGTTCTCAGATTAGCCGTGGAAGAGCCTGTGGGGTAATAGGGATGGGGTGATGCTGAGAATAGGGTAATTGTGGGGATAGATTGCTGTTGGGGCTGTTTTTTTGAGTATCAAAGCTTAGGCCACTATGTTCTCCTCCTAAACTACTTCCAAACCATTTTTATAGATCTGTGCTAGCAGTTCATCACACAGAGAGTTCTTGCATGATTTATGGTGCCAAGCAGTATGTTAACACTGTGTTGAAGTGTTTGGCTTTGAATAAATGTTGATATTAACAATTCTTGTTAAGGACATTTCTGACTGATAATAGACATTTCAATAGCTGCTTACTAGATTGAACCCAGAGTTATTTTGCTGTGGCATTATAAGAGCCCTTGATATTGCTGTTTGGGACTAATGAGGAAAGATTACTCTGTCATTAATATTGGTTGGGCCATGGCTACAAGTGCCAGGAGAAACCATCAAAAGTGTGCAGAGCCCTGCTCATTGTACACATTGATGCTTAGAAAATCAGAATGATGTCAATTTTTTGGTAAATTTGCCAGTTTACATTCTATGCCTTTTCAATAATTTCAACATATTGTATTTTGAATTTTTTTTTAAAAGAGATTTTAGTTTTGTTTTTTTTTAATAAAATGCATATGAATCCTGTTTTGGGACTGTAATTCATTCATTTTTATAGCTTTCTGGTCCACTTCAATCTGAATGTGCCTCATGACCTTTTATGGTGTCATATGGTTAGATAAGGGCTTCCCTGATAGCTCAGCTGGTAAAGAATCCACCTGAAGTGCAAGAGACCCCAGTTCAATTCCTGGGTTGAGAAGATCTCCTGGAGAAGGGATAGGCCGCCCACTCCAGCATTCTTGGGCTTCCCTGGTGACATAGGCAGTAAAGAATCTGCCTGCAGTGTGGGAGACCTGGGTTCGACTGTTGGGTTGGGAAGGTCTCCTGGAGGAGGGCATGGCAACCCACTCTAGTATTCTTGCTTGGAGAGTCCCCGTGGACGTAGGTGCCTGGCGGGCTACGGTCCATGGGATCGCAAAGGATCTGAGTGACCAAGCACAGCACGTGGTTAGATAAACTTGATGACACCAATATAGGCTGTCATTTCATATGGAGAGTAACTGAGTAACCAATGAACTTGACAAGGAAAGAGAAGAGTTTCAGGAGCCACAGAGAGCCTACCTTCTTTAATCTCAGATTTGTACTAGACCTTATGGTTCAGAGGTGCAAACTAGCTTTCATTTCCTGACTCTTGAGGGGAAAAAAGTGAACAGCCTGGTTAGAAATCTTGTTCTTTCGTAAACTAACCTGCTGAAGGTAGGTCTGAGTATCTTGAAAAGATGGAAAACAGGTCGGTTGACGGGCTGCATACCAACATTGGGTAAACATTCCAAGATCAATCAAATGTCAGTTTAGCATGTGTTCAATATGTAGATTAAATCCTGAACCAAAATACAGAAAAAGGAAAGGTTCAACTAATGGAATTTAAAGGCAAGTTCACACTCTGCCAGCTTTGTAGGCTGAGCATAAGCAGAAGATTAAAATGAGACCAACAAAGATGAAGGACACGGTAGGGATGGAAGAAGTCACCAGTGGGTCTTACTTTATGTTGTTATATTACTGAAACCCTGGGGAACTTGTAGCAAGTGCCTAATTAGAAAATGAAACATTCATTACCTGAGAAGGAGATTACTGCTTTTAGAAAAAACATACAGAGCCCTTTTATCCTTCCTATCAAACCTCAGGAGCCAAACAAAAAGTTTGTCAGTGAGTATTTCTGAACTCTCTGGCATCTCAAGACAGCGATATGATTCTCATTACTTGATAAATACAACAATTCAGGAGAACCTTTTTCTCTGGGTTAATTTTAAAAGGAAATTTCACATAGCTGCTGCTTTGTTAGGGTCCAGTCTGTAAGAGTTTATAAGGGTTTTGAAGTTCACCTGTCATTGGCTCCTTCCTATGTCAGCTCTGGGCAGGACCACTTTGGGAAAAAGCTGTCAATATGTATCAGTAAGTCACTTCCCAACATTTAAAGATATTTTATACTCGTGTATTGCTAAATAAAGCTTGATATATCAATGCATCACCTCTTTTGTACTGATTCTGTAAGAAATTTCAGTTTCATTGTAAGAGTTAGATGAAGCAATCTTCCATGCAGCCAGCATCCAGAGAAATCCAATGATTAACACTTTGGAATTTTTCCTTTCAGTATAATTTACATGCATATAGGAATGTACTTTTTATTTTATAAAAGTGAAATCATAACTGTTTATAATAATATGTCCCCTAAATTTTGGAGAAGGTGATGGCACCCCACTCCAGTACTCTTGCCTGGAAAATCCCATGGATGGAAGAACCTGGAAGGCTGCAGTCCATGGGGTTGCACAGAGTCGGACACGACTGAAATGACTTAGCAACTGACAGTGCAGCAAAGACCTCCCAAAGCCCATCGAGCATGAAGGTCTCAAGTTGAACCTTCACAAATGGATGATTCCTAAGAGCAGAGAGAGGCTGTGAGGGGGTGACCCAGTTGTGAACAAGCTGATTGCAGGAGGTATCTGAAGGAACTGATGTGTCAATTCAGCTGGAGTAGAAAGATGATGGGCTTCCCAGGTGGCTCAGCAGTAAAAAATCTCTGCAGTGCAGGAGACCTGGGTTCAGTCCCTGGGTTGGGAAGATCACCTGGAAGTGGGAACGGCAACCCACTCCAGTACTCTTGCCTGGAGAATCCCATGGGCAGAGGAGCCTGGCGGGCTCCAGTCCATAGTGTTGTACAGAGTCGGACATGACTGAAGCGACTGAACGGCAGCAGCACCTGAAAGAGGATAAAACAAAGACGTAATGGCAGGTAAATTGAACAGGGTTCATCATAAATCACAGGGGCAAAAAATGCCAGCCCAAAGGGTTTGGAGGTGAGAAAGGGTGTTCTAGTGAAAGTGATGTTCTCAGATTAGCCGTGGAAGAGCCTGTGGGGTAATAGGGATGGGGTGATGCTGAGAATAGGGTAATTGTGGGGATAGATTGCTGTTGGGGCTGTTTTTTTGAGTATCAAAGCTTAGGCCACTATGTTCTCCTCCTAAACTACTTCCAAACCATTTTTATAGATCTGTGCTAGCAGTTCATCACACAGAGAGTTCTTGCATGATTTATGGTGCCAAGCAGTATGTTAACACTGTGTTGAAGTGTTTGGCTTTGAATAAATGTTGATATTAACAATTCTTGTTAAGGACATTTCTGACTGATAATAGACATTTCAATAGCTGCTTACTAGATTGAACCCAGAGTTATTTTGCTGTGGCATTATAAGAGCCCTTGATATTGCTGTTTGGGACTAATGAGGAAAGATTACTCTGTCATTAATATTGGTTGGGCCATGGCTACAAGTGCCAGGAGAAACCATCAAAAGTGTGCAGAGCCCTGCTCATTGTACACATTGATGCTTAGAAAATCAGAATGATGTCAATTTTTTGGTAAATTTGCCAGTTTACATTCTATGCCTTTTCAATAATTTCAACATATTGTATTTTGAATTTTTTTTTAAAAGAGATTTTAGTTTTGTTTTTTTTTAATAAAATGCATATGAATCCTGTTTTGGGACTGTAATTCATTCATTTTTATAGCTTTCTGGTCCACTTCAATCTGAATGTGCCTCATGACCTTTTATGGTGTCATATGGTTAGATAAGGGCTTCCCTGATAGCTCAGCTGGTAAAGAATCCACCTGAAGTGCAAGAGACCCCAGTTCAATTCCTGGGTTGAGAAGATCTCCTGGAGAAGGGATAGGCCGCCCACTCCAGCATTCTTGGGCTTCCCTGGTGACATAGGCAGTAAAGAATCTGCCTGCAGTGTGGGAGACCTGGGTTCGACTGTTGGGTTGGGAAGGTCTCCTGGAGGAGGGCATGGCAACCCACTCTAGTATTCTTGCTTGGAGAGTCCCCGTGGACGTAGGTGCCTGGCGGGCTACGGTCCATGGGATCGCAAAGGATCTGAGTGACCAAGCACAGCACGTGGTTAGATAAACTTGATGACACCAATATAGGCTGTCATTTCATATGGAGAGTAACTGAGTAACCAATGAACTTGACAAGGAAAGAGAAGAGTTTCAGGAGCCACAGAGAGCCTACCTTCTTTAATCTCAGATTTGTACTAGACCTTATGGTTCAGAGGTGCAAACTAGCTTTCATTTCCTGACTCTTGAGGGGAAAAAAGTGAACAGCCTGGTTAGAAATCTTGTTCTTTCGTAAACTAACCTGCTGAAGGTAGGTCTGAGTATCTTGAAAAGATGGAAAACAGGTCGGTTGACGGGCTGCATACCAACATTGGGTAAACATTCCAAGATCAATCAAATGTCAGTTTAGCATGTGTTCAATATGTAGATTAAATCCTGAACCAAAATACAGAAAAAGGAAAGGTTCAACTAATGGAATTTAAAGGCAAGTTCACACTCTGCCAGCTTTGTAGGCTGAGCATAAGCAGAAGATTAAAATGAGACCAACAAAGATGAAGGACACGGTAGGGATGGAAGAAGTCACCAGTGGGTCTTACTTTATGTTGTTATATTACTGAAACCCTGGGGAACTTGTAGCAAGTGCCTAATTAGAAAATGAAACATTCATTACCTGAGAAGGAGATTACTGCTTTTAGAAAAAACATACAGAGCCCTTTTATCCTTCCTATCAAACCTCAGGAGCCAAACAAAAAGTTTGTCAGTGAGTATTTCTGAACTCTCTGGCATCTCAAGACAGCGATATGATTCTCATTACTTGATAAATACAACAATTCAGGAGAACCTTTTTCTCTGGGTTAATTTTAAAAGGAAATTTCACATAGCTGCTGCTTTGTTAGGGTCCAGTCTGTAAGAGTTTATAAGGATTTTGAAGTTCACCTGTCATTGGCTCCTTCCTATGTCAGCTCTGGGCAGGACCACTTTGGGAAAAAGCTGTCAATATGTATCAGTAAGTCACTTCCCAACATTTAAAGATATTTTATACTCGTGTATTGCTAAATAAAGCTTGATATATCAATGCATCACCTCTTTTGTACTGATTCTGTAAGAAATTTCAGTTTCATTGTAAGAGTTAGATGAAGCAATCTTCCATGCAGCCAGCATCCAGAGAAATCCAATGATTAACACTTTGGAATTTTTCCTTTCAGTATAATTTACATGCATATAGGAATGTACTTTTTATTTTATAAAAGTGAAATCATAACTGTTTATAATAATATGTCCCCTAAATTTTGGAGAAGGTGATGGCACCCCACTCCAGTACTCTTGCCTGGAAAATCCCATGGATGGAAGAACCTGGAAGGCTGCAGTCCATGGGGTTGCACAGAGTCGGACACGACTGAAATGACTTAGCAGCAGCAGCGGCAGACCTAAATTTCCACATGTAATATAATTTACCTTGGCAATAAATGTTCTTTGAGAACATGCGCTTTTAAGGCTGAATAGTTTCCTATGGAAATCCCAGAATTTACTTGCCATTTTTCTCCTTTAGCTAAATGAGCACTGTCTGCTGTATTTTACTTACATAAAACAATGATGGTTATCCTTGCACATTCAACTAGTGTTTGTGAATTTTTAGAATTCAGTTCAGTCACTCAGTCATGTCCAACTCTTTGTGACCCCATGAACCGCAGCATGCCAGGCCTCCCTGTCCATCACCAACTCCCAAGGTCTACCCAAACCCATGTCCATTGAGTCAGTGATGCCATCCAGCTATCTCATCCTCTGTCGTCCCCTTCTCCTCCTGCCTTCAATCTTTCCCAGCATCAGTGTCTTTTCAAATGAGTCAGCTCTTTACATCAATTGGCCAAAGTATTGGAGTTTCAGCTTCAACATCAGTCCTTCCAATGAACACCCAGGACTGATCTCCTTTAGGATGGACTGGTTGGATCTCCTTGCAGTCCAAAGGACTCTCAAGAGTCTTGTCCAGCACCACAGTTCAAAGCATCAATTCTTTGGCACTCAGCTTTCTTTATAGTCCAACTCTCACATCCATACATGACTACTGGAAAAACCATAGCCTTGACTAGACAGACGTTTGTTAACAAAGTAATGTCTCTGCTTTTTAATATGCTGTCAGGTTGGTCACAACTTTCCTTCCAAGGAGTAAGCATCTTTTAATTTCATGTCTGCAATCACCATCTGCAGTGATTTTGGAGCCCCCAAAATTAGAGTCAGCCACTGTTTCCCCATCTATTTGCCATGAAGTGATGGGACTGGATGCCATGATCTTAGTTTTCTGAATGTTGAGCTTTAAGCCAACTTTTTCACTCTCCTCTTTCACTTTCATCAAGAGGTTCTTTAGTTCTTCACTTTCTGCCATAAGGGTGGTTTCATCTGCATATCTGAGGTTATTGATATTTCTCCTGGCAATCTTGATTCCAGCTTGTGCTTTGTCCAGCTCAGCGTTTCTCATGATGTACTCTGCATATAAGTTAAATAAGCAGGGTGACAATATACAGCCCTGATGTACTCCTTTTCCTATTTGGAACCAGTCTTTTTCCATGTCCAGTTCTAACTGTTGCTTCCTGACCTACATACAGGTTTCTCAAGAAGCAGATCAGGTGGTCTTGTATTCCTATCTCTTTTAGAATTTTCCACAGTTTATTGTGATCCACACAGTCAAAGACTTTGGCATAGTCAATAAAGCAGAAATAGATGTTTTTTTGGAACTCTCTTGCTTTTTCAATGATCCAGCAGATGTTGGCTGTTTGATCTCTGGTTCCTCTGCCTTTTCTAAAACCAGCTTGAACATCTGGAAGTAAATTAATGTAAATAAAGTTATTGGCTAAATACATACATTTTAAATAAATATTGCCAGAATGCACTGACTTTAGTTTAATTTTCATCTATGATTATGAGAGGTTGTCTGTTTCAATGTGCTCCACCAATGCCAGGTATTACTGTTAAAAATTATTTTGCAGATTCATAGGTAAACATGGTATTTTAATTTTAATTTGTATTTCTTTGTGCAAAATGTTGGATTTTTCCATATATTTGTATACCTGTATTTATTATTGTTTTGGCTTATTCTGCACTCTAGAGAGTGATCCTCTTTGCGTATTGGCTTCCATATGAGATGAGTGATGGGGCAATTATAATTTATAACTTACCACAAACCCAGACAAAGGACATCCATTTTTATGGGTTGGTTGATTAGATCAGTCAGTGTATCTACTTTTATAATAATCTACTTAATGCACATCTGTTGTAACTTTCTGTTCCTTATTCTTGCCCTGACATTTATTGATTATGGTACATAATGTAGTAAGTCATTTTTAAAACTATCTGATGAGTGGTATAGTCTTTTTTATTACAAATTTATGAATTCATTAGTATCATACCTTTAAAACTGCCTATTTTGTTAACTATTACTTTTAGCTTATTCACCACCAACCTGATCAAATTCTTTGGTTTGAAGAAGACTATAAGATAATCAAGATCATTCCTGCCCTTGTGGGTGTGCTAAGTTGCTTCAGTCATGTCGACTCTTTGTGACCCTGTGGACCCACCAGGCATCTCTGTCCGTGGGATTCTCCAGGCAAGCATACTGGACCGGGTTGCCATTTCCTCCTCCAGGAGATCTTCCAGAGCCAGGGATCAAACCCACATCTCTTACATCTCCTGCATTGCCAGGCGGATTCTTTACCACTGGTTCCACCTCTGCCCTTAGGCAAAGCCTAATCAAATTAGGCTGAAAAAAGCAGTAGAGAGAAAGCACCATGTTGAATCTAAAGGTTTGATTTTGAACTCTGGCCTTATGAGTGACCTTGGTCAAGCCAGCTTCACTGAGCCTTAGAGTTTCCATCTGTAAAATACAAATAATAATCGCAGCCTTATTGGCCATAAAAAGCATTCATTAAAAAAAAATATATATATATATATACATATATATAATACATAAGGAGAAGGCAATGGCACCCCACTCCAGTACTCTTGCCTGGAAAATCCCATGGATGGAGGAGCCTGGTAGGCTGTAGTCCATGGAGTCGCTAAGAGTCGGACACGACTAAGCGACTTCCCTTTCACTTTTCACTTTTATGCCTTGGAGAAGGAAATGGCAACCCACTCCAGTATTCTTGCCTGGAGAATCCCAAGGACGGGGGAGCCTGGTGGGCTGCCGTCTATGGGGTCGCACGGAGTCGGACACGACTGAAGTGACTTAGCAGCAGCATAATACATAAAATAGTTTGTAAACTTTTATAAAGTGTGGAAATATAAGGAATTATATAACTTATTCTTTTTATTTCATTAAGGAGTAGGCTTCCCTGGTGGCTCAGACAGTAAAGAATCTGCCTGTAATGCAGGAGACCTGGATTCGATCCCTGGGTCAGGAAGATCCCCTGGAGAAGGGAATGGCTACCCAGTCTAGTATTCTTGCCTGGAAAATTCCATGGACAGAGAAGCCTTGGTGGGTACAGTCCATGGGGTAGTGAAGAGTCAGATACGACTGAGCAACTAGCACTTTCTTTTTATTTCATTAATGAGTTCAAATTCATGGGCCCAGCATGCTTCTGCTGTGCTGCTCTGCTACCTGGAATTCAAATTTATGAACTGTGTAAAACATTGTTTTTTACATGGCCTTCTGGTTTACAGGCCTCAGTTTTATACAAAATTTGGCTCATACCTGAAAGAGCATACTACCTAATTCTCTATACCTACTAATCTTGTTTCTAAAAGCTCTGATAAAGTCCTACTTCTTTGGTTTGAGAGTCATCTAAGAACTATCATGGTAGCATAAGAACACAAATGTTTGTTTTGATCTTCTCTGAAAATACACATTATTTGGTGCCTTCACATGCTGTTTCAACTGATCTGTCCCTGTCTAATAATAAAATACTAGTCTATAAAGTATGGTGACTTCAGCAATACTTAGAGCTTCAATATTACAAGGCTTGCCTTAGGAGGAGGCTTTCAGGTTTTTTCCTCTAATGCTAAACTAATGCATTCTTCTTTGATGACTGTTGAAGTGGCAGGGAGGGGAGTCCATCATTTGAGCCTTGAATTTATAAACAATTAAGTGGTAGAAATAAATCATTTCAGATCCAGACTGATAAGAAACCAGTGATGAGAAGTCAGCAGATTTCTTTCTCATTGATTAGTTGACACACTCAGAGGGCTGTGAAACGTCTCCATTGTTACCTGAATTCTAGGGTGTGGGACCTGCAACTGATAGTATTCTGAAGTCTCATTTACCCAGTTCAGTTTAGTCGCTCAATCGTGTTTGACTCTTTGCAACTCCATGAACTGCAGCACGCCAGGCCTCCCTGTCCATCACCAACTCCCTGAGTCCACCCAAACCCATGTCCATTGAGTTGGTGATGCCATCCAACCATCTCATCCTCTGTTGTCCCCTTCTCCTCTTGCCCTCAATTTTTCCCAGCATCAGGGTCTTTTCGGCCAAAGTATTGGAGCTTCAGCTTCACCATCAGCCTTCCAGTGAATAATCAGAACTGATATCCTTTAAGATTGACTGGTTTGATCTCCTTGCAATCCAAGGGACTCTCACTTTTCTTCAACACCACAGTTCAGAAGCATCAATGATTAGTCCCTTATCAGATACATAATTTGCAATTTTTCCTTTCATTCTGTTGGTTTTCTTTTCATTTTTTGCTGGTTTCCTTTTCTGTGCAGAAGCATTTTACATTGATGTATTCTGACTCATTTATTTTTACCCTTATTCTTTTGCATTTGATGAAGATTCAAAAAATCATCACCAACACCTATGTCAAGAAGTTTACCACCTATCTTCTTGGAGTTTTATGGTGTTATGTCTTACATTCTAGTATTTTATCCATTTAGGGTCAATTTTTGTATGTTATGAGATAGTTGTCCATTTTTATTATTTTGCATATAGTTGTCCAGTTTTTTAAGCATCTTTTATTAAAGAAATTGTCCTTTCCCCATTGTATATTCTTGGGTCCTTTGTCACAGATTTATTTACCATATATGTGTGGATTAATTTCTGGGCCCTCTATTTTGTTCCATAGACCTATGTGTCCTTTTTATGCAAATACCACATTGTTTTAATTACTACAGCTTTGTAATATAGTTTGAAATCAGAGAGTATGATACTTCCAGCTTTAAAGACTGACTCCCCCATGTCGTTCTTTCTTGCTCCCCATTTTTCTGGCTGAATTCCCATCTGGAGCATGGATGCTATTCCACATAAACCAAGTTATTCAGACTCTTTTTCTCCATTAATTTTCCTACTACACTATCTGTTTCTAATCTCTATATATATCTGTAATCAAATATCTATTTTTCCAAGGACGCCTTTCTTTCTTGCTCCCCATTTTTCTGGCTGAATTCCCATCTGGAGCATGGATGCTATTCCACATAAACCAAGTTATTCAGACTCTTTTTCTCCATTAATTTTCCTACTACACTATCTGTTTCTAATCTCTATATATATCTGTAATCAAATATCTATTTTTCCAAGGACGCCGACTCCATCCCCACCTTCGAATCACCCTGGATGCACTGGGGCTGGACCCTGGCACCAGTGTAGATAGCTATGTCCTAATCCTGGTGGCTTAGATGGTAAAGCGTCTGCCTACAATCCGGGAGACCTGGGTTTATCTGTAATCAAATATCTATTTTTCCAAGGACGCCGACTCCATCCCCACCTTCGAATCACCCTGGATGCACTGGGGCTGGACCCTGGCACCAGTGTAGATAGCTATGTCCTAATCCTGGTGGCTTAGATGGTAAAGCGTCTGCCTACAATCCGGGAGACCTGGGTTCAATCCCTGGGTTGGGAAGATCTCCTGGAGAAGGAAATGGCAACCCACTCCAGTATTCTTGCCTGGAAAATCCCATGGACGGAGAAGCCTGGTAGGCTACAGTCTATGGGGTCACAAAGAGTCAGACACAACTGAGCAACTTTACTACTTACTTACTAAACTTACTTTGTCTATTTGAGGTCTTTTGTGTTTCCATACAGATTTTAAGACTATATTATTTCTGTGAAAAATGCCATTGGAATTTTAATAGAGGTTAGATTGAATCTGTATGATGCTTTTGGTAGTATGAAAAGTTTAACAATACTAATTCTTTCAATTCATGAGTGTGGAATATCTTTCCATTTATTTGTATTTTCTTCAATTTGTTTCATTCGTGTCTTGAGGTTTTCAGTACAGAGATCTTTCACCTCCTTGGTTTATTTCCTTCCTTGGTATTTTATTGTTTGATACAATTGTAATTGGGATTATTTTTCTAATTTCTCTTTCTGATAGTTCATTATTAGTTTATAGAAGTGCAGCTGACTTTTGTGTATTGATTTTTTATCCTGTCTTTACTGAATTTGCTTAGTAGTTCTAACAATTTTTTGATACAGTTGCTAGAGTTTTCTATATACAGTATCCTGACATCTGCAAATAGAAACAAGCTTTACTTCTTCCTTTCCAATTTGAATGCCTTTTTTTCTTGCCTAATTTGTCTGGCTAAAATGTCCAATACTGTGTTTAATAAAAATGACTGGAGTGGACATCCTTGTCTTGTCCCTGATCTTAGAGGAAAAACTTTAAACTCTTCACTGTTGAGTATGGTGTGGTGTTAGTTTTGGGCTTGCCACATATGGCCTTTATTATGTTTGGGTATGTCAGAAGATCAAACAAGTCAATCCTGAAAGAAATCAGTCGTGAATATTCATTGCAAGGACTGATGCCAAAGCTGAAATTGCAATACTTTGGCCATCTGATGCGAAGAGCTGACTCATTGGAAAAGACCCTGATGCTGGGAAAAATAGAAGGCAGGAGAAGAAGGGCACAACAGAGGATGAGATAGTTGGATGGCATCACCAACTCAATGGACATGAGTTTGAGCAAGTTCCAGGAGATGGTGAAGGACAGGGAAGCCTGGCATGCTGCAATCCAGTGGGTCACAAAGAGTTGAACATGACTGAATGACTGAACAGCAACAAATGTTCCTTCTATACCTGCTTTGTTGATAGTTTTGTTTATTTTTTTATCATAAATAGATGTTTAACTTTTTCAAGTGCTTTTTCCTGCATCTATTAAAATGATCATATGATTTTTGTCCTGCCGTTTTTTAATGTGGTGAATCACACTGACTGACTTGCAGATGTTGAACCATTCTTGTATTGCTGTCATAAATCCCATTTGATTATGGTGTATGATCTTTTTAATGTATTGTTTAATTCATTTTGATAATATTTTGTTGAGGATTTTTCATCTATGTTTTTCATGGATTTGGGCCTGTAGTTTTTCTTTTTTTGTGTGTGTGTGCCATCCTCATTTGGTTTTGATATCAGGGTAATGCAGACCTTGTAAAATGTATTGGTATTAATTTTTTAAATATTTGGTAGAATTCACAAGTGAAGCCATCTTGTCCTGGACTTATATTTTTTGGAAGGTTTTTCTTTATTACCAATTTAGTCTTCTTGCTAGTAATTGATCTGTTCAGAGTTCCTATTTCATCATGATCCAGTCTTGGTAAATTATATGTTTTTAGGAGTTTATCTGTCTTCTAGGTTGTCCAATTTATTGGCACATAAATGGGGCTTCCCTGGTGTCTCAGTGGTAAAGAATTTACCTGCCAAACAGGAGACATGGGCTCAATCCTTAGGTCAGGAAAATCCCCTGGCAAAGAAAATGGCAACTCACTCCAGTGTGTTCATACCCAGGAAACTCCATGGACAGAGGAGCATTGGGGCCTGCAGTCCATGGGGTCGCAAAAAGTTGGACACAACTTAGCAAACAAACAGCAACAATTGTTTGTAGTAGTCTCTTAAGATTCTTTGTATTTCTGTGGTATCAGTTGTAACATCTCTTCCTTTTTTTTTTTTTTTCTTTTGAGTCCTCTCTTTTCCTTTTGGTGAGTCTCACTAAAAGATTTTCAATTTTTCTTATCTTTTCAGTGAACCACCTCTTAGTGTTATTGTTCTTTTCCCTTCTTTCAGTTCCTATTTCATTTATTTTTACTCTTGTCTTTGTTATTTCTTTCCTTCTACTAGTTTTTGGCTTCTTTGGTTCTTCTTTTTCTAGTTCCTTGGGGTATAAAATTAGGTTGTTTATTAGAAACTTCTCTTGCTTCTTGAGATAGGCATTTATTGCTATGAACTTCCCCTCTTAGAAGTGTTTTTCCCGCATCCCATAGATTTTGGATTGTTGTGTGTCCATTTTCATGTGTCTCCAGGTATGTTTTGATTTCTTCTTTGATTTCTTCACTGACCCATTGGTTGTTTAGTAGCATATTGTTTAGCCTGCGCATGTTTCTATTGTGTGTTTTTTTTTTTTTTTTTTTTTGCAGTTTTTTCTTGTAGTTGATTTCTAGTTTCATATTGTTGTGGCCAGAAAAGATGTTTAATAAGATTTAAATCTTCTTGAATTTATTGATACTTGTTTTGAGACCTAGCATGCTATCTATCCTGGAGAATTTTCCATGTGCACTTGAAAAGAATGTATTCTGCTGCATTTGGATGGATTGTTCTATTTCTATTGTCTGTTGGGTCTAATGTGTCATTTAAGGCCAATTTTTCCTTATTGATTTTTTGCCTATGTAGTATGTCTTTTGATGTAATTGAGGTGTTAAAGTCTCCTACTGTTACTGAGTTGCTATCCATTTCCCCCTTTAGGTTTGTTTATATTTGCTTTATCTATATAGGTGCTTGCTCCTGTATTGGGTGTATGTGTTTTTACAGTTGTCATGCCTTCTTGGATTGATCCCTTTATCATTATGTAATGTACTTTTTGTCTCTTACAGTATTTTTTTTTAAATCTGTTTGGTCTCATATAAGTATCACTACAGCTTTCTGTTTCCATTTGCATGGAATACCTTTTGCCATCCTCTCATGTTAAGTCTGTGTATTCTGATCTGATTTGTCTCTCTTGTAGGCAGCATATAGATAGATCTTGTGTTATAATCTATTCAGCCACTCTGTCTTTTAATAGGAGAATTCAGTGTGTTCACATTTAAAGTAATTATTGCTAGGGATATGGTTATTGCCATTTTGTTAGTTCTTTGTAGCTATTTTTGTGGTTCCTTTCTTGATTCTTTTCTTTTTTTAATCCTTTAATTTTATTGGAGTATAGTTAATTTACAATGTTGTGTTAGGTATATAACAGAGAGACTCAGTTATACATATACAAATATTCATTCTTTTTTAGATTGTTTTCTCATCTAGGTTATCACAGAATATTGAGTAGAGTTCTCTGTGCTATAGAGTAGGTCCTTGGTGGTTATCTGTATTTTACAGAGTAGTGTGTTTGTTCATCCCAAGCTCCTGATTTATCCCTCCCTTCCAGGTTTCCCCTTTGGAAACCATAAGTTTGTTTTCAACCTGTAAATCTGTTTCTGTTTTGTGAATAGTTCACTTCTATCTTTTTTAAAGATAGATTTCACATATGAGTGATATGTGTTTCTTTATCTGACTTACTTCACTTAATTTGATAATCTCTGAGTCCATCTTTGTTGCTACAAATGCCATTGTTTCATTCTTTTTTAAATGACTGAGTAATATTCCATTGTATATATGTACCACCGGAGAAGGCAATGGCACCCCACTCCAGTACTCTTGCCTGGAAAATCCCATGGACGGAGGAGCCTGGTGGGCTGCAGTCCATGGGGTCGCTAAGAGTCGGACACGACTGAGCGACTTCACTTTCACTTCTCACTTTCATGCATTGGAGAAGGAAATGGCAACCCACTCCAGTGTTCTTGCCTGGAGAATCCCAGGGACGGGGGAGCCTGGTGGGCTACCGTCTATGGGGTCGCATAGAGTCGGACACGACTGAAGCGACTTAGCAGCAGCAGCAGCATATGTACCATATCTTCCATGTCAGTTCCTCTGTTGATGGACATTTAGATTGCTCCTGTGTTTCGGCTTTTGTGAACTGTGCTGCCATGAACACATTCAGGTGCATATATCCTTTCAGTTTATGTTTTTCTCCTGATGTATGCCCAGGAGTGGGATTGCAGAGTCATATGGTAGTTCTGTTTTTAGTTTTTTAAGTAAGCTCCACCCTGTTCTCCATAGTGGTTGTACAGTTTACATTCCCACCAAGAGTGTAGAAGGGTTTCCTTTTCTCCATACCCTCTCCAGCATTTAATATTTGTAAACTTTTTGATGATAGCCATTCTGACTGATATGGGGTGGTACCTCATTGTAGTTTTGATTTGCATTTCTCTGGTAATTAGTGATGTTGAACATCTTTCCATGTGCTAGTTGATAATCTGTTTTCTTTGGAGAAATGTCTACATCTTCTGCCCATTTTTTTGATTGGGTTGTCTGTTTTTCTGACATACTGCATGAGCTGCTTGTGTATTTTGGAGATTAATTCCTTGCCTGTTACTTTGTTTGCAAATATATTTTCTCATTCTGTTGGTTGTGTTTTTGTTTTGTTGATGGTTTATTCACTGTGCAGGAACTTTTAAGTTTAATTAGGTGCTTTTTGTTTACTTTTATTTTTATATTTGTTATTCTGTGAGGTAGATCAAAAAATATATTACTGTGACTTATGTCAAAGAGTATTCTGCCTATGTTTTCCTCTAAGAGTTTTATAGTGTCCAGCCTTACATTTAGATCTTTGATTAATTTTTAGTTTATTTTTGTGTATGGTGTTAGAGAATGTTCTAATATCATTCTTTCATAGGTAGCTGTCCAGTTTTCCCAGTGCCACTTATTGAAGAGATTACATGTTCTCCATTGTATATTCTTGCCTCCTTTGTCACAGATTTATTGACCATAGGTGCATGTGTTTATTTCTGGGCTTTCTATCCTATTCCATTCATCTATATTTCAGAAAAGTACCATACTGTTTTGATGGCTGTAGCTTTGTAGTATAGTCTGAAGTTGGGCAGTCTAATTCCTCCAACTCTGTTTTTTTTTCCTCAGGATTGCTTTGGCTCTTCAGGGTCTTTTGTATTTTCTTATAAATTTAAAATGTTTTTGCTCTAGTTCTATGAAAAATGCTGTTGATAATTTGATAAGGATTACAATGAAGCCATAGATTGCCTTGAGTAGTATAGTCATTTTGACAATATTGATTCTTTCAGTCCAAGAACATGGTATATCTGTTTATATGTGTTATCTCTGATTTCTTTCATCAGTGTCTTAATAGTTTTCATAGTAGTGGTCTTTTGTTTCCTCAGGTAGATTTATTCCTAGGTATTTCATTCTTTTTTATGTGATAATAAATGAAATTGTTCCCTTAATTTCTCTTTCTGATATTTCATTGTTAATGTGTAGCACAAGAGGCTTCTGTGTATTAATTTTATATCCTGCAACTTTACTAAATTCATTGAAAAGCGCTAATAGTTTTCTGGTCACATATTTAAGATTTCCTATATGGAGTGGCAATTTTACTTCTTTTCTCTCAATTTAAATTCATTTTATTTCTTTTTCTTCTCTGATTGTTGTGGCTAGGACTTTCAAAACTATGTTGAATAAAAGTGGTGAAAATTGACATCCTTGCTTTGTTGCTGATGTTAGAGGAAATAATCAGCTTTTCATCATTAAGCGTGATATCAGTTGTGGGTTTGTCATATATGACCTTTATTATGTTGAGATAGGTTCCATCTAAGACCACTTTCTGGAGAGCTTTTATCATACATGAGTGTTGACTTTTGTCCAAAGCTCTTTCTGTGTCTATTGAGATGATCCTATGGTTTTTATTCTTCAGCTTGTTTCACGCTGATTGTAGATATTGAAGAATTGCATCCCTGGGATAGAATACACTTGATCATAATATATGAGTCTTTGAATGTATCATTGCATGTGATTTCCTAGTATTTTGTTGAGCTTTTTTGTGTCAGCATCGATGATTTTGGACAGTAATTTTCTTTCTCTCTCTCTCTTTTTTTGGGGTGGAGGGGAGTATTTTTTATCTGGTTTTGGTATCAAGGTGATGGTGGCCTTATAGAATGAATTTGGGAGTATACCTTCCTCTGAAATATTTTTGGGAAATTTTATAACAGGTGGGTGTTTCCTCTTCTCCAACAGCTTGATAGAATTCACTTTTGAAGCCATCTGGTCCTGGACTTTTGTTTATGGAAGACTTTTAAATCATAATTCTGATTTTTTTACTTGTTTGGTCTGTTTATATTTTCTATTTATTCCTTGTTCAATCTTGCAAAGTTGTATGTTTGTAAGAATTTGTGCATTTCTTCTAGGTTGCCCATTTTATTGGCATATAGTTGTTTATGGTAGTCCCTTATGAACCTTTATATTTCTATGCTGTCAGTTGTAACTTCTCATTTTAATTTTATTGATTTGAATGGAAGTTAGAAAGATGGTAACAATAACCCTGTATGCGAGACAGCAAAAGAAACACAGATGTATAGAATAGTCTTTGGGACTCTGTGGGAGAGGGTGGGATGATTTGGGAGAATGGCATTGAAACATGTATAATATCATATATGAAATGAATCACCAGTCCAGGTTCGATGAATGATACAGGATGCTTGGGGCTGGTGCACTGGGATGACCCAGAGGGATGGTACAGGGAAAGAGGTGGGAGGGGGGTTCAGGATGGGGAACACATGTACACCCATGGCAGATTCATGTTGGTGTATGGCAAAACCAATACAATATTGTAACGTAATTAGCTTCCAATTAAAATAAATTTATATTAAAAAATTTTATTGATTTCTCTCCCTTTTTTTCTCAATGACTCTGGCTAAAGGCTTATCAATTTTGTTTATTGTCTCAAAGAACCAGCCTTTAGTTTCATTGATCTTTGCTATTGTTTTTCTTTTACCTCTGTTTTCTTTATTTCTGCTTTGATCTTTATGATTTCTTTCTTCTACTAACTTTGGATTTTGTTCCTCTTTCTCTAGTTGCTTTCTCTACTTTCTCTAGGGTTACAGTTAGGGTTAGTTGTAAGGTTAGGTTGTTTATTTGAGATTTTTCTTTTTTCCTGAGTTAAGAGTGTATTGATATAAACTTCTCTCTTAGAACTTCTTTTACTATGTCTGAAAAGTATTGAAACATTGTGTTTTCATTGTTGTGTGTCTCTAGGTATTTTTGGATTTTCTCTTTAATTTCACAAGTAATCATTGTTTACTTACTAACATATTGTTTACCCAACTTGTGTTTGTGTTTTTTACAGTTTTTTTTTTTCCTATAATTGATCTCTAATCCCATAGTATTGTGGTTGGAAAAGATCTTTGATATGATTACAATATTCGTAAATTTATGAAGGCTTGCTTTGTGGCCTAGGATGTGATCCTGGAGAATGTTCCCTATGCACCTGAGAAGAAAGTTTATTTGGCTACCTTTGGTTTAAATTATCTGTAGATATCAATTAAGTCCATCAAGTCTAATGTGTCATTTAAGGCCTATGTTTACATATTGACTTTCTGTCTGAATGATGTGTCCTTTGGTGAGTATGGGGTATTAAAGTCCCCCAGTATTATTGTGTTACTGATGCCTTCTCTTTTTATGTCTTTTAGCATTTGACTTACATATTGAGGTGCTCCTATGTTGGGTTCTTGTGTATTTACAATTGTTATATATTCTCCTTGGATAGTGATTGTTATATTGTTGTTGCTGTTCAGTTGCTAGGTTGAGTCTGACTCCTTGTGTCCCCATGGACTGCAGCACGCCAGGCTTCCCTGTTCTTCACTATCTTCATGAATTTGCTCAAACTCATGTCCACTGAGTCAGTGATGCCATCCAACCATCTCATCCTCTGTTGTCCCCTTCTCCTCCTGCCTTCAATCTTTCCCAGCATCAGAGTCTTTCCAATGAGTCAGCTCTTTGAATCAGGTGGCCAAGGTATTGGACTTCAGCTTTAGCATCAGTCCTTCCAATGAATATTTCTGGTTGATTTTTTTTAGAATTGACTGGTTTGATCTCCTTGCTGTCCAAAGGACTCTCAAGAGTCTTCTCCAGCACCACAGTTTGAAAGCATCAATTCTTCGATGCTCAACCTTCTTTATGGTCCAGCTCTCACATCCATACATGACTACTGGAAAAAACAGAGCTTTAGCTATACAGATCTTTCAGCAAAATGATGTCTCCGCTTATTAATATGCTGTCTATGTTTGTCATAGCTTTTCTTCCAAGGATCAAGGATCTTTTAATTTTGTGTCTGCATTCACCAGCTGCATTTATTTTGGAGCCCCAGAAAATGAAATCTGACACTGTTTCCACATTTTCCCCATCTATTTGCCATGAAATAATAGGACCACATGCCATGATCTTCAATTTATGAATGTTGAGTTTTAAGCCAGCTTTCTCACTGTCTTCTTTTACCTTCATCAAGAGACTTTTTAGTTCCTCTTCACTTTCTGCCATTAAAGTGGTATTATGTGCATATCTGAGGTTATTTTTCCCAGCAATCTTGATTCCAGCTTGTGAGTTATCTAACCCAGCATTTTGTACGATGTACTCTGCATATAAGTTAAATAAGCAGAGTGAAAATATATAGCCTTGATGTACTTCTTTCCCAATTTTGAACCAGTCTGTTGTTCCATGTTCAGTTCTAACTCTTGCTTCTCATCCTGCATACAGATTTCTCAAGAGGCAGGTAGTATGGTCTGGTATTCCTGTCTGTTTAAGAATATTCCCAGTTTGTGGATAAGGGCAAAAGATGACTCTACACATGGACATCACAAGATGGTCATTATTGAAATCAGATTGATTATGTTCTTTGCGTCCAAAGATCAAGAAGCTCTATATAGTTAGCAAAAACAAGACCTGGAGCTAACTATGGCTCATATCATCAGCTCTTTATTGCCAAATTCAGGCTCAAATTGAAGTAGGGGAAAATCAATAGGCCATTCAGGTATGACCTAAATCAAATCCCTTGTGATTATATGTTGAGGGTAACAAATAGATTCAAGGGACTAGATCTGGTAGACAGTGTGTCTGAAGAAATATACTGCTGCTGCTGCTTTCACTTTAGTTGTGTCTGACTCTGTGTGACTCCATAGATAGCAGCTCACCAGGCTCTGCCGTCCCTGGAATTCTTCAGGCAAGAACACTGGAGTGGGTTGCCATTTCCTTCGCCAATGTATGAAAGTGAAAGTGAAAGTGAAGTCACTTAGTTGTGTCCAACTCTTCAAGACTCCATGGACTGCAGCCTATGAGGCTGCAGTACTGGAGAGTACTGGAGTGGGTTGCCATCGCCTTCTCCGAAGAAATATGGGTGGAGGTTTATAACTCTGTACAGGAGGCAGTGACCAAAACCATCCTCAAGAAAAAGAAATACTAGAAGACAAATTGGTTGTCTGAGGAGGCCTTAGAAATAGCTGAGAAAAAAAAAAAAAAGAAAAAGGCAGAAGAGAAAGGGGGAGATATACCCAGCTGAATGCAGAGTTCCAGAGAATAGCAAAGAGAGATAAGGAAGTCTTCTTAAGTGAACAATGCAAAGAAATAGAGGAACACAATAAAATGGGAAAGACGAGAGATCTCTAAGAAAATTGGAGATACCAAGGGAACACTGATGCAAAGATAGGCACAATAATGGATAAAAATGGCAAAGACCTAACGGATGCAGAAGAGATTAAGAATAGGTGGCAAGAATACACAGAAGAAGTATACTATAAAGCTCTTAATGATCCAGATAATCAGGATGGTGTTATCACTCACTTGGAATCAGACATACTGGAGTATGAAATCAAGTGGGCCTTAGTGTTACTACAAACAGCACTAGTGGAGGTAATGAAACTACAGCTGAGCTATTTAAATCCTAAAGAATGATGTTGGCTGCACTCAGTATGCCAGCATATTTGGAAAACTCAGCCATGGCTACAGGACTAGAAAAGATCAGTTTTCATTCCAATCCCAAAGAAAGGCAACGACAAAGGACATTCAACTACCACACAATTGCACTCATCTCACACGCTAGCAAAGTAATGCTCAAAATTCTCCAAGCAAAGCTTCAATAGTACGTGAACCAAGAACGTCCAGATGTTCAAGCTGGATTTAGAAAAGGCAGAGGAATCAGAGATCAAATTGCCAACATCCGTTGGATCATCAAAAAAGCAAGAGAGTTCCAGAAAAAACATCTACTTCTGCATGGGAAATAGATGGGGAAACAGTGGAAACAGTGTCAGACTTTATTTTTGGGGGCTCCAAAATCACTGCAGTTGGTGACTGCAGCCATGAAATTAGAAGACGCTTGCTTCTTGGAAGAAAGTTATGTCCAACCTAGATAGCATTTTCAAAAGCAGAGACATTACTTTGCCGACTAAGGTCCGTTTAGTCAAGGCTATGTTTTTTCCTGTGGTCATGTATGGATGTGAGAGTTGGACTGTGAAGAAAGCTGAGTGCCGAAGAATTAATGCGTTTGAACTGTGGTGTTGGAGAAGACTCTTGAGAGTCCCTTGGACTGCAAGGAGACCCAACCAGTCCATTCTGAAGGAGATCAACCCTGGGATTTCTTTGGAAGGAATGATGCTAAAGCTGAAACTCCAGTACTTTGGCCACCTCATGCGCAGAGTTGACTCATTGGAAAAGACTCTGATGCTGGGAGGGATTCGAGGCAGGAGGAGAAGGGGACGACCGAGGATGAGATGGCTGGATGGCATCACTGACTCAATGGATGTGAGTCTGAGTGAACTCCGGGAGATAGTGATGAACAGGGAGGCCTGGCGTGCTGCGATTCATGGGGTCGCAAAGAATCGGACACAACTGAGCGACTGAACTGAACTGAACTCTGCTTTATTGACTATGCCAAACCCTTTTACTGTGTAAATCACAGTAAACTGTGGAAAATTCTTAAAGAGATTGGGAATACCAGACTACCTTACCTGCCTCCTGAGAAATCTGTATGCAGGTCAAGAAGCAACAGTTAGAAGCAGACATGGAACAATGGACTGGTTCCAAATTGGGAAAGGAGTACATCAAGGCTGTATATTGTCACCCTGCTTATTTAACTTATATGCAGAGTACATCATGTGAAATGCTGGGCTGGATGAAGCACAGCTGGAATCAAAATTTTGGGGAAGAATATCAATAACTTCAGATATGCAGATGACACCACCCCTATGGCAGAAAGCAAAGAGGAACTAAAGAGCCTCTTGATGAAAGTGATACAGGAGAGTGAAAAAGCTGGCTTAAAACTCAACATTCAAAAAACAATCAAAGATCGCTCAAAACATTCAAAGATCATGGTATTTGGTCCCATCACTTCATGGCAGATAGATGGGGAAACGATGGAAACTGTGACAGACTTTTTTTTTCATGGGCTCCAAAATCACTGCAGATGATGACTGCAACCATGAAATTAAAAGATGCTCCTTAGAAGAAAAGCTGTGACAAACCTAGACAGCATATTAAAAAGCAAAGACATTATTTTTTGACAAAGGTCCATACAGTCAAAGCTATGTGGTAGCTTTCCAGTAGTCATGTATAGATGTGAGAGCTGGATCATAAGGAAAGCTAAGCACTGAAGAATTGATGCTTTTGAACTGTGGTGTTGGAGAAGACTCTTGAGAGTCCCTTGGATTGCAAGGAGACCAAACTAGTCAATCCTAAAGGAAATCAATCCTGAATATTCATTGGAAGGACTGATGCTGAAACTGAAGCCTGATATGAAGAACTGACTCATTGGAAAAGACCCTGATGGTGGGAAAGATTGCAGACAGGAGGAGAAGGGGACAACAGAGGCTGAGATGGTTGGATGGCATCGCTGACTTGGTGGGCATGAGTTTGAGTAGGCTTTGGGAGTTGGTGATGGACAGGGAAGCCTGGAATGCTGCCATCCTTGGTGTCACAAAGAGTTGAATGTAACTGAGCAACTGAACTGAACTGATGCTGTTAGAGTGCTGCACTCATTATGCTGGCAATTTGGAAAACTCAGCAGTGGTCACAGGACTGGAAAATGTCAGTTTTCATTCCAACCCTGAAAAAAGGAAATACCAAAGAATGTTCAAATTGCCATACAATTACATTCATTTCACATCCTAGCAAGATTATGCTCAAAATCCTTCAGTCCTTTAACAGTATGTGAACTGGTAACTTCCACATGTACAAGCTAGATTTTGAAAAGGCAGAGGAACCAGAGATCAAATTTCCAACATATGCTGGATCATAACAAAAGCAAGGGGATTCCCAAAATACATCTACTTCTGCTTCATTGACTACGCTAATTATTATGTAGTGCCCATCTTTGTCTCCTGTTAACATTCCTTATTTTGAAGTTTGTTTGTTCTGATATGAGTAATACTCCTCTAACTTTTTTTTAAATTTCTATTTGCATGGAATACTTTTTTCTGTTCCCTCACTTTCAGTCTGTATGTGTCCCTAGATCTGAAGTGGGTCTGTTATAGACAACTTGCATATGAGCTTCATTTTTCCATCTATTCAGCCAGTCAGTCCACGTTTTGTTTTTTCTTTCTTTTTTTTTTCTTTTGGCTGGAGCATTAAAGGTAATTACTTATATGCCTATTGCCATTTTCTTAATTATTTTGGATTTTTTGAATGGCTTTTTCCTTCCTTTCCTCTTTTCTTCTCATCTTTTGTGATTTGATATCTATCTTTCGTGCAGGTTTTGGATGACTTTTTCGCTTTTGTGTCTGTATCTATTGTAGATTGTTGGGTTTTGGTTCCCATAAGGTTTTGATAGAGCAGTCTATATACAGTCAAAGTTGTTTTAGTTTGCTGGTCTTTTTATTTCAAGTGCTGTTCCAGTATCCTGCATTGGTGCTCTCTTCTCCTGTTTGCTGGTTTTGATATCAAATTTGTGTAGGGATGATTCCTACCTTTATGTTTTCCTTTGCTGGTGAGTTTCCCAGTTCATAATTTTCTTGAGTCTATTTGTGGTCTTTTCTTTTCCACCTAGATAAGTTCTTTTAGGATTTGTTGTAATGCTGATTTTCTGATGCTAAATTCTCTTAGCTTTTGCTTGTCTTTAAAACTTTTGATTTCTCTTTCAAATCTGCATGAGAACCTTGCTGGGTAGAATATTCTTGGTTGTAAGTGTTTCCCTTTCATCACTTTATTTTTTTTTAATTTAAATTTATTTATTTTAATTGGAGGCTAATTACTTTACAATATTGTATTGGTTTTGCCATACATCAACATGAATCCATCATGGGTGTACACGTGTTCCCCATCCAGAACCCACCTCCCACCTCCCTCCCCGTACCATCCCTCAGCCATGACTTTATAAAGAACTAGCTGTGGAATTCCCATTGTAAGGATATTTAATTTAGGTTTCTTACCTAAACCTTCTCGTTAGAGTTTGAGTCAACCTGAGAAAGACCAAGTAAATCAAGGATAGAGCAGGACTGCTCTGTGAGGATGGAGTGAAAAAAGTGAGAATTTCAGCCTAGATAGACACTTATCAGTGGGGCCATATGATGTAATCAATAAAATGGTGAAGCATTAGGATTTGCGTAAAACCCCCAAAAGAGTCCTCTTTAAAGTTGTAACTATGTAGAGTTCGGGTCCCCTTTGCCAGATATTGTCCATAAGATTGCAGTGACAGCTCCCGTTGCCATACCACTCCACCACTGTTGTACCAGCTCACCAGGTACTTTACCTCGTGCACTGACTGCAAATTTTGTTCCTCTCACTATACCAGCCTCAGTTAAAGCTTCATTTCTTCACAGATTTACCTCAACAGCATGTAGTCTTGATTCTCCAAAGCATTCTCCGTGTTTCCCATATGATCTTTCTCAGCCAGGAATCTTATCATACCAGTGCCTCTTCTGTGTTCTCTATGTGAAGCTACATGTTCTTGCATGTGTGCAGACCTTGCGGTTATATTGCCAACTTCTCTAGCCTCATCTGTTGATACTTGCCTATGTATAATCCTGGCTTCAGTCTTCTTAAATTACATTGGAAACCTTCTGATCTGAGACGTAATTTTTAATACAAATATTAGTTAGAGACCTAAATATGATACATTAAAATTTTTTATTTTAACTTAAAGCATGTGTTCACGTTTCTTCAGCAATCTTTTGATATAGGGCCAAAGCCTTTGCCTTGAATGTGGCTCTACTTGTCAAAGTACCTCATCAGTTTTCTTGTGTAACCACACCCATAATATGTCGCATGATTTCATTTGAGTTTCTTTCAAGTAAAGTGAATAAAAGAGCAGAATCTTCTAGGTTGTTATATTTTCCAGTCTTTTATAGCCATCTCACTCACTTGTAATTTGACAGTAACGTTTTGGCAGTTAGTCTTTTGAGTCGTTTTGAAAGATTCAACCTAGTTTTCTTAGAAACAGTAACTCTTTTTTTTCACACTCATATTTCATTGACTTATATAATATTTAATTAAATAATATAATGTTTAATTAAATTAATTTGATTATAAAGCCAAACACAACTGGCATGCGCATGTTGGGAACCAATACAAGTGACTCTTGGCAAACATTTCCCTCACCTGGGTGAGACGTCAAGTGCCCTGGCCCACTGGAGAGAATCCATTAGTATTTGGCTTGAGTGTCAAAATGTCTTTCAGAGAGAATGGAGAGTGTTAATTCAGGAGTTAGTTCAGTAGAAGTCAGTGAAATAAGTTTTTCAACTATGTTTACAGCCCCTTAAATAAGTCATAGCCTCTTCTTTTTAAAATCTTGGCCCCCTCTTTGCTCTCAGATCCTTACAAATTGAATTCTGATAGCATGGCTTCTTCCAGAAAGCTTTTTGTCATAGCCCGTCCCCTTCCAGCTAGTTGCTCCTCCAGTTTGCTCACTTAGTATCACATACTGTTGGCTAAAGTGTCCCTGTGAGTCCAGTGAGACCAGACTGTGTCATTTATCTCTGACTCCATAGTCTTGGCTTTTAGAAAGTATTGGATAAATGAACTTGAATTTGTTTTTTCAGGAGGTGCTACGAGCTGAAAAATATAAATATACATCCTTATTATTGACACTCTTAATATTTCTGAACTTTGAATAGGACTTATAATAAATGTGTTTGCTTATAACCTCAGTAGCTATTATTGAATTGATGGTGTCTCTTAAGCATCAAAGCAATGAAGTAGGTTAAGAAAAGCAAGATAGATCACTTCAGGGACAGCTAAACCTTAATAAGCGTAGTCATAGAGTGTAACAATGCTCTTCTATAAACACCCCTCCATGCTGCTTCCAGAATCTCTCTTCTGGGCCAGTGCAGCATTTCTTGTTGACCTGTAGGTCTTAAGGGTGACTCAAGGTAGGAATGCTGTGCAGCCCATGGGTGAACACAAAGACTGGAGTCAGAGTGCCTGGGTTCAGGTCTCGGCCCTGCCTCTTACTCTCTGTACTCAGACAAGTCAGGGCTTCACTTTTCTCATCTACAAAAAGGAGAAAATCATAATTTTTAAATGATCCACAAAAGCTACTTAGAGCTGCTTGGCACATCTGTGGTTTCAAGATAAGTTAACAGGTGCTATTGCTATTATTGAGATACCAAAGAATCCATAAAAGTCGTTTTATAGATAGTATAATCACAGATGAATTTATAAGTGCTTTCATAAATAGTAGCATTCCTTCTGCACACTCACTGAAAGGAATTCAAAGAGAAAATACTAGGTGGGTAGATATTTGAATCTGGAATCTACCATTTGCCAGTTGTCACGTTCTGGACTATTTTCTTCATGTCTCTTAGTCTTGGTTTCTCTACTTATGAAATAGAGATGATAGCAGTGCTAGGCTTGGAGGGTTATTATGGATATTAAATTATAGGATGAATGTGAAGTATGGCTTTTGGAAGATAATAACTTCGATAAATGGCATCTGTCTCTGGCAATTATCATCAGTCACAGACTTGGTATACAAAATAAAACTTTGTTTGTAACCGAATTTTCTTACCTCTTGAGCCTCCATTTTTCTCTTTTGGCTGAAAATGAAATCTTGCCAACTTAATGGTAAATTCAGAAACTTCCAGACACTTCCCCTCAATCTCTAGTTTGAGCAAACAATCAGTTGATTTTGGGTTTCTTTCCTTCTGCTTTCTAGTTTGCTTCTCCCTCAGTGTAAGTTTCTTGGGATTAGGTGTTATTCTGAGATCTGTGACACTTCCATTCAGATGTAGGGTTTCCAGTGGTCTTTGGTTCTGCAGAGTGCACAGCTGAAAGTTTTTATTCTGCCTTCCAGGCCCCAGACCCTGCTGATACCTCAGGCGTTCCTCTCTGATACTTTGGGGGAAACTCTTGGTTTTCTCCCTCATCTCACTAGAAAGCACAGACCTGTATGGTGGCCCCCATGCATGTCCCTGCTCTCCTTGTGCTGCCGGCTCTTCCATCCTTCCAGATCCTGCTACGTGCTAAGCTGCTCTCAGCTTCTGAACTCACCTGAGGTTTCTTTTGCTTTATCCCCCATCCACATAGACTTGGTTCAAAGTGCAGATAGGGAGAGAAGGCTCTGTTTTCTTTTCAGAAGCCCTCTTACTCTTTGCATCAGTTTTCCATTGCTGCCATAACAAATTACTTGACATTTAACAGCTCAAATAACATGCATTTTATTATCTAACAGTGCTGTGTTAGGAGTCCGGGGTGACTTAACTGACTTCACAGACTTGGGTTTTATAAGACCGAAATCAAGGTTCACTTCAGGCTTACTAGGTTGTTAGAAGTTCCCAGTTTCTTGCCTTTGTATGCCCAAGACTCACATTTCTTTGCTGCATGTCACTTGGGGGTTGTTTTTCCTTGGCTCATGGCTCCCTTCTTCCATCTTCAAAGGCAGCAGTGGTGGGTTGAGTCCTCACATTTTGAATCTCTCTGACCTTTCCTCCTTTCTCATCTTCTCTGCCTTCCTTTTCCTGTGCCTCTCCCTGACTTCTCTGACTGAGGTAATTACATTGGACCCACCCAGATAATACCTCTGTCTTAAGGTCAGTTTATGAATAACCTTAATGTCATCTGTGAAGTCCCTAAAGAGCAATACCAAGATTAATGGCTGGATTAGTAGCCAGGAACAGGAAATGTCAGGGGAGGTACATCCTTTAGAATTCTGCCTGTTGCACTCTTATCCCAAAACTCCTCTGACTCTCCTCTGTCAGTGGAGGGATAAACTGGCTGGGCATGTATTCCCCAGTTCTCCAAAAATCATCATTTATCCTAGGAGCTCAGCTTTTGATATCTGAGACATGTTCCAAAGTGCCAGACTATTTTCTCCATCGTAGGCGTCAAGATGCTCTGACTGTCTAGACCTAAAATTAACCTTTCTCTGTTCTATCATGTGTATCCCATGGACTGTGTGTGCAGAAAGGCCTTCCTGTCTCTTTGGATGGTGATTAAAGGATAAAGGCATGCTAGTTTGATTAATCATTTATTGACTATTTTATAATAGACAGTGATATGAGAGATTCTGACCTGAAGAAATGTATAAGCTAGTAGGAGTGAATTTCATTTAAACAAATACTTATAATAAATGCACAATGTGAGAAGACTGTGTAGGAATACATATGGTGCTGAGAAGAGGACACTGGGAGTTTCAGTGGAGAGGAGAAGGTTTAAGAAACAGTGGTGTACAGGCAGGCCTAGAAGGAAAGTGGTGGTTGAGAAACAATTTTACTTATCTGCAGTCTACAAAGTAGTTTTCATCAGTTCAGTTCAGTCGCTCAGTCGTGTCTGACTCTTTGCGACCCCATGAATCGCAGCACGCCAGGCCTCCCTGTTCATCACCATCTCCCGGAGTTCACTCAGACTCACGTCCATTGAGTCCGTGATGCCATCCAGCCATCTCATCCTCGGTCGTCCCCTTCTCCTCCTGCCCCCAATCCCTCCCAGCATCAGAGTCTTTTCCAATGAGTCAACTCTTCGCATGAGGTGGCCAAAGTACTGGAGTTTCAG
>SJYT01020149.1:257670-295049 GCA_006410635.1 Cephalophus harveyi | reverse complement strand
TAATTTCATGGCTGCAGTGACCATCTGCAGTGATTTTGGAGCCCAAAAAAATAAAGTCTGACACTGTTTCCACTGTTTCCCCATCTATTTCCCATGAAGTGATGGGACCGGATGCCATGATCTTCGTTTTCTGAATGTTGAGCTTTAAGCCAACTTTTCCACTCTCTTTCACTTTCATCAAGAGGCTTTTTAGTTCCTCTTCACTTTCTGCCATAAGGGTGGTGTCATCTGCATATCTGAGGTTATTGATATTTCTCCCAGCAGTCTTGATTCCAGCTTGTGTTTCTTCCAGTCCAGCATTTCTCATGATGTACTCTGCATATAAGTTAAATAAGCAGGGTGACAATATACAGCCTTGACATACTCCTTTTCCTATTTGGAACCAGTCTGTTGTTCCATGTCCAGTTCTAACTGTTGCTTTCTGACCTGCATACAGATTTCTCAAGAGGCAGGTCAGGTGGTCTGGTATTCCCATTTCTTTGTATACATCAGGTAATTTTAAAATACTGACACTTTAATTTTTTCTTTTCCAGTCTTTATACCTTTATTATTATTTTTAGCTTGTCATTTTTTGCATTGGTTCCTGTCTCCAGTATAAGGTTTTGTAGAATTACTCATATAAAGCATCTTTTTCATGTTCCTGATCTGATGGGAGCCTTTATTTTACCATTACCTGAAATGCTTGCTGTCAGCTTTTATTGGATAAATATTCCTTATCAGATTAAGTATGTTCCCTTCTCTATGTAATTTGCCAAGAAGGTATTTTCCCTTAATTTCAAATGGATGTTGAATTTTAACAAATGGTTTGTCAGTATCTATTGAGCGTATCATGTGATTTTTCTCTTTTCTTCTATTAATTAGGCAAATTGCATTGATTGACCTTTGAATATTGAACTCTTCCCTGCAGTTTGGAATCAATCTCACTTGGAAATGTTATATTATCCTTTTTTAAAAAATCGCTTGGTTCAACTTGATTATTGTCTCAGGCTGGGTTCCCCAGGAAGCCAACTCTAAGATAGGGTTCAATATGTAAAGTATTATTATGAGATACCTTTGGGAGCAACAAACTTATGGAATTGAGGGGAAAGGAGTAGGGGCGGTCAGAGGGAGAAGTCATGACATGATGAAGCTCAAGAACCTCAGCTGATGCTATGGAAAGTTCTAGAGCTAGAATGACCCTTTAATATTTTGTCAACGATATAGCGGAAACAAGAAAAGTAGTCTGTCTCACTCTGGACTCAGCTTTAGCAGATGATCACTCCAGTTTGTAGTACATACATCTAAGGGAGCAGAGAGTGTCTGCTAGTGCTTTATTTTGGATTTGAGTGTCAAGCCAACCAGCTGTGCCCCTCTTCAAAAAGAAATTAAAATTTCTGCTACTCCATTTCTAAAGCATTCTGTGCCGGGCACACACCTTTTTGAAGTTGTTTCTGCTTTCATTTCCAACTCCATTACTACTGATGTGCACAATGAATGTGCTGGCATTGATATTCACATTTAGTTATTCTTACCAGCAGTCAGAATGCCAGATGGCTGCTCACACACAGTTGAGAAGCTTTCCATTCTTTGCATCCCACTTCGCTTTTTAAATCTCGATAGATCTAAGGACAGTAACAAAATGCTGATACACTAGCCATTATTTCAATGCATTTCATTGGCAAGATGGTAACAGAACATCTAGCTCAGAGGGCATCCAGAGCCTCAGAGGAAAGTCTTAACGCAAGAGTCCTTCACAAGGATCAGTGTCTTCCTCTCCACCATCACACTCAGAAAGCTAATCCTTTTAGCTGATATGATTCCCTTGCCAATGATTTATAAATATTCCTCAGTAGTTCTTCCTGCACATTCAGAATTCACTCCATATCTTCAATCACCTGCTGGATATCACACACAACACAACAAAAGTCAGTATTTTCAAAACCTAACATCCCTGGTGGCTCAGAGGTTAAAGCGTCTGCCTGCAATGCGGGAGACCTGGGTTTCATCCCTGGGTTGGGAAGATCCCCTGGAGAAGGAAATGGCAACCCACTCCAATATTCTTGCCTAGAGAATCCCATGGGCAGAGGAGCCTGGTGGGCTACAGTTCACAGGGTCGCAAAGAGTCGGACACGACTGAGCAACTTCACTTTCACTTTCAACATCAACCTTTAGGCCAAATCAGAGCCCCCTTCTAACTTATTCCTGTCAATGGCACCACAATCCTTCCTGATATCGGGCTCAAAACTGTGTCATGCTTGATCCCTTGATCCCTTCAGCTTCACTCTCATACTCAAACCATACCTACATGCTCTGAAATCCTTGAGCCCATATCTCTGAGCCCAATCTCTACCCTCTTTAATCTATCCAGATACTGTGGTCAGCTGAATCGTGAAGTATCATGTCAGTTGGTTCCTCTGTGAAATAGACACTACTTGGAGTTAGGAGTTCAAGAGCTTTATCAGGAATTAGGGGGAGTAATACCTGTAAGATATAAAAGTGAGAAGAAGCAGGATTGGGCATGAAGAGCATTCAGACCATGCCATAGGCCTGATACTTGAAAAGGGAAAAGGGAGAGGACACAGAATTTTGGCAGGGGATTCCTTCAACTGCAGTGCTAATCTAATGTCTGTGTGCTAAATTGCTGCAGTCTATAATCTTGGCCAAACCAACGTGGATCTGTGGAGACACAGTATCCCTGCCATCAATGAGCTCAGTCAGTTATATGAGACAGCCAACTATTCAGTGGATAATTACAATGAAATGTAGAAAGAGAAAGGAATAACTGATAGGTTTCTTTAATAATGTTGCACAGATCGGAGGGGTCAGTATTTCAGGGATCAGTATAAATACTAGCATGTGTAAAAACATGGAACTGTGAAAGGGTCTGGTGTGCTGACAGAACGTGGTCCACTGGAGAAGGGAATGGCAAGCCACTTCAGTATTCTTGCCTTGAGAACCCCATGAACAGTATGAACAGGCAAAATGATAGGATATCAAAAGAGGAACTCCCCAGGTCATTAGGTGCCCAATATGCTACTGGAGATCAGTGGAGCAATAAGTCCAGAAAGAATGAAGGGATGGAGCCAAAGCGAAAACAATACCCAGTTGTGCATGTGACTGGTGATAGAAGCAAGATCCGATGCTGTAAAGAGCAATACTGCATAGGAACCTGGAATGTCAGGTCCATGAATCAAGGCAAATTGGAAGTGGTCAAACAAGAGATGACAAGGGTGAACGTCGACATTCTAGGAATCAGCGAACTAAAATGGACTTTGGCAAAGTGGCAGAGTGTGGTGGCTGGTATGGTGTGGACAGTAGCTGGCCTCCAATAGCCCTCCTACAGTCCCACCTGCTGGTATTGACACCTGTGTACAGTCCCCTACCAAATGGGATTGGGCTGGCCTGTGTTACCAATAGGATATTACAGAGGTGATGATGTCTGATTTTGAGGCTGGGTCAAAGCAGACCATGTAGCTTGAAGCTGGCTTTCCTGAGTCTCTGTTTTTGAAGGGAAATAGCTGCCATGCCCTAAGAGACCAGCATTTCTTTGGGGAGGTGCCCGCGGCAAGGCTATGGGAAAGCCATCGTGGCAGCAGATCTTCTACTTCTAGTCAAGCTTTCAGGTGACTGCAGCGTCATGGGAGACCCTGAACTAGAAGCAGCCCGTAAAGCTGCTCTCAGATTCCTGACCCACAGGATCTCTGTGAGGTATTTATTGTTGTTCTAAGCCACTACGTTTTGGGCTAATTTGTTTCACAGTAGTTAATACAGCATGGGTTTTACAAGAGCAAGTAATTAATATTATTTAAATGGTGTTAAACAGATTATTTTTAAAAACCTACTGTGCAATCTAAGAACTTTAGTTTTTATTCTGTGTGAAGGAGACACTGTAGGGTTTTGAACAGCAGAGCCCTTAGAAAGATAGATTATTGGAGAATCTCTTGCATATGGAACATTTAAAGATTAACTAACTTGCATGCCATTTGGGCCTGGAAGACAGTCACTGAGGAATTAAATATCTTATAAATACTTCTGTCTCATCTTTTTCTGAGTTTGAAAATCTTAAAATCTGTATCTGACTCTTTGAATCCCAGGAATCATAGTTTATTTTTATTTTTCTAATTGGTAGAGAGCTTCCTCCTTGCAGCATCCCTGCAAGGCTAGTACAAGCCCCTGAAAGAAAAATGTCTTGTCCTAAGAGTATGCTCAAGGCAGATCTGTGGGTCACCACCTGAAGAAGTGTACATGGTTTAAGCGTGTGATGATTAGATTTCAGCCAAACACAGACATAGAGAGAAGTATGTAGTGGGAAAACGCTGATCAGGAGCTTCTATTCTCTGACCTTCTGGTGCAGTCAGGTCCTTGGTTAGCTCTGCCTGAAGGCTAGGGGCAGAATGATACAGTGGAAAGAACAATATGTTAGAGTCAAGGGGAAAGTGCTAATTCTCACTAAGCCACTGGCAAACTGTGTAATCCTGAGCAAATATTAAATCTCCTGAGTCTCAATATCTTTGCTCATAAAATGAGAAAGGGTTGGATTAGATGATTCCCAATGTTCTTTCTCATTACAATGTTCCATGACATATGATTCCTTTTATGTGATATTTGTGTCAAAATTGAGATAACATGTGTCTCTGGGGAGAGTTTAGAGTGATAATCTGACTATTCTAAAGGGAATAGGACAAATATTATAACCAAAAATATCCTTTGGAAACTTTTGTTATTAGACACAATGTATATCCATTTGCTTGGTTTTATGTGTAACATGAGTATTCCTTTGTAATTATAAGAATTACTTAATTTCTAAAACTCATAAAGATTATGGTGGAAAAAATTAGAAATGCTGCTTGCTGTTGAATGAGTTTATACCTAAGTCAGTAAGTCTGTGCCATTGGTACTTTTCAGTGTGTTTTATATTCTGTTTGATAATTGCAGTTTTAATTGATTGTTGTGACTTTTACAATCATCTTAACACCTTGCAGGAGGTGCAGCCTTGTGCCAGTGAATAGAGTGATCTTAGCTTTGGTGCAACATTAGTATAAAATAGGAACTCTTAGGCATTGCAATTTGTAGTTATTACGGATTTTCTTTCCAGGTTGGTAAGTGGAGACAGCACTCCTTATAGAACAGTACAGGATAATGAAATCTGCCCGTTAATCACAAATCCTGTATTTTAGCTTCCATTTTAATTGTACCTCTTCTTCACCAAGCCTATTTTGCCCCCCCCCTTTTTTTTCTTTCTCCATTTTCTCCCATCCATCTCTCAGAAAACTGGTGCAAATGCAATCAGATAAACAAGCAAATAAATGAAAAGGAAGAAAATCAAGGGGCCTAGATGTTGCAAGAGCTTCATAAACTCTGGCAATTCTGGAGTTGATTTGAGTATAGGGAAGGAGGTTGGGAAGAAGGTCACCAGGTAAAGTAGTTTTCCCTATTTGAGTATGTAACCCCAATTTCAGACACTGGCAGGCAGAAAGACGAGCAGAAATAAGTAGTTGGTGCTGGAAATGTAAAAGGATGCATTTTCACGTCATCCTTCCACTGTGGACCTTATTTACACACTCCAATAGGTGATTTTTTTCTTTTTCCACACTCCTTTCATTCTAAGAGGATTACACCCTCCATTGCTTTCTGTCTACAAATCCTCCCATGTGATTTGATCAGCATGTTTGTGACATTTTTGATTGTATCAGGAATTGACCATACCTCTAATGGTCTGAGGATGCAGCAAGCATTGCTGGGTGGCCAGAATAGCCAGAGGGTATTCTTTTTTTTATTCTTTTCAAAACTCTGACTTGAAACAGATATTATACAAATTCTTGAACTTAATGAAGCAAAACTCTTATCTCCTAAGGCTTTGGTTCTTAAACTTGAGTTGCCAACCCGGACACTCAGACTTCCTGATTCAGAATGTATGAAATAAGGCCTGATAACTTGTATTTCTGACATGTTTCTAGATGATGTGGATTCTGCTGGTCCCATTTTGGAAACTGCTGTCCTAAAGGTTCTTCCAACCTGGAGTGATTGGAAATCAGGTTACAGACCCCTGGGGTTTCTCAATTCTCTCACTCCTTTGAGGCCAGCTCGTCTGTCCCACTGCTGCTTGGGTCTGGGGTCATGGGTGTGTGCCCATATTCTGTCCTTCAGACCCAGAGTGCTGAGAACTCTTGGATGTCCAACCATCTGAATTTCTGAACATGGTATAAAACCAGAGCTCTGGTGCAGAAGTTGTGATCCCCTTGTGACCTTAGGAACATTGTCATTTAATCTGGAAAATAACACTCTAGGTGGGAAGTATTCTCACTTTTATCTGTGAGCAATTGAACCTTGAAAAGTGGAAATTACTTGCCCAGAACTAAATGGCAGAACTGGTATTTGAACCCAGGATTAGGGCTTCATTGCCTGGTTTTCCTTCACCTAATCTTTGTTTCTCCTGGGTTCCATTTTGACTTCTTTCCTCATTATTATGTAACCAAGATTACACATTACACAGATTCTCTTTAATTAGGATTTGAATTATGACTTACATATACATGTGTATATTTATATATATATATGTATATATATATATATACACACACACACATGCTCATTGGCTTCATTTTTATTATTTTGCATGTATATCTAGTATAGTATGTAACATGTGTCCTTGAAGTTGCCCTAAAGCAGATTAGAACAGGGCAAGAAATACATATATGCCTAGTGCACATACATGTTACTCATCCACACACAAACTGGCTTTTCCTCTATGCCTCACATAAAGTCTAAGAAAATCTGCCTCTTTGATTGCCATTGATTTATACTGAGTTCCAGTCACACCCTTGACTGCCATCAGTAAATAAATGGAGATGAAACTGCCTTTGCTGCCCTTCCCTCCCCATATTCTCCCCAGTACTTCACCATAAAGGAAGAAATTTAGGGCATCATTTAATTCTGGGGAGATGGTTGGCAGGTCTGTATCGACAGATCCACTCTGTTGGAAAACAAGAACAAGACCTGAGGGCTTTGAGAGCATGTCTGCAGTGAGAGTTTATATACTTTGTCCACATTAATAGCAGTGCATGGAAGTCCTATAGAAAACAGCTCTTTTTCCACTGAGAGGTGTAGCAGGGGAACAAACCAAAAAAACAAAAAATTCTGGTCTGCTGTTGAAGGCTGTAGGGAGCAAGGAACTGGATTACAGGAGAATGGTGATAAGGAGGAAAGATTGATCGTCGTAGGTACCCCCCCAGGGACTATTTAGTTCTGACTGGGAAATATAAAATCACTTGTTTTTAAGTTTACTTGTGGAAGTGGGTGTTGGAAAGGTTGCAGCTTGTAAGTTATTGTGAGTAGTGAAGGAGGGTTGTTTGGAAACTGAAAGGAAATTGTAACAGATGTGGCTGGGTGATACGTTATCACCAGGTGAACCAGGTAGCTGGTGGGTGTTGGAGGTACATGCATGCTTGTGAGGGTGCTTGGGTTCAGCTGTGTGTGGTTTTCTGCAGTCTCCTAGTGTTTCTCATGGTTGAAATTGTTCACAAGCAAACACAAAATTTTCATTATGCTCTAATGGTTCCCTAATGTATCAATTGCGTTGAAACAAATTTTTGTTTTCAAAGAAATATTATAGCACAACTGACTTTAGGTCAGTTCTCAGATGATTCCCTGTTTCCCTTATTAGAATACTTGATGGCCGTCTGTGAGATGAGGGGCATGTGAAAATGCCTCTTTTATACATATTTTATTTCCTATCTCTTATAAAATTTTGTCGTTGTTGTTCAGTCCCTAAGTCATGTCCTACTCTGTGACCCCATGAACTGTGGCCTGCCAGGCTTCCATGTCCTTCACTTTCTCTGGAGTTTGCTCAAACTCATTGAGCCGGGGTTGCCATCAAACCATCTCATCCTGTCGCCCCCTTCTTCTTTTGCCCTCAATCTTTCCCAGCATTAGGGTCTTTTCTAAGGAATCAGTTCTTTGCATCAGGTGGCCAAAGTATTTGAGCTTCAGCTTCAGCACCAGTCCATCCAATGACCAGATGCCATGATCTTAGATTTTTGAATGTTGAGTTTTAAACCAGCTTTTTCACTCTCCTCTTTCACCTTCATCAAGAGGCTCTTTAGTTCCTCTTCACTTTCTGCCATTAAAGTGATATCATCTGCATATCTGAGGTTGTTGATATTTCTCTCGACAATCTTGATTCTAGCTTGTGAGTCATCCAGCCCAGCATTTTGTATAATGTACTCTGCATATAAGTTAAATAAGCAGGGTGACAATATATAGCCTTGATATACTCCTTTTCCAATTTGCACCAATCCGTTGTTCCATATCCAGTTCTAAATGAATATGTAAAAACTTAAGTAATCAGTAAATGCCCCTCATTTTGTGTAACATCACAAAATGGATGTTAAATTTTGGGAGGAGCCGCATAAAAATTTCCCATGTAGCAAAATGGCTTTGTTAAGGTGATCTGTTTTCACTCCGTCTCCCACCTCACCACAACCTTTGAGCCAAGCCATGTGGCTCAGAGTCACTGATGACTGAATGTTGTTTGTTTTCTCCCTGGTGATTTTCTTTGACTGATAGCACAGAGAGGTACCTGTTGAAGTGGCCCTGTATTGTTTGGTGAAGTGTGTATACTCATTTGTTCTAGCTCTCATAGCATTTCCCAGGGTCACATTTATTGATTTCAGGATATGACTGTGTGTATTAGACACTTCTTGACAATTGCATGCACAGTATTTGTGATGGTCAATTCTGGGGTATACTAGGTGTTTCATCCTTTTCAGGTCCATCTTGGGAAAAAAGGGAGAATTCACATGGAGAAAGAAGCAGCTTCACATCTTTGAGCCTACATTTGCAGGGGAGCCGTGTCTGGCAAAAGCATAGATAAGGCAGTGCTTTTGGAAGGAATATCTGGTCATTTTCTTCAAGTTCAACATCTCTCATCCAATTAGAAGTAGCAGCTGGATTCTCGTGTGTGCATTCCAATTACAGAGAGAGAAGAGTTGAACCACTTGTGGTGGCTCAGATGGTAAAGAATCTGCCTGCAATGCAGGAGATCCAGGTTCAATCCCTGGGTCAGGAAGATCTCCTGGAGAAGGGAATGGCAATCCACTCCAGTATTCTTGCCTGGAGAATTCCATAGACAGTGGAGCCTGGTGTACTACAGTCCATGGGGTTGCAAAGAGTCGGACACGACTAACTAACACTTTCACTTTCATTAACATAGTGTCACATCTGCTGGGAAAGGTAGTATCATTATAAACATGTCGGAAATTTTTAAAAATTTAAATGTAGGTCCTAGAATTGGGCTAGAAGAGAAAGGATATTTTTGTCTTTTGCTTCATCTTACAAGCTTCCCTGGTGGCTCAGAGGTTAAAGCATCTGCCTGGAATGCTGGAGACCCGGGTTCGATCCCTGGGTCGGGAAGATCCCCTGGAGAAGGAAATGGCAACCCACTCCAGTACTCTTGCTTGGAGAATCCCATGGAGGGAGAAGCCTGGTAGGCTACAGTTCATGGGGTCGCAAAGAGTCGGACACGACTGAGCGACTTCACTCACTCACTCAGAAGAGACATTATAAGCCATCAGATCCTGTCTTGCTATAACATAAAGGAACCAAGACTTAAGACACTAGCTCTTCTTGTACTGTGATGCTGATTTTTGTAATTCAGTGAGTTCTGACCACTTACATAAGAATCCAGGAGCTCTCATTCTGTTGCTGCTGTTCCCTTAACCCTAGTACTTGTAACATGTGCTTGATTTGATTCCCCTGCTTTCTCCACTTCAATTTTACTTTATATTTTAAAGCTGAGAAAAATGTGGGTCGTTTTTATTTAGGCCACGGCTACCACTAGTTGCTTTGCTTTAGCTGACATCCTTTCTTAACCTCAGTGGATAGAAATATGAGTAAGCATATCCTTGTACAAGGAGGACAGAAGTGCTAGCCTACTCCTTATGGAGGCCTGTTTTCCAACAGTTCTATCTAGTCAATCCTTGAATGTGTTACTAGAGATATGAAGACCTAAAAAAAGAAACCCCCAGAAAATTTCAAGCAAAAATGTTTACCTCCTCAAGATAATTTTTTAAAGCCAAATTGGAAAAAGGTGTATTATGAAGAATGTTTAGAATGAAATGCAGTATTTCAGATATAAAGTGTTCATATGCTATGTTGCCTTTAATCCTTCAAAATAAATTCTTAAAAACTTATAATTGGAGAGTGTTTATGAAAGACCATTTATGGTGTCAGTTTAGTATAGTCGCCATACTCCAAAGACAAGCTAACATTCACTAAGTGCTAATATTCACTAAGCACTTACTGGGTATCAGGCACTATTCTGCATGGCTCACAGGAAATCATTCATTTAATCCTCAGTGCAACATCTTGAGGAAAATGCCATCATTATTCATTTGATGGGGGTAAACTGAAGTTCAAAAAGTGGCTTGACTTGCCTAAGGCCACATGCTGGTAAGCTGAGGAGATGGAAGCCTCCACGTGTGTCCAGGCTTTCTTACTCTTCTAGTAGAAATGTAAAGAGGAGCTGGAAGCACCTGCCTTAGTCATGCTTCTCACACTTATCAGGGCATCCATCCAGGCAGTTTTGTTCTCCATTAAAGGGGACTAAAAATAATACACAATTTTCCTTTTCACAGATTTGTTGTGGTAATCCAAGAAGATAAGGGAGGGAAGTCATGTTTAATGAGCATCTACTACAAGTCAGGGACCACAGGAGTGGATGTGTTACACATAATATCAGCCGTTGCTGCTGTCCCTGTTATCACTGTTGTGCAGTTATCAAATTCTCTGTTGACTACTGAGTCCCTGCTATTTTCAGAAGATGGATTAACTGCCATCTGTTCTCACGTTTGGGTTTTCTAGTTGCCTCTCATGCCTGTCTTATTCAACTGATTTCACTGGAGGCAGGAGATTATTTTTAAAGTGATACATGTTATTTGTAGAAAATTTGGGCAAAAGATTAGAAAAGGCAGTTAAAGAGGAGGAAACTCAAAAGGCTATCAAAGTCCAAGTCACTAGTGATGAGAGAAATGCAAATTAAATCAATAATGGCATGTATAGCATTTTAGAGATCTCAGTTATGCCCAGTGTTTCTGGGACTTCAGGAACCTTCACACATTGTTAATAGGAAATAGACTGGTGCTACCATTTTGGAGAGCCTGTGACACTACCTGTTTGAATTAGGGCCACTCACACCCATAACCCAGAAATTCTTCTCTGGAGATGTATGAAAATGTCTTTGTTTTATATATATATATATATATATATACACACACACACACACACACATATATATACACATACATATAATATATATGTATGCATATATAAACACATGTATATATATATGCATATACACGTGCATATATACACATATACATATATCCCTTATGTATGTATGTGTGTAGAGAAGGCAATGGCATCCCACTCCAGTACTTTGGAAAATCCCATGGACGAGGAGCCTGGTGGGCTGCAATCCATGGGGTCACTAAGAGTCAGACACGACTGAACAACTTCACTTTCACTTTTCACTTTCATGCATTGGAGAAGGAAATGGCAACCCACTGCAGTGTTCTTGCCTGGAGAATCCCAGGGACGGGGAAGCCTGGTGGGCTGCCGTCTATGGGGTCGCACAGAGTCGGACACGACTGAAGCAACTTAGCAGCAGCAGCAACATATATATGTGTATGTATGCATTTGTGCATGCTAAGTTGCTTCAGTCATGTCCAACTCTGTGCAACCCTATAGACTATAGCCTGCCAGGCTCCTCCAGTATTCCCAGACAAGAATGCTAGAGTGGGTTGCCATGCCCTCCTCCAGGTTATTTTCCCAATCCAGTGATTGAACCTGCGTCTCTTATGTCTCCTACATTGTGTGTATGTAAAGCACCATACTAGGACATGAGTGTATTCACGCAAGGTTATTGTGATGGTAAGAGGGAGTCTTACCCACCAAGAATTGATGCTTTTGAACTATAGTGTTGGAGAAGACTCTTGAAAGTCCCTTGGACTGCATGGGTATCCAACCAGTCAATCCTAAAGGAAATCAGTCCTGAATATTCGTTGGACAGACAGATGCTGAAGCTGAAACTCCAATACTTTGGCCACCTGATGTGAAGAGCCAACTCATTAGAAAAGACCCTGATGCTGGGAAAGATTGAAGGCAGGAGGAGAAGGGACGACAGAGGATGAGATGGGTGGATGGCATCACTGACTCGATAGACATGAGTTTGAATAAACTCTGGGAGTTGGTGATGGACACGGAAGCCTGGCATGCTACAGTCTATGGAGTTGCAAAGAGTCAGACGCTATTGAGTCACTGAACTGAACTGAACTGAAGAGGGACTTGGAGTAAACTGGTTGTCCTTCACTAACAAAGTGGTTAGTTCAAATTTAGTTGAAAGAACATAAAGGAATATTGTGCATCTGTTAGAAAAAATTGATTAGACAAACATTTATTGACATGACTGGATCTTAAGGGCATAGTGCCAAATGTAAAGAGTAAGAAAAATGAGATTCAGTACAAGTTAAATTACATGCCCACAAAATGATACTCATTTCTGTAAGTGCACAAAATGAGGCTATCTGCTTTCAAGCTTATAGTCTTAGTAGAAATGAAAGGAGATACAGAAGAGGTACCAGTTAAACCTGTCAGAGTTGGTTGTGTGAGGGATGAGGGTGAGAAGTAGGGAGATAAAAAGGGAAATAATAAATAAAGCAAAAGAGAACCTTGCAAGAACAATGATAATAATGTGCCATAAACAGGGTAACAATAAATTCAATTCCTTGTAAAGGAAGAAAGTCAGAAAATACAAGTCAAAACACAAAAATAAAATTATCTGTAATTCTGTTTACAGATAACTGTTAAAACTTCAGTGAACATTTTTCTAGTATTTTGTATGTGTATGTGTATATGTGTATTTTATGTTTATCACACATATTTATCTACTCAGTAAATGAAATGTACATTTTTTTTTCATATCCTAGCTATGAAGATGTACTAAGTTATCTCTAAAATGCCTTCTAATTCTAAGACATTCTGTCTTCGGGGTGAATACCATATCATCAAATTCAAATTTTAAACTGACTTATGTTCAGCATATTTACTAAACATTCTTAGTATTCAACCATGAGATGCTAGTACATTCAAAGGAAAATATATCTGCATATGCTTTAACACAAATAGTACTTATTTTGGCTTGATTGTTAGAGATCATTTAAGTGCATTCAGATCATTTCACAGGCTGACAGTTTGCTCTAAGTTTGGATCACAGTATCAGATGAGCATTGATTCCAAATGGAACAACGTGGTCTAATGTAGCATAGAACCTTCCCAGTGAGTGACTGGATGGCTTTTAATAGGCTAGAGCTGAACACATGCCTTGCAGAATCTCAGTTCCCCAACATGGATCAAACCTAGGCCACGGGAGTGACAGTGTTGAATCCTAACCACTAGTCCACCAGGGAACTCCCTGAACAATTTCTGATGACTGTTCAAAAACAAGCAAATTAGTGAATAATAGAGTCCTGAACCTTTAGTTTCAGTTTTATATGTGGACTATGAGCAACCTTTAATAAAGAGTTCATTCTTCTCTCCCAGGGACAAAAGCAGACCAAAGTCTATCCTGACCTCTTAAAAAAGCCAACAGAAACCTCCCAGGGGAGACTGAAATCTCAAATCGTTGCGCTGGTAGCAATGATGGAGTTTCCATGGGCTCTTGTTGCTATGGTAATCATTGCTGACCTCACAGATCCTTCCTGATGATGTTCTCAACAGGTCCACTTGTAGCATTTGCTCTGTGTGTGTGTATCTATGTCTGTTTGCTTGTGACTAAGTGGTCCAGTCTTACTCTGAATCCAGAGTCAGAAGGTAGCAGGCACCAGTGCCTTGCCCTTAATAATAAATGCTAAACAAAGATTTGTGAGGCTGGATTCAGTGCACTGGATTTGGAAAAACAACCAAAGTTATAAGGAGTTTCAACAAATCTCTTCAGTTCTCAAAGTGTAGTCTTGGAAATCCATGTTGGTGGTTACTTTCTCACTTGAACAGTTTTCGCTTTTCATTAGAGTAATCAGTAAACATGTGAAGTTTGCAACTCTCAGCTTGCAAAAGTTCCCCCCATCCCACCCCCCAGCTAGGAGGGAGTAGTTATTTTAAAACTACCCTTCTTTAGAATTTATCATTAAGCTTTTCTGGGAGAAGAGCAGCATGGACTTAACAGGCTACTGGCTACTCACCAGGTTTCTTAGTCTCTGGGGTTGGTTGATAGTGGTTCCCAGAGCCTGCTGAGTATAAGCCCTTCCTTGAGACTCTGGTGCCGTCCAAATATGGGAAACATTCAATTTATAATATCAAGACTGTTTAAAGACTTCCCAATTCTGAGATTTCCCCAAACCTAAATTGATAAAATTTTATCAGATTTTTGCTATGCCTCCAATGAAAAAATAATCCTCCCATGGTAATGTAGTATTTGTGGTTATAGAGTACCACGAATATTAAATGGAATCAGTTTTTCCAAAAAGAAGGGAGTGTTGTTGTTCAGTTGCTCAGTCCTGTCCGGCTCTCTGCAACCTTATGGACTGCAACATGCCAGGCTTCCCTGCCCTTCACTGTGTCCCAGAGCTTGCTAACCTCATGTCGATTCAGTCAGTGATGCCATCCAACCATCTCATCCTCTGTCGTCCCCTTCTCCACCTGCCTGCAATCTTTCTCAGCATCAGGGTCTTTCTAATGAGTCAATCTGAATCAGGTGGCCAAAGTTTTAGAGCTTCAGCATCAGCATCAGTCCTTCCAATGAATATTCAGGATTGATTACCTTTAGGATTGACTGGTTTGATTTCCTTGCAGTCGAAGGAACTCTCAAGAGTCTTCTTCAACACCACAGCTTAAAAGCATCAATTCTTCAGCGTTCAGCCTTCTTTATGGTCCAACTGTCACATCCATACATGACTGCCAGAAAAACCATAGCTTTGATTATACGGAATTTGTGGGCAACGTAATGTCTCTGTTTTTTAATATGCTGTCTAGGTTTGTCATAGCTTTTCTTCCAAGGAGCAAGCATCTCTTAATTTTGTGGCTTCATCACCATCTGCAGTGATTTTGGAGCCCAAGAAAAGAAAATCTGTCACTGTTTCCATTGTTTCCCCATCTATTTGCCATGAAGTGATAGGACTGGATGCCATTATCTTCATTTTTTGTTCTTGGTTTACATACTGTTGAAGCCTGGCTTAGAAAATTTTGAGCATTACTTTGCTAGCATGTGAAATGAGTGCAATAGTGCAGTAGTTTGAACATTCTTTGGCCCCCTTTGGGGGTTGGAATGAAAACAGACCTTTTCTAGTCCTGTGGCCACTGCCGAGTTTTCCAAATTTGCTGGCATATTGAGTGCAGCATTTTAAGAGTATCATCTTTTAGGATTTAAATAACTCAACTGGAATTCCATCACTTCCACCAGCTTTGTTTGTAGTGATGCCTCCTAAAGCCTGCTTGACTTTGTACTCCACAATTTCTGGCTCTAGGTGAGTGATCACACCGTCGTGGTTATCTGGGTCATTAAGATCATTTTTGTATAGTTCTGTGTATCCTTGCCACCTCTTAACATCTTCTGTTTCTGTTAGGTCTATACCATTTCTGTCCTGTATTGTACCCATCTTTGCATGAAGTGTTCCCTTGCTATCTCTAATTTTCTTGAAGCGATCTGTAGTCTTTCCCATGGTATTGTTTTCCTCGGTTTCTTTCCATTGGTCACTTAGAAGGGCTTTTTTTATCTCCCCTTGCTCTCTTTGGAACTCTTTATTTGCATGGGTATATCTTTCCTTTTCTCCTTTGCCTTTCACTTCTCTTCTTTTCTCAGTTATTTGTAAGGACCTCGCAGACAACCATTTGCCTTTTTGCATTTTTTTTTTCCCCTTGGGGATGATTTTGATCACCACCTCTTATACAGTGTCACAAACCTCTGTTCATAGTTCTTCAGACACTCTGTCAGATCTAATTCCTTGAATCTATTTGTCACTTCCATTGTATAGCATAAGGGATTTGATTTAGGTCATACCTTAATTGCCTAGTGGTTTTCCCTACTTTCTTCAATTTAAGTCTGAATTTGGCAGTAAGGAGTTCATGATCTGAGCCACAGTCAACTCCCAGTCTTGTTTTTGCTGACTGTATAGAACTTTTTCCTCTTTGGATGCAAAGCATATAATCAATCCGATTTCGGTATTGACCATCTGGTGATGTTCATGTGTAGAGTCATCGTTTGTGTTGTTGGAAGAGGGTGTTTGCTGTGACCAGTGCATTCTCTTGGCAAAACTCTGTTAGCCTTTGCCCTGCTTCATTTTGTACTCAAGGCCAAACTTGCCTTTTGACTTCCTGCTTTTGCATTTCAGTCCCCTGTAATGAAAAGGACATCTTTTTTTGTTATTGTTCTAGAAAGTCTTGTAGGTCTTCATAGAACCATTCAACTTCAGCTTCTTCGACATTAGTGGTTGGGGCATAGTCTTGGATTACAGTGATATTGAATGGGTTGCCTTGGAAACAAACAGAGATCATTCTGTTGTTTTTGAGATTGCACCCAAGAACGGCATTTTGGATTCTTGTTAACTATGAGCGCTACTCCGTTTCTTCTAAGGGATTCTTGTCCACAGTAGTAGATATAATGGTCATCTAAATTAAATTCACCCATTCTGGTCCATTTTAGTTCACTGATTCCTAGAATGTCGATGTTCACTCTTGCCATCTCCTTTTGACCACTTCTGATTTACATTGATTCATAGACCTAACACTCCAGGTTCCTATGCAGTGTTGTTCATTACAGCATCAGACTTTACTTTCACCACCAGATGCATCCACAACTGGGCATCGTTTTCAGTTTGGCTCAGCCTCTTCTTTCCTTCTGGAGCTGTTTCTCCACTCTTCTCCAGTAGGATATTGGGCACCTACCAACCTCGGCAGTTCATCTTTCAGTATCATATCTTTTTGCCTTTTTGTACTATTCATGGGGTTCTCAAGGCAAGAATACTGAAGTGGTTTGCCATTCCCCTCTCCAGTGGACCACATATTGTCAGAATTCTCCGCCGTGACCTGTCCCATCTTGGGTGGCCCTATATTGCATGGCTCATGGTTTCATTGAGCTACACAAGGCTGTGATCCATGTGATCAATTTGGTTAGTTTTCTGTGATTGTGGTTTTCATTCTGTCTGGCCTCTGATAGATGAGGATAAGAGGCTTGTGGAAGCTTTTTGGCGGGAGTGACTAGCTGTGTGTTCAACTGATTTTTGGTCTACTCTGGCGGGCTGGGCCATTTTCAGTAAATCTTTAATTCAATTTTCTTCTGATGTGTAGGGCTGTGTTCCCTCCCTGTAGTTTGGCCTGAGACCAAACTATGGTAGGGGTGATGGCAGTAGTGGCAACCTCCAGAGGACTTATGCCAGCATGCCGTGGCTCCCAGGACTGTTGTAGTCAGTGCCCCTGACCCCACAGCAGGCCACTGTGGACCCATGCCTCCACTGGAGACTCCTGGACACTCATAGGCAAGTCTGGCTCAGTCTCTTGTGGGATCACTGCTCCTTTCTCCTGGACCTTGTGCCTACAAGGTTTGTTTTGTCCTCCAAGAAGCTGTTTTTCTGGGGGGGTCAGTCCCTTGCCAGATCTCCAGCTTGGGAAATCTGCTGTGGGCCCTAGAACTTTTGCAACAGTGCAGGAACTTCTTTGCTATAGTTGTTCTCCAGTTTGTGGCCCATCTGCTTGGTGGCTCTCTGGTGGTGCTTAATGGCGACCTCCTCCAGTGAACTCTAGGCGCTTCCTGGATCTGCTGAAACCAGAGCCCAAGTTCCCGTGGCAGGTCACTGCTGACCCATGCCTCTGCAGGAGACATTCAGACACTCAAAGGCAGGTCTGATTCAGTCTCTTCTGAGGGTCCCTGCTCCTTTCCCTGAGTTCTTGTGTGCACAAGGTTTCGTTTGCACCCTCTGAGCATCTCTGGCGGATCTGAAGTTTGATTCTAAACATAGTTTCGCCCTTTGTACTGTCTTGTTTGGGTTTATCCTTTGTCCTTGGATGCAGGGTATCTTTTTTTGGTGGGATCCAACATTCCTCTGTCTCTGGTTGTTCAGCAGCTAGTTGCGATCTTGATATTGCTGGAGAAGATGGGCGCATGTCTTTCTACTCTGCTATCTTGGAGGTAATTTATAAGCATTTATGTTAAATTTTATGTTTGCAAAATATATTTTAGTTGCCTCTCAAATGAGAGACCTGCAAGCCTAAGCCACTCCTGCCCCCATTTGATGTCTCAACTTTAGTAAGAAGGGTTCCCCAGGTGGCACTAGTAGTAAAGAACCTGCCTGCCAGTGCAGGAGATGTAAGAGATGGGGTTCAGTCCCTGGATCGGAAACATCCCCTGAAGAAGGGGATGGCATCCCAATCCAGTATTTTTGCCTGGAGAATCCCATGAACAGAGGAGCCTGGCAGACTCCTCCTTGGGATCTCAAAGACCTGGACATGACTCAAGAGACTTAGCACAGATACAAACTTTAGAACAATAGGTAATTTTCTTTGGACATTGCCCCCAAACCATGTGTTTCACTAGCAGAAGAACAGATGCAGGTAAAACTGCTTAACATCTGAAAAGTGGCTGTTCCAGAACATAATAAGTCCCTTGTGAAATCACAGTGAGGCTGAGGGCTATGAATCCTTCCCCACCCAGGATTCTGTTTCCTCTGGATATAAGAGATCGATGCTAGGGCTTGTCAGTTTACCATAGGGGTGTGAAAAAAAAAAAAAAAAAGTTTGTTAAGTTCTAGGCAGTGTGGTGTGGGGCCACTGCCGCAGACCAGGAGTGAGAGGATTGGACTTGACAGTGGGATCATTTCTAATAGTGTGGCCTTGATTGCATCAGTGACCTCTCCTACTTGTAAAATGGAGAGGTTGCCTTTCTTGTCTCACCAGTGGTTGTATCAGATGAGTAACATGGATCATTCTTTGCAGCTTCTGGAGTGCTTTGGACATGTACTAACTCATTCACCAAGGTCTGATCATTCTGCACAGGCTGCAAAACATGTTTGCACGTGTGTCTTTCCTGAGTCTAGGCTGTCAGGCTCCTCAGGCTTCTCAGTTTACACAAGCTGACAGAGTGTATCCAAGAATACCAGATAGGGGAGGAAAGGAAAATAACAGCGAAAAGAAGAGGAAAAGGGTAGGTACTCCCCTCCGCCTACTCTCCTGCTCCATTCAGCACACTGATTTAATTCGGTTCTTTCCTGCTTTGTATGCATGGACAGAGCCTCTTGTGGTAATGTGCATGAACAGAGGAGTATAAACCCACATTTAAAAATAACTTGAGATGTAGTTGGCTGCAGCCATCTGACAGAGCCCTGGATCTCTCTCCAGTCTTCCATTTGTAGCCCATTGATTCATGGTCTTTAATAATTTTTTTGACGCAGATCTGAAGTTTACTTTATCTATGGAGAAGGGACCCACCAAGCAAATGAAAAGTGTAAATAAATTTGCTAGGAAACATACTAACCTGCTTAAGCGAAAGGGCTATTTTCAAATGCCTTACTTGCATCTATTTGTATCCTAACTACATACTGATTATGAGTGATTCTAATCATTAAAGTAGTCCTATGAGGATTTCTACTTGGTAATATTTTATTAGCATTTAATTTGAATTACTCTAATAAAACTCGTCTTCTTTAAAACTCGTCTGTAATTCAATATTGTCACCCAAATCTTCCTCCCATCAGGATGAATTTGTTGTAAGGTATTATTGTAATTAATTACATGCTTCTAAATCCCTTGGAAACTATCTGGTACAATTACATCCTTTGAATAAGACTTTCAGTTTCCTTTGGTTTCCTTAGATATTAATACAAATGTCTTGACACTTAAATGGCATTGCTGAAGTTTGGGTACCGAGAAGAGTGTCCTGTAGAAGCCAATTAGAGAGATTGATAATTATTTATGTCCTCTATGACTAAACTCTAGTCCAAATAGGAGGCCAGCTGCTCCTGTGAAAAGTTGGTTACTGCTACTGCTGCTATTGCTAAGTCATTTCAGTCATGTCGACTCTGTGTGACCCCATAGACAGCAGCCCACCAGGCTCACCTGTCCTTGGGATTCTCCAGGCAAGAACACTGGAGTGGGTTGCCATTTCCTTCTCCAGTTCATGAAAGTGAAAAGTGAAAGGGAAGTCGCTCAGTCGTGTCGGACTCTTCGCGACCCATAGACTGCAGCAGACCAGGCTCCTCCATCCATGGGATTTTCTAGGCAAGAGTACTGGAGTGGGGTGCCATTAGATTTCTGTAATTACATATACAAACCTTTACTCGTAAAACAACTTATGCATTGTGCCTTACCTATAGTGAACATTGAATAAATACTTAATGAATGAAGGTATAAGAATACATACATCTTTGGGACTTTCCTTTTTCTTTCATATATACTGTCTTAATGTTGAACAGCCTATATTATGATAGACACTCTGTAAGAGGATTGTGTTGAAAGCACTACCTGTTCATCCCATCCCCCCTTTTGCCCATCTTTCAAATATTTGGGGGGAACCTACTGTGGAACCATATTTAAAAGCAGAGACATTACTTCGCTGAGGTTCATATGCTGCTGCTGCTGCTAAGTCGCTTCAGTCGTGTCCGACTCTGTGTGACCCCACAGACGGCAGCCCACCAGGCTCCGCCATCCCTGGGATTCTCCAGGCAAGAACACTGGAGTAGGTTGCCATAGGTTAGTATAGTCAAAGCCATGGTTTTTCCAGTAGTCATATATGGATGTGAGAGTTGGACCATAAAGAAGTCTGAACGCTAAAGAATTCAAAATGCTTTTGAACCGTGGTGTTAGAAAAGACTCTTGAGAGTCCCTTGCACTGCAAGGAGATCAAACCAGTCATTCCTAAAGGAAATCAATCCTGAATATTCATTAGAAGGACTGATGCTGAACTGAAGCTCCAATAGTTTGGCCATCTGATGTGAAGAGCTGACTTATTAGAAAAGACCCTGATGCTGGAAAAGATTGAAGGCAGAAGAAGAAGGGATGACAAAAGATGAGATGGTTGGATGGTATCTCTGATTTAGTGGACATGAATTTGAACAAAGTTCTGGGAGATGGTGAAGGACAGGGAAGCCTGGCATGCTGCAGTCCATGGGGTCACCAAGAGTCGGACACAGCTGAGCAACTGAACAATAACAAGAACTTTGGAACCAGTCAGGCATAGAGAAGAGACAAACTCTCTGCCCCCATGCATGTCATATTTAGTGTACAAACCATTTAACCTTTAGTAGAGAGATTTGCCTTTCACTGTACTCAGAGCCGCGGTGTGCTTGGTCCAAGTCCAATCTCAACCATCCTTCTGTGGTTATTGCTTTGAGCCTAACTGCACCACTAGTTACAAGGCAGATGCTATGAGCAACAGCTTATTCCTTCTTAATGTATCCCAATTTTTCACTTTATGCAATGATTAACACCACCCTTATGGCAGAAAGTGAAGAGGAGCTCAAAAGCCTCTTGATGAAAGTGAAAGAGGAGAGTGAAAAAGTTGGCTTAAAGCTCAACATTCAGAAAACGAAGATCATGGCATCTTGTCCCATCACTTCATGGGAAATAGATGGGGAAACAGTGGAAACAGTGTCAGACTTTATATTTTGGGGCTCCAAAATCACTGCAGATGGTGATTGCAGCCATGAAATTAGAAGACACTTACTCCTTGGAAGAAAAGTTATGTCCAGCCTAGATAGCATATTCAAAAGCAGAGACATTACTTTGTCGACTAAGGTCCGTCTAGTCAAGGCTATGGTTTTTCCTGTGGTCATGTATGGATGTGAGAGTTGGACTGTGAAGAAGGCTGAGTGCCGAAGAATTGATGCTTTTGAACTGTGGTGTTGGAGAAGACTCTTGAGAGTCCCTTGTACTGCAAGGAGATCCAACCAGCCCATTCTGAAGGAGATCAGCCCTGGGATTTCTTTGGAAGGAATGATGCTGAAGCTGAAACTCCAGTACTTTGGCCACCTCATGCAAAGAGTTGACTCATTGGAAAAGTCTCTGATGCTGGGAGGGATTGGGGGCAGGAGGAGAAGGGGACGACCGAGGATGAGATGGCTGGATGGCATCACTGACTCGATGGATGTGAGTCTGAGTGAACTCCGAGAGATGGTGATGAACAGGGAGGCCTGGCGTGCTGCGATTCATGGGGTCACAAAGAGTCGGGCACGACTGAGCGACTAAACTGAACTGAACTGATGTAACATCTAGGGACTCTCCAGTACTAGGGATCCACAGTTCTAAATAAATAAAGCAGTTTTGTACTAAAGATTATAGCTAATGTTTTTGAGCATTTGCTCTGTCTATGCCAGACACTCTTCTAAGAATATCTCATATGTTCTCTTGTTTAATTCTCAGAGTATCTGTGGGGTGTTGTTATAATTTTCATTTTACAGATAAGGAAACTGAGTCATGCAGGAACACATTTGTGTTTGACAGTCTCACACAGAGGAACCCTTGCTCTTTCTAATAGAAGACCATTTGGCATCTTTCCCAATTTTTTCAGATTGTTTCCACCTCACTTGATCTGTTACACCTGTCTCCATTCATTTACATGGGAGAAGTGAGGCATGTGAGACTGTTATCTGCTTTCCGTGGTGCAGGTCCAGGACTGTAGTATTTAACCAGGGCTTCTGAATCCTGGTCCAAGACACGTCCTCCTCCTTTCTGCTCATCTGACAAAAGCCCTACTGAAGACCTCTCACTTGCCATGGGAGATTTGGATTCTCAGTGACTTTAAGCAGTTATTAGGAGAGCATTATAATGTAATGTGTTTCATATCCCCTGCATTTAGTTTAGGAGCTAGTACCAACTCCCAGCTTTTTTTTCTGCTCCTTTGTTGAATTAACATCTGGAACCTACCTTTAACAGTTCTAGAATGAAAGTGAAAAAGTGAAGTCGCTCAGTTGTCTGACTGTTTCCAACCACATGGACTGTAGCCTATCAGGCTCCTCCGTCCATGGGATTTTCCAGGCAAGAGTGCTGGAGTGGATTGCCATTTCCTTCTCCAAGGGATCTTCCCGACCCAGGAATCGACCCCAGGTCTCCCGCATTGCAGGCAGATGCTTTACCATCTGAGCCACCAGGGAAGCCCAATAAAAAAACCAGTTCTATGCCCAGAAAATCAATACTGCTTGGGAAATAAATCACATTGCTCTAGCTGAAAGGAAAAAACTCCCACAAATTTATCTGTCATTTTGATTTTGATTCATTCTTTCACTTGTGTAGTACATTTTCAGGGTCTCAGAGAATCTGCTCTTTCTGTGAAGGTGCTTGTTGAAGCATCTTCTTTAACATATGATCAAAATGGAGATAGCACTTCTTTTGACAGGAAACTTCACTTCTTGTTACTGAAAACTGTCACAACAGTCATTATGTCTGGCTCTCAGAGACTTCCTGGAGTTAGGAGAACAATAGACAGTTAAAATGGCAGTGTCAAGAACATTCTGGGGTTTTAATAATGAGTACCACAGGAAATTTTTCTCTTGAGTTTGTAAGAAAAAGGTAGGAATATTTGGGAGACTGGCATAGTGTGAAAAGAAACTTTAATGCTATATTTTCTTAATGAAGCGTTCTTCCTAGCCCTTGGAAGTTGAAAATATTAATTTTATGCCTTGGTCTTCACTTTCTTGTTACTGATGTGAAAGTGACTAAGGGAACTTTCTCTTCAGCTGTCCCTCTCTGCATTTTAAGTACTCTCCCCCTTTTAAGTACTCTTCCCCAAAAGATGCATTTTCAGCTTTCTGACTTTTTATTTGGTGAAACATCATTTAGAGTTCTTAGATCCAGTTTATTGGCTCTTAATTTTTATGTATGTTCAGGGCTTCTGAGGCTTATGATTTCTGATTTAGTAGCAGTACTTATTTATCTGCTTCCTCCACCTTCTCTAAGTCCAAAAAAATAATAACACAAAAGACCCAAGCACTAGGAAGAGATGTTTATTTGGGGGGGTTCCCAGATGGTGCTGCCTCTGCTGCTGCTGCTGCTGCTGCTAAGTCACTTCAGTCGTGTCCAACTCTGTGCAACCCCATAGACGGCAGCCCAGCAGGCTCCCCCGTCCCTGGGATTCTCCAGGCAAGAACACTGGAGTGGGTTGCCATTTCCTTCTCCAATGCATGAAAGTGAAAAGTGAAAGTGAAGTCATTCAATCATGTCCGACTCCTAGCGACCCCATGGACTAAAGCCCACCAGGCTCCTCCATCCATGGGATTTGCCAGGCAAGAGTACTGGAGTCGGGTCAGATGGTGCTAGTAGTAAAATAATCTGCCTGCTGATACAGGAGATGCAAGAAATGCAGGTTCGATACCTGGGTTGGGAAGATTCCATGGAATAGGAAATGGCAACCCACTCCAGTATTCTTGCCTGGAAAATTCCTTGGACAGAGGAGCCTGCTGCACTAGAGTCCATGGGGTACCAAAGAGTCAGACATGACTGAGCTCGTATGCGCACACACACACACACCACACACACATGCTTTTTTGTGTGCACTGCAATGTGTTTTTCCAATTTTTACCTTAATTTACATAGCTATAGTATAATTTCTTAATTTCTAATAGTTTTGATATATTTACCATGTTCAGCACATTGAAAGTACAGACTTTGTGAACAATTTATGTGAACTGCTGCTTCCACTTCTGCAGTTTCTCACTTACCACAATAGCTGTGGATGGTTTAAGAGACTCCTGTATTAGTTACAAGGTATACTTAAATGGTAAAAATAAGCTGCAGGCTTTATTAAAAAAAACAAACAAACTAAATGATGGAAACCATATGAAAGCAATAATGAATTATTAACATTTTTAAAGTGTAGCACTTACTCCTTGGAAGGAAAGTTATGACCAGCCTAGATAGCATATTGAAAAGCAGGGACATTACTTTGCCAACAAAGGTTCGTCTAGTCAAGGCTATGGTTTTTCCAGTGATCATGTATGGATGTGAGGGTTGGACTGTGAAGAAAGCTGAGCGCCGAAGAATTGATGCTTTTGAACTGTGGTGTTTACACACACACACACACACACTTACATCCAAATACATGCATAAATATACATAAGTACATTGTTGTTGCTTAGTCGCTAAGTCATGCCTGACTCTTTGTGACCCCACGGACTGTAGCCTGCCAGGCTCCTCTGTCCATGGGATTTCCCAGGCAGGAATACTAGAGTGGATTTCCATTTCCTTCTCCAGAGGATCTTCCTGAGCCAGGAATTGAATCCATATCTCCTGCATTGGCAGGTGGATTACTGCTGAGCCACCAGGAAACCTACATATATACATATACATACACATCTGTACTTATATATGTACATATATAGATATACACAAACATAACACACATGTGTACTTACCTATGAGTTCTATAGTGCAATACATTTTTCTTAATGATGTATTTTAGAAATCTGCCCATATCAATACATATATTCTACCTTACTTTATTGGCTATATAGTAGTGGTGGCATGTCATAAATTATCTTCTTTTTATTAACATTTGTGTTATTTCTAGATTTTGTGTACTTACCTATGAGTTCTATAGTGCAATACATTTTTCTTAATGATGTATTTTAGAAATCTGCCCATATCAATACATATATTCTACCTTACTTTATTGGCTATATAGTAGTGGTGGCATGTCATAAATTATCTTCTTTTTATTAACATTTGTGTTATTTCTAGATTTATCCTGTCACAAACAATGCTGCAATAAATATCCTTGGACATACCTTTTCACCTTTTTTTTTTGGTGGAAGTGAAGTGAAAGTCACTCAGTTGTGTCTGACTCTTTGCAGCCCTATGGACTATACAGTCCATGAATTCTCCAGGCCAGAACTGGAGTGGGTAGCCTTTCCCTTCACCAGGGGATCTTCCCAACCCAGTGATTGAACCCAGGTCTCTCACATTGCAGGCAGATTCTTTACCAGCTGAGCCACAAGGAAAACCAAAGCAGGGGAATTAACTAGTGAAGGTGTGTGCATTTTTAGATAATGCCAAAGTGTCCTCCAGAATTACTGTATCAATTCCAGCAACAGTGTTTCACTTTATAAGTTTATATGTGTTACAGTATATATTTCACTTCAGTATATACTCACTGAGTACTTATTATGTGTCTTCTCTGAAATGGGGTCTCAGGATCAAAAATCTTTCTTGTCAAGTTATGAAAGTAAGTATAAAGAAAGCATTGCCAGGATCGACTTCTATTCCTAGCCTAAATTGACAACTCCCCCCACATCCCCCTTTCTGCATCAGTGGCTTGCTTTCCTTGTGGAAAAAAAAAAAAGTAGCTTTTTTTTTTTCCCTCTAGGACCTCCCTTGATGATCCTGTCAGTTGCTTTTAGGAGCTAGGATGTACTGTTGGCCTCTCTTTGGAAAGGGAAGCATGGAATTCTATCAGCTGCTGCTGCTAAGTCACTTCAGTCGTGTCCGACTCTGTGCGACCCCATAGACGGCAGCCCACCAGGCTCCGCCGTCCCTGGGACTCTCCAGGCAAGAACACTGGAGTGGCTTGCCATTTCCTTCTCCAATGCATGAAAGTGAAAAGTGAAACTGAAGTCTCTCAGTAAGTGCCCGACTCTTCGCGACCCCATGGACTGCAGCCTATCAGGCTCCTCCATCCATGGGATTTTCCAGGCAAGAGTACTGGAGTGGGTTGCCATTGCCTTCTCCGAATTCTATCAGCAGAACAGCACAAAGGCAGGAGAAACACAGTTTATTTATTATTGAAACTCCTTCACCTCTGTGGGTTCTCAGAGAAAGTATTTCACTTTAGGGCACTATAATTATGTTAAAGACACTGGGGACTTCTTCAGAATTCATTGAGGGGGGAAATGTGGATAGTAGCATTAGTCATTTGGGACCACATTGGTTTCTGATACCAAAATTGCCTAAATGAGTTAAATACAATCTGTAAGTTAAAATATCTGGTTGCTGCTATGGCTGATTCATGTTGATGTTTGGCAGAAACCAACACAATACTGTAAAGCAATTATCCCTCAATTAAAAAGAAATTAAAACAAAACAAAATATCTGGCTGTTAGTCTGTTTAGTAAATGAATAAATAAATAGGAGGGTCCTTATTACACAACATAATGGATGGATACACTTGGTTTTCTAAATGGAGGCATATGTACTGATAATGCAACTCTTATAGCTGAGGATGAACAAGATCTCTGGTTCTCTAAGAACTGAAATTTCCCTGGAGGAAGCCCAGAATGAACACTTTAGAGCTGCCCAGTCTTGGGCCATTGCCTTGAGCCTGTGGGCATTATTTTACCCTGGGGTAAAAGGAGGCAGCAATTTGCCCAACAGCTGTGTGTGCTCCAGGCCACTACCGAGGGAGGCTGACTCGGCAGCTGCTCTTCCACAGCCAATCCGCCAGCCTCTCCGTGTGTTCTAAAAGATAAAGAGAAAAAAGTAAGCCCCTTAGAGAGGCTGGAACAGGCTAGTAGTTGCTAGGCAAGTTATTCATGGGTCCTTGCCAAATGTTTGAAATGCAAATAGGGAACTTTCTGGGAAGAGGAGTGAGATGGTGGCGCATGTTGGTTGCCATAGGAATGTTTCTCTGATTGGAACAAGACCACAAAGTGGAGAGAGCAAGACGGCTGTATCTGTGGTTCTTTCTGCCTGGGCATGGGAGCCCAGAGTGGGCCATGGAGCAGAGGTAAGCCATGGGGAGGAAGGGGATAAACCCGAGAAACGTTCTGTGAGGCTAAGTGTGGAAAAGGCAGAAGGACACTGCATTCTGTGAAGGGAAGAAGGGCCTCAGCAGATGAGTCCCTAGATGCCCTGTGAAACTAATGGTTTCTGAAGCTAAAAACAGGCAGGAGAATTAAGAATAGTTTAACTCTGGGAAATTACATGATGAACCCCTGTCCTGTTCTGAAGATCTGAGACTTGGAGAAGCTACCATCTAGAATTAAGTCAGAGAAAATTCTGATTTGACTCTGGAAAAAACCCAGGTTTAAATTAGATGTAGATTTAAAATAGTAAGATTTAGTTGAAAGAAATATTTAATTTGAAGGTATTTTTAAGTAAATATTATGCTAGATTATATCTTTATTTTAATTCATAAAACAAAGGTAGTGATAAATATTTGTTAATTAATTATGCTGCTATATTTATTCTCTTTTTATAGAGAGGGAAACACAATTGACCAAATGTCCAATTGACCAAATTTGACTGATGTCAAACCTTAAAGAGACCCTCTAAGATGGGCTTACTGCTCTATTAATAAGCACCTTACGTATCTGGTGGCAGCTTCTGGAATGACAGCTCAGGGTCCAAGCAGAAATAAGCAGCTTTTAGCTTTTTCAAATGTTGAACCTTTGTGCTATTAACTTCTCTGTCATTGATCAATTATCAGCTCTTAAAATGGATGTGAGAGCTAATCCTTGCCTCTCTGGAATGTTGTGAGCATGGATGCTGCTGTCATTGAATACAATTTCTGGAGGTGGTAGAAGATCCTGAAGTGCCTATGATGATAATGACAGGCTTAGTTTGTCATAATGATTTAGGTCAAAGATTTTGTGTTTCAGGGTTTTTTCTTTAACTTAAAGGAAGCTTTGTTTAGCTGATAGTTTTACTTATACATGTGAAGTATTTATATGTATATAATTATTATCATTTATGCCATAGATTTGTGTTCAGAGGGTATTTAAAATAGTCTCATTAGGGTGTATATGTGTGTGTATTAAAAAAGTTGCTTCTTTTTAAAAATATTTATTTATTTACTTACTTGGCTGTGTTGGGTCCTAGTTGCTGCATGCAGGATCTTTCTTTGTGGTACACAGGCTCTCTAGTTGTGACCCACAACCCCTCTTCCATGGGTAGAGGGGACAATGAGGCTTCTTGACCCAGTCACTCTAGAAGTCTGGAGCAAGGCGCTGAGGAGGAACATTTTCTAATTCAAATTAATGTAAATAAAACTATGACCTTATTTAGGAACACATTGAAATGTGGACATCTGAATCTTCCACTGAAACAGAAACTAGAGCCAAATGTGAAGAATGAAATGATAAGAAAGACAAAGGAGGGGCTGTAAGCAGGAAACACACTGATGTCAGTGTGTAAGAAGCCTCACATTCGCCTCTACTCCAGAGAATATGGGCTCAGTAGTTGCAGCATAGAGTGTAGTTGTTTCTTTTAGTGTGGTTTTTTCTTGGGTCATGTAAAGAAGACTAATAGAACATGATATTTATTATCAAATATTTGAATTATAGTGATGCATAAATACAAAGGATGGCATAGGATTAGAGGTTACTGTATTCTATTTCAGAATTCACTCCTTCATCAGTGTTTTGGTCTGCACCTTTAGCATCATTTTTACTTTAATTGATCAGATAATGGTTGATTGACAAATTAATCTGAGGTAAATTTGTAAACCAAATGTCAAATTTTAATTTACTGGGAGAGTATAATTAGAAAAACTATCTTTGGACTCTTCAGATGGTATAACCTTTCTCTAATTTGATCTTGACAAAGAAACTAAAATGTATATTGGTTATAGTGTTTTTTATAAAGTGATATTCTTATCTAAACCTACTAGAATTTAAGCTAAGCTAAGTCACTTCAGTCGTGTCCGACTCTGTGTGACCCCATGGACTGCAGCCACCCAGGTTCCTCCATGGGATTTTCCAGGCAAGAGTACTGGAGTGGGTTGCCATTGCCTCCTCCTGTAACTGCATAGTGATACACCAATTCAACTTACTGCTATGGGGGAAAAACATCATTTAATGAGACATGAAGACAAAGCACAGACCCGACTAAGGGCACACACGCTGTGGACCACAGCACAACTGTGACCAGAGCAAGCGGGAGGGGGAGGGGGGGGGAGACGGATGGGTAAACTACAGCCTCGAGGGCGGCACGGGGAGGGGGATCTGGACTGACGACGACTAAGCAGACAACAGGATGAGACAGGAAATCAAAACCAATGATGAAAGCAGACACACTGTCAGAGAACTCCAACAGCAAGGAAAACATACAGAACTGTTCTTTAACAAATACTCGGAAAGAAATCAAGCTTGAAACCACAGAGAAATTGTCAAAGAATTTTAAATATCAGCTAATTAGTCAATGATGCAAATTATAAAAACAGTGTGTCAAAGGACCACAAAATGGACTAGTTACCACTTCACAGGCCACTAAAATGATTCACGGTTAATGTAATTATAAGCTGACTAACAATGCAGCTAACATGAAATGGGTGATAACAGAAAAAAGTGATAATACAAGTTCAGTTACAAAGCAGAGTGTTGTACACATGATTTCATGGGCTCAATAGCAATGCACTCACAAAACCCAAGCTAAACACGCAAGAAAGCTGGAACATGTGCTTTAGAGCCGCACACTCTGTCACCGAAAGCCCTAGGTCGTCAGACTCAGAAAAGTGAGGCAGCCCAACAAATTTAAGCAGCACTATCTAATAGAAATAAAATGTGAACCTCAATAGTGCACTTTCTATGTAATTTAAAATCTTTTAGTAGCCACTTCAGAGTAAAAGGAAACAGGTAAAATTAATTTTAATATATTTAACCAAATGTATACTGAGATTACCATTTTAACAGTAATTAATATAATTAAATGAGATATTTTACATTTTTTCATATTAAATCTTGAAATCCAGTGTACATTTTTCACTTATAGCTCATCTAAATTTGGACAGTACGTTTTCACAGAAAACACATGATCTGTATTTAGATTAAAATTTACAGTTGAAAAGGTAGATTCACATACCCAAGTCATTCCACAGTGCATATCAACTTTGCAATAATTGAATCAGGACCTATTTCTAAATTTAAAGTTAAATAAAATTTAAAATAAAATGCAGTTCCTCTGTCTCACTAGACACATTTCAGGCACTCAGTACCAACACTTGGCAGGTAGTGGCTGCCACGTTGGACAGCATAGACAGGCCTGCTTTTCTCCAGCTTCTGTTCTTCACTCCCACATACCTCAGTTGTGAGTCCTATCTGAGAACTCTAATGGAGAAAGGACCTCACTTTGTAAGCAAGGAACTACAAAGAGTTTACGTTTTTAAAAGAGATTTCCATTTAAACTATATTAGAACCCGCCTGGCAAGGTTATCTGTTTGACTGACTCTGCTGTCTCCCCCTTGCTCCCAGACATACCCTCAACAGATGAGAACATGCCAGTGTGCCTCCCTCGGGCTTCTGGGGTCATCCTCACACTGTCTGGTTCCTTTACATCAGTGTCTCCTGGTTACCGGCCCTCCTTTGTCTTTCTTACTCTTTCATTCTTCACATTTGGCTCTAGTTTCCATTTTAGTGGAGGATTCAAATGTTCACCTTTCAGCCTTAATTAAGGTCATAGTGTTTGATTTATATTAATTTGAATTAGAAAATGTTCCTCCTCAACCCCTTGCTCCAGACTTCTAGAATGACTGGGCCAAGAAGCCTCACAGTCCCTTCTACGCATGGAAATATTTTTCTTTGGGCAAATTAGGGTTCTTCACTATGGTCACCTGTGATTAGACCTGTTAACCTTTAAGAACCTCTCTTTTTTCCCTAGGCAGGAGGAATTAAGAAATACATAGGTAGGTAGGTAATGATTTGGAAGATAACCGCCACCCCCGCCCCCTTAGCCTTACTAGAATTTTTTTGCTTTGCATTTTGCTTGGGTCTGAACCTTGTTTGGCATATAGCACGATCACCAAGAGCTTATAGAGCACAGAGTTCATCAGTTCCTATTGGATACTTGCCACTTTCAAGGGACATCGTCAATTACAGTGTTGAAATTCACCCTGTGCATTCTGGGACATAAAAGGTAAAAAGTACTTCCAGAGCCTTTCCAGGTCTAAGGAATAATGTGTTATCCAAGACAGTAACAAGTCCTCCCTTGGTAAGAAAACTAGCTCAGAAATTCAGTCTGTTGAGTCATTTTGAACTAATTTGAGTAGGAATGCACATTGTGCGCCTTCCTCATTACCATAAATAATTTTTAAATAGGACTTTGTGGAATGATTATCAATGACAGAAGGAAAACCTTGTATGCTAATCCCTAGTCCATGAGCTGTGAGGGGTGTGATATCAGGAAAGCCATTGGCTTGCTTTGGGCCTCACTTCTCGCCTGTCAAATGTTAGACCAGGTGGTCTCGAGGCCCATCTCAACCATCACATGTTTTGATCATCTTGACTAATCCCACAGCTTCCCAGATAACCAGAGGCCTGTGAAGTCACTTCCTGAGAACATGTAGCAAGTGGGAGGCAGGTCTCTGTTTCTCAGTCATGTGCTTTGTCCACCCCAGAAGCTTCATCAGGCTCTGAGATGCTGAGCATGAACCAGATGAAGATATTCAGAAGAATGGCTGGCTCTATCTATCCCCATAACATCATTCATTTTGTCTGCTGATATTTTGAGGTTGCTGGCCAAAACCTCTAAAACCTCCAGGTTGCCTTTTTTTTGCTACCTTGAGTAATTCAGCTCAGGAATCTCTATGGCATAAAGTCCACTAGTGACCTGTAAACAAAAAATATATATCAGTTGTTGTTTGTTGCTGAAGAGGTGTGATGACAAAGGAAAAAGCAGCAGCTGGCATGCAGTTAACTTTGCTCAAATATTTACCATTTAAACAACTATAGCAAAGCAAAGCAGAACAGAAGACCCCAGTAAAGTACTGCTGTTGAAGTTCCCAGAGTGCGCTGGAGGCCTGCTTCAAGCGTTGAGCAGTACTCACAGATAGGGAGCTGAGCCTGACTTTCTCAGGAGAGCAGCTTTTTGTCAGGTAAATGCAGGAGCCTCTGTACTCCTGTCATTCAGTTGTTTAAAAAGAAACAGAGGTGTCAAGGAAAGGGAGCTTATTGATTGCCTATTAGGTGTACAAGGCATACTAAGTATTTTTTACATATTGGCTCATTTAATTCTATAACCACTCTATAAGATAAATAGGTATTATTTCCATTTTACAAATCAATATAAGTACTCAGGAACGTAGTATAGCTTGCCTAGGGTCACAAAGTAAGTGAGAAGGGATTTTATTTGGCTCTGAAATCTCATTATTTTCCACCAGTTTCAGTAATATCCAGTAGTAGTGATTTCATTTTGGTTCCACTGAGTTTGAGGAGGATGCCTGATGCCAATCTGAAGATGCCAACATAAACGGACCAGAATGAAAGGGAAATACGTAAATGGAGTAATTCATTTATAAGCAGAGGTTGTTAAACTGCATCTCAGAGATCCTTTGAAGATATCACAAACAAAAATATTAAATAAATTTTTAAAATAATAGGATTATAAAGATACTGATAGGATCATTGATCAGTGGCAAAAAGTTTAATCCTAAATCAGATTTAACCTTCAGAGGTGGTGCTCCCTGCTTTTGGGGTGAAATATGGTGCCATCATTTTGTTTTTTAAAAAACTGTGTCGTTTGGGTTGGTGGTTCCTTTGGGAACATAAGAGGATGACATGTGCATTCAATGTCCTTCCCACAGATATGAATGACAACAGTTCTCTAATGCTGCACAGTAAAGTTAGTATCTTAAAGCAACAGCCATGTTTATTTTGCCCACAGATCTGCAATTTGGGCAGGGCTCAATGGGGGTCATTCATCTCTGCTCACTCAGCATCAGCTAGGTTGGCTTGAAGGCTTTAATCATCTGAGCTCACTCACTCATATGTCTGAAGCCTGGTCTGGAAAGACTGGAGTAGCTGGGCTCCTCTGGCATCTCTCTTTCTTGGTGGCCTCTCCAGCATGAATTGCTGCAAAGTAGCCAGACTTCTGTGCTAGCTCAGTGCTCTTAAAGCACATGACTCAAGAGAGAAAGTCAGGCTGTAACCTTATCTTTTATGACCCACCCTAGGAAATCACACAGCATCCCTACAGTGCATTCTGTTCATTGAAGCAGTTAGAAAAGCCACTCAGGTTCAGTGGGAATGGAAATAGATTCTCTCTCTTGATAGGGAAGCGGAAAGTTTCTGGAAGAGCATGTGGAACTGGAAATATTGCAGTGACCTTTTTTGGAAAATACAGTCTGCTGTACAGATAAGCCGGGATGTGGGTTATACGCTGATGCCTAAGCCAGATGTATCTCCGGGCATTTGTTGCCCATCCAAGGGAGCATATTGGTATGCAAATGAAATAAAATTTATTTCCCTATAATTTAACCCACCATAATTTACACTCTTCAAAAAAGTAAATCATCTGCAAAATTTTGGCACTTTTTCTAACATTAGAAACAAATCATTTGTAAAACATGAGTGGATTAGGCTAATGAGATAGCTAGTATACTCTTCCTGAATTTTCCTTCATTGCTGAGCCCGTGCCTGTTTAACGTTCTTGAATTGTCATCATATATCTGCTTTTCTACATTGTGTGCTGAAGTAAACAGCCGAATATTTATGTAAACACCTTGCATAGAAACCTTTCCACTTAAAACTAAAAAGTGAAGAAGACAGTTACACTTAAAATTTTGTGAATGTTTCCGGTAGGGGTTTATTCTAGCATTTTAAAACATCTGCTGCCTCATTTTTTGAAGATGAAATGATTATTCAAGACACATTTCTTAAAGTTTACAAAATTAGTATCTTCTTTCAAGTGCTACTTGTAAAATGTGGGAATCCTGGGGCGTGGCACACAACAGACTTAGGAAATGGCTACCCACTCCAGTACTCTTGCCTGGAAAATCCCAGGGATGGAGGAGCCCGGTAGGCTCTGGACCATGGGCTTGCAAAGAGTCGGACATGACTGAGAGACTTCATTTTCACTTTCTTTCACTTTCATGAACGACTGAGCAACTTCACTTTAACTTTCATAAATGACTGAGCAACTTCACTTTCACTTTCTTTCACTTTCATGAAGTGAAGTGAAGTCGCTCAGTTGTGTCTGACTCTTTGCAACCCCATGGACCATACCCTGCCAGGCTCCTCCATCCCTGGGATTTTCCAGGCAAGAGTACTGGAATGGGTTGCCATTTCCTTCTCCAGAGGATCTTCCCCGCCCAGGGATTGAACCCAGGTCTCCCACACTGTAGGAAGAGGCTTTACCATCTGAGTCAAGTAAAATCCTTTATTTGAATCATTACATAATGCCTTTCACTTTAATTTAGAAGTGTTTTATATTTAGAAAAAAACAACAAAAAAAAACTTGTATATCTTTTTAGTTTTACAGTTGACCCTTGAGCAACATGGGTTTGAACTGTGCAGGTACAGTTATACATGTGTATTTTCCTAGTAAATATGTACTCCGGTGCTACTCAATCTGTAGTTGATTGAATTTGAAGATGCAGAGCTATGAATACAGAGGGCCAACTACAGAGTTACATTTGAATTTTTGACTGAGCTGCTCAGGGGTTCAGTTCAGTTCAGTTCAGTCGCTCAGTCGTGTCCGACTCTTTGCGACCCCATGAATCGCAGCACGCCAGGCCTCCCTGTTCATCACCATCTCTCGGAGTTCACTCAGACTCCCCTGATTCTTGTGTTGCTCAGGGTCAACTGGATTCTTAGGTACTTTATATTTTTGTTGCTGTTGTTAATGGTATCATTCTGATTATTGCCAAGCATGAACCTGCAGTTGATTTCTGCATATTAGTTTTATGAAAATCAAATTTGCTTAATCTCACTACAGGCGTACTTGTTTTTTCTTATTGCACTTCAGTTTATTGCACTTCACAGGTATTGCATTTTTTACAAATTGAAGATGCATGCAAGCCTGTTTCAAGCAAGTTTATCAGCACCATTTTTCCAGCCACATTTGCCTACTTGGTGTTTTTGTGTCAGATTGTGGTAGTCCTGGCATATTTCATACTTTTATATTATTATTGATACTCTGTTTTATATTGTAATCTGTGGTCTTTCATGCTACTACTGTAACTGCTTTGGGGCATCACAAACTGCACCCTTATTAGATGGTGAGCTTAATTGATAAATATTGTGTGTGTTCTGACTGCTCCACCAGCCAGCTAGCTGTTCTCCATCCATCTCCCTCTCCCTGGGGCTCCATGAGACACCGCAATACTTAAATTAGGCCAGTTAATAGCCCTACAATGGCCTCTAAATGTTCAAGTGAAAGGAACAGTTGCTCATCTCTCATTTTAAGTAAAAAACTAGAGATGATTAAGCTTAGTGAGAAAGGCATGTCAAAAACTGATAGCTAGGCCTTTTCCACCAAACATCTAAGTTTTGAAAGCAAAGAAAAAGGAAAAGTTCTTGAAGGAAATTAAAAGTGAACACATGAGTGATGAGAAAGCAAAGCTGTCTTATTGTGAATGTAGAGAAAGTTTTAATGGTCTGGATAGAAGTTCAAACCAGCCACAATATTCCTTTAACCCAAAGCCTAACCCAGAGCAAGGCCTTAATTCTCTTCACTTCTATGACAGCTGAGAGAATTGAAGAAGCTGCAAGAGAAAAGTTTGGAGGTAACAGAAGTTTAAAAAAAGAAGCTGTCTCTAACATAGAAGTGCAAGGTGAAGCAACAAGTGGTTCTGCTAAACAGTAGATTTTCCATGTAGACAAAATGGCCTTCTACTGGAAGAAGATGCCATCTAGGACGTTCATAGCTTGAGAGTACAAGTCAGTGCTTGGCTTCAAAGCTTCGAAGGACCAGCTGACTCTTGTTATGAGCAAATGCAATGCGAGTGGTGACATTAAGTTGAAACTGGTGCCCTTTCACCATTCGAAAAATCCTTAGAACCCTTAAGAAGTGCTCAACGTACTGTGTGTGTGTTCTAGAAATGGAACAACAACGCCTAGATGACAGCACCTGTTTAAAACACGTTTTAGTGAATATTTTGCAGAAGGAAATGGCAATCCACTCCAGCATTCTGGCCTGGAGAATCCCATGGACAGAGGAACCTGGAGGGCTACAATTCATGGGGTCACACAGAGTTGGACATGACTGAAGCGACTAAGCAGCAGCAGTGAATATTTTAAGCCCACTATGGAGACATACTGCTCAGCAAAGATTCCTTTCAAAATATGACTGTTCATTTACAATGTACCTAGTCATCCAAGAATTTTTATGGAGAGTTCAGTTCATTCTCAGTTCAGTCACTCAGTCATGTCCGACTCTTTGTGACCCCATGAATCGCAGCACGCCAGGCCTCCCTGTTCATCACCATCTCCCGGAGTTCACTCAGACTCATGTCCATCGAGTCAGTGATGCCATCCAGCCATCTCATCCTCGGTCATCACCTTTTCCTCCTCCCCCCAGTCCCTCCCAGCATCAGAGTCTTTTCCAATGAGTCAACTCTTCGCATGAGGTGGCCAAAGTATTGGAATTTCAGCTTTAGCATCATTCCTTCCAAAGAAATCCCAGGGTTGATCTCCTTCAGAATGGACTGGTTGGATCTCCTTGCAGTCCAAGGGACTCTCAAGAGTCTTCTCCAACACCACAGTTCAAAAGCATCAATTCTTCGG
>SJYT01020149.1:121195-256394 GCA_006410635.1 Cephalophus harveyi | reverse complement strand
CCCACTTGACTTCACATTCCAAGATGTCTGGCTCTAGATTAGTGATCACATCATCATGATTATCTGGGTCGTGAAGGTCTTTTTTGTACAGTTCTTCTGTGTATTCTTGCCACCTCTTCTTAATATCTTCTGCTTCTGTTAGGTCCATACCATTTCTGTCCTTTATCGAGCCCATCTTTGCATGAAATGTTCCCTTGGTATCTCTAATTTTCTTGAAGAGATCTCTAGTCTTTCCCATTCTGTTCTTTTCCTCTATTTCTTTGCACTGATCACTGAAGAAGGCTTTCTTATCTCTTCTTGCTATTCTTTGAAACCCTGCATTCAGATGCTTGTATCTTTCCTTTTCTCCTTTGCTTTTCACCTCTCTTCTTTTCACAGCTATTTGTAAGGCCTCCCCAGACAACCATTTTGCTTTTTTGCATTTCTTTTCCATGGGGATGATCTTGATCCCTGTCTCCTGTACAGTGTCACGAACCTCATTCCATAGTTCATCAGGCACTCTATCTATCAGATCTAGGCCATTAAATCTATTTCTCACTTCCACTGTATAATCATAAGGGATTTGACTTAGGTCATACCTGAATGGTCTAGCGGTTTTCCCTACTTTCTTCAATTTAAGTCTGAATTTGGTAGTAAGGAGCTCATGATCTGAGCCACAGTCAGCTCCTGGTCTTTTGTCGACTATATAGAGCTTCTCCATCTTTGGCTGCATAGAATATAATCAGTCTGATTTCATTGTTGACCATCTGATGATGTCCATGTGTGGAGTCTTCTCTTGTGTTGTTGGAAGAGGGTGTTTGCTATGACCAGTGCATTTTCTTGGCAAAACTCTATTAGTCTTTGCCCTGCTTCATTCCACATTCCAAGGCCAAAGTTGCCTGAGATTCACTGAAATTAATGTTATTTCCATACTTGCTAACACATTATCCATTCCTTAGCCCTCGAATCAAGGAGTAACTTCAGATCTTATTATTTAAGAAATATATTTCGTAAGGCTGTAGCTTCCATAAATAGCGATTCCCCTGATAGATTTGGGTGAAATAAATGGAAATCCTCTGGAGAGGAGTCATCATTCTAACTGCCATTAAGGACATTTGTGATTCATGAGAAGAGTTCAGAATATCAACAGTACAGGAGCTTAGAAGAAGTTTATTCCAACCCTCATGGATAACTTTGAGGGGTTCAGGACTTTAGTGGAGGAAGTAACTGCATATGTAGTAGAAATAGCAAGAGATGTAGAATTAAAAATGGAGCCTGAAAATGTGACTGAGTTGCCGTTACTCTCATGATAAAAACTTCACAGATGAGAAGTTGCTTCTGATGGATGAGCAACGTTCTTGAGGAGGAATCCACTTCTGGTGAAGATGCTATGAAGACTGTTGAAATGACATCAAAGGATTTAGAATTTTATATAAACTTAGTTGATAAAGCAGCCACAGGGTTTGAGAGTTTTGAAAGTATGCGGGTAAAATCTATCAAACAACGTTACATGCTACAGGGAAATTGTGAGTGGAAGCATCAATCAATGCAGTAACTCAGCTGTCTCATTTTGAGAAATTTCCACAGCCACACCAGTCTTCAGCAACGCACCAGCCTGATGAGTCAGCAGCTATCAACATTGAGGGAAGATCATCCACCAACAACTAGATTAGGACTCACTGAAGGGAATTCTTTGGCAGGAATGATGCTAAAGCTGAAACTCCAGTACTTTGGTCACCTCATGAGAAGAGTTGACTCATTGGAAAAGACTCTGATGCTGGGAAGGATTGAGGGCAGGAGGAGAAGGGGACGACAAAGGATGAGATGGCTGGATGGCATCACGGACTCAATGGACATGAGTCTGAGTGAACTCCGGGAGATGGTGATGGACAGGGAGGCCTGGTGTGCTGCGATTCATGGGGTCACAAAGAGTTGGATACGACTGAGTGACTGAACTGAACTGAACTGAAGGGTCAGATGATGGTAGCCATTTTTTTTTAAATAAAAATATTTTAAAATTAAGGTATGTACATTGTAATTTTAGACATAATGTTATTATGCACTTAGACTGCAGTATAGTGTAAACATAACTTTTATATGCACTTTCTGTTGTGGATCAGTCACTAAGTCATGCCCAACTCATTGAACCCCATGGACTGTAGTCCGCCAGGCTCCTCTGTCCATGGGATTTCCCAGGCAAGAATACTGGAGTGGTTAGCCATTGCCTTCTCCAGGAAATCTTCCCAACTCAGGGATCGAACCTGTGTCTCCAGCATTGCAGGCAGATTCTTTACCAATTGAGCCAATGGGGAAGCCTTTTTATATGCACTAGAAAACTGAAAAATTCATGTGACTCACTTTATTATAATATTGATTTTGTTGAAATCTTATCTATCCTTATTGACTTTTATCTGCTGAAGCTGTCAATTGCTAAAAGAATTATGTTGCAATTTCTTTCGCTGGTGATTTGCTCATTTCTCTAGTTATCATGTCAGTTTTTTGCTTTGCATGTTTTCAGGTAATATTAATAGATACACACAATTTACAATTCTTTGTGTGTTTTTCCATGTTTTAGATGTATCTTTTACAATCAATGCATAGCTAGATTTTTATTTATTGTCTAAAAATATTAATTAGAAAGTGGGTCTTTTGCATTTATTGCAATTAATTGTATGTTTACTTTTATTTCTATCACTATTTTATGTATTTTTATTTGTGAATGTTTTCTATTTCTCCCACCCCCCACACATACATTTCTTGCGATCTTTTGAACCAATCATTTTTGTCCTCAGTCTGGGTTTTTTCTCCTGCTTCTTTTTAGGTTATATGCTTAGTGTCTGCCCCGTTTGTAGCTGTTCTTGCTATTTCAGCAAATATATTCTAAGTTAAAGTTTCTGTTTGATGAGTATGTTATAACTCATGCTCCAAAACTCAAAGACTTACCTCTCCTTAGCTTCCTTATTTTTCTTCCACAAATTACACATTTTTCTTATAGTTTTAAATAAAGATTACTTGGTTTTATCCATCTACTTGTCATTATTTTCCCTTGTTACTTTCTTCCTTGGAGAAGGAAATGGCAACCCACTCCACTGTTCTTGCCTGGAGAATCCCAGGGACGGGGGAGCCTCATGGGCTGCCGTCTGTGGGGTCGCACAGAGTCGGACACGACTGAAGCGACTTAGCAGCAGCAGCAGCAGCAGCAGCACTTTCTTCCATCTCAGCGTTTCATTGGTAGTCTTTTTCCTTCTTTCTGAAGTATATCCTTGAGAATTACATTTAGTGAGTTTTTAATAGTAAACTCTATACTATATGTCAGTAATACAGAGATGAATAAGTAACACTCACAAAAAATGTATATTTGCAGTGTAAGTCCAGAATTCAAGATTAGGACAGTGTTTTGTGAGCACAGAGAAGGGAAGCCAAGTTTAAGGAGTAGGGGGTGGGGGCATCTCAGGATAGGAAATGTGAAGTGTGGTGCTCTCATGGAACATTCATCAGCGCAGCGGGCTGGAGCTTAGGAGCAGGTTAGTGCCAGATGGAGCCAGAGAGGTTAGCTCATTAGCGAGTGGGTTATGCAGAGCCTTAAATGCCACACTGATGGCAGTGGAGAGTTGGGGCAGGTTTAAAGCAGTGGGGTGACATGAGTAGATAGATGCACTATTTAGGAGTGATATGTGTGACTCCTGGTCTGGGAGGAGGCTGGTAACTAAACCAAGGCAAGCAAAGGTAATGAAGAGGAGAAACAAAATTTTAAAGGACATTGACAAGGTAAAGCTCTGAAAAGAAGATTTAAAGAAGAGAGATTAGGTGATGCACTCCAAAGAGTATAATCCAGAGGGCTAGCAGGATTGAGAGCAGGGGAGGCGGGGTGCATGTTGGGGGTGTAGTGAGACACCACTGCAAGGAGAAGATGAGGTGAGTTTGTCACATAAATGATTTGATATCTTTTCAGGAAGATGATGAGTCGGTCTTAGAAGAAATCAGTGTTTAATAAATTAGGGATATCTCTGTGTTGAGAACTCGGCAACATTTGATTTTGGTGGTTCTGGTCATGACTGTTTTTCCTTCTTTCGTTTCCTGAGTTAGAATATAGATCTCTGCTGTAGGATGCAAAGAGTCTGTTTCTAGCAATAAATAACATATAATTAAATAATCATAGGATTTCAGTGAAATTTTAGGTCTAGAATTTGAAATGTAGAACTATCTTCTCTGCTGTTTGCAAAATGATTGCTGCCATGCAGTGCCTGCTCTTGGCTGATGGGACCTCTTGTTGGGTATCTATTTTTAACCTTAACACTGTCCACAGGCTGGCAGATGTGATCCAAAGTGTCTAAGAGCACCTGGTAAGACAGGAAGGAGTGGAAGGAGGGAAGACAGAGGCAGAGCAAGGGAAGGGGAAAAAAAAAACCCTCCATTTAATTAAAAAAGTATTTGCAACGCTTATGCTTCCTACCTGCTGTTTTTAGCTGGCAAGATCATTTTCCTCCCTGGAGATTGCCGCCTGGCCTATGAGCCCAAATTCGGGCTTTCTTTTTAATGCATGAATCATCACGGTGATTCAGTGACTTATTCGTCACTCACACGTAATGACTGCAGTGGACACTGCTGAGAGTTCAAAGGAACTTCTCCCTGTCAGGGTGGTAAGTAGCTGTAATAGCAGATGTGATGTGTCAGTCCAGAACATGAGCAACTCCTTGCCTTCTACCTGATGCTGGAGTGCTCTGGACTTGGGCATGCATCTGTCAGTTCAGTTTAGTCGCTCAGTCACGTCTGACTCTTTGTGACCCCATGAACTGCAAGCCTCATCAAATCCAGGCATTTCTTGTCAGAGGAGGGAGCTGGGTGTTTGGGGAAAAAAATCATGTGCTATAAAATGTTTTCTTTGGGGAGCTCTACTCTATCTGGCAGCATCATGATCTAAAATATTCCTGGCCTTTTTACATTGGTGACGGTGGCTGACCCATGGGATCCTGATGTGTGAATTGGGTGCTGTTAAAATATCTTATCTTTTAGAAGTGACTCAAGAGGAAAAGTGTCAAGTAAAAGTTACTCATTTCAACCTGGATGGAAAAAAATTTTGAATTGTGAAGTTGCAGAATGATTCTTATAGTTCTTGTTGCTATTGAAAACTACAAATATAGATTCTAAAATCTGCTTATAAATGAGTTTGTCACTATTAACACTAGCCTTTGGATGACGTTGGTAAAGTAGGAAGTTATTGACATAGATGAGCTCATGAGAGCAGGATTTTACTGAATTTATCTAAATTTTACCTAAATTGTCTCATTTAATCAATTGTGCAATTAAGGAAACTCAGAGAGTGAGGAAACTGTCCAAGGTACTGTCCAACTGAGGTGTCCACATGGTGGACACAGTTCAAACCCAGGAATAATTAATTGGTGGCAAAATTTATACCATACAGCCTCTGGGCATATTTTGGTATTTACTTTCGCTCATTTGAGAGAATAGATGTGTTTTCTATGATAAAACACATTTGTCTTACCCAGGTGTTTCCCCTTTATGGAGACACCATTCCTCTATACCTACCCTGAGTTCCAGCCTTCAACCCCTGGATGGTGTCTTCAAGTAACAAAAAAAAAAAAAAAAAAAAGCCTAAATAAGGGATTTGGTCCACAGTCCACAGTGCAACAGCTTGCCCTACTGTAGTCTTTCCTTTGTACCCTTTCTTGAATGTCCATCACCCTATTTATGATGTTTAGACTATTAAAATTTCTGACTGTCCTTATCATAAATACGGATTATACATTGTTCTGAGAAGCAAAGATGTCAGCTGTATAAACACGGATTTATTTCTTTTTTCAAATGATTTAAACTTGACTAAATGCCAGGGATGAACCAAATGTCAAGCCATCAAGAACAACAGAAACATATAAAGATTGTCTCGGGAGCAGGTTTCCTTGATACCAAACTGAAGTAGCTTCCTGTATCCTACCATGCTTTGGGGAAACAGAGCCTTTAATGCACATGAGTGTTCTATTGCCTTCAAGAGAACTTATAATCACTTGCTTGAATAAGCAGAATTTACAATAAAAGAGCTTAAGGACATGCATGGATAGCATTTCATTATGAAAAGAGGCAGTGTTATAAAGACAAAAACGTTTGAGATGAGATAACAGTTTGAGGTAAGTCATTTTCCCTGAGAATTACAGGTACCCAACCAAAAGACTTCCGTATTTTTAGCATGGGTTGTCACCCACAAAACACAAAATGAAGAGCTAGATCAAGGAGTCAGGAGTTACGATAACATGAAACAACAGAAGGTAAGAGGATTGATTAAGAGCAATAACTGTGATAGATCATCATTCATAGGACAGGTATCATCTGTTCTCCAGTGCAATTTACCACCTGTTTGAGAGCCCACAAGGAGTGACTCCTGAGGAGCCCCTTCTAACCTCTCAAAAGAAAATAAAACAAAGAGAAGGGAGACTGTATGTAGGATAAAGATTGAGGAGGATCTTTATGTATATTTGATACAGGTAGACCGAACTTACCTGACTAGCAAGGTAAATTTAGTTTTAACTTTATGCCAACTTGTGGCAGGTAAATGAATTTCTGAAAAGTCCTATGGAGCCATTTGTACTAACCTCTGTTGATTTTCTACTAACTTTATGGAAATTCGTGTTCTTAAACTGCTCAGAGGCTTTGGTTTTACCACCTGTATAATAAAGGAGGCAATGCAGATGGTCTGTAATGTATGATTTGTGACCACAGGGGGTGGATTTAAATGAGTTTAGTTATCAATTGATGTGCTAGACACATGATGAATGACTTAAAATCAGCCAAGGACAGGTAGCAAGTAGCTCATCCTGTCTGATCTCAGCAGAGCATGTACAGCTTTCCAGACCACCCGAGAAAAGGGGGCTCTTAGCCAGGCTCTGTTTGGTTGTTTCCTCCCCTGGATCTCCTTATTAAATATCTGGCTTGTCTGCCATGTTATGCTTGTCCCAACCTGTCAAGACCTCAGGCAACTCGTGATGTTGGCCTTTCCTGATTGTTTGCCACTGAGATAACTATTGTTACCAACAGTGCCCAGGCAGGAATTTTTCCATAAAATCAACCCCCTGTAGCAGGGAGGTAGAGCTGCCAAGTCCCACAGCCCTCTCCATCTGCTGAGGCTTGGGTAGGATTTTCAGTAGCATGAAGCTGCGGTGGGAGGTGGCAAGGAATAGGAGCAATCTCTGGCTATAATGTCACAGAATCCTATTCTTACTGAGATTCAGTAGGTGTACTTGAATACATCTTAATTTATTATATGCCTTTGGTCAATTTCCAGAATTTTTAAATGGTCGCTTGTTTTGTTTTTATTTTTATTGAGATAAAATCGACACATTGTAGTAGTTTCAGGTATGCAATGTAATTTGATATATGTATATATTTTGAAATGATTACCACAATGCTTATTTAATATCCTTCACCATACATAGCTAAAGTTTTTTCTTATAAAGGAATTTTTAAAATTTATTAGCTGCTTTCAAATATACAATAGTGTATTATTAACTATAGTCATCATTCTGTATATTACATCCCCAGGATATTTTTTATCTTATACCTGGAAGTTTATACCTTTTCATCACTGTAACTCCTTTCTCCCATTCCTGTCCCACACACATACCCTGCCTTTGGTAACCACAAATATTTTCTCTGAATTCATGAGTTCATTTCTTTCTTCAAATTCCATATTTGAGTGATCATACAGAATTTATCTTTCTCTAATTTCACTTAACATAATGGCCTCAACTTTTATCCATGTTGTCACAAATGGCAAAGTTTCTTTTTTTATAGCTGAATAATATTCCGTTATGTGTGTGTGACGATTTCTTTATTCATTCATCCATCGATGGACTAGGTTATTTCCATGCCTTTGCTAGTATCGATAATGCTGCAGTGAATATGGACATGCAGATATCTTTTTAAATTAGTGTTTTCATTATCTGCAGATAAGTATTCAGAAGTGAAATTGCTAGATTAAATGGTAATTCTATTTTTAATTTTTTGAACAATCTTCACATTATTTTCTATAGTGGCTGCACCAATTAACATTCTCATTAACAATGCACATCCTTGCCAACACTTGTTATTTATTGTCTTTTGATGGTAGCCATTCTAACAGGTGTTAAGTGATGCCTCATTATGGTTTTGATTTTCATTTCCCTTATGATTAGTGTGATGTTCAGCATTGTTTAATGTTATCTGTTGGCTATCTGTATGTTTTCTTTGGAAAAATGTCTATCCAGACCTACCCATTTTTTAAATCAGATTATTTGTCTTTTACTATGGATTTATATGAGTTATTTTATATTTTGGGATAGCAGTTCCTTAAAGATGGAGAAGGAAATGGCAACCCACTCCAGTGCTCTTGCCTGGAGAATCCCAGGGATGGCGGAGCCCAGTGGGCTGCCATCTGTGGGGTCGCACAGAGTCGGACACGACTGAAGCGACTTAGCAGCAGCAGCAGCAGCAGCAGCAGCAGCAGCAGCAGTTCCTTAAAGATATGATTTGCAAATATTTTCCCCCATTCTGTATGTTGCCCTTTCATTCTGTTGATGGTTTCCTTTGCTGTGCAGAAGTATTTTGACTTTCTATAGTCCCACTTATTTATTTTTTCTTTTATTGCTTTACATTTGGTGTAAAATTAAAAAAAAAAAAATTGCCAAGACCAATGTCTGGGAGCTTATCCCCTGTGTTTTCTTCTAGCTTTATGGTTTCAGGTCTTACTTTTAAATCCTTAATTCATTTTTTGTATGGTATAAGATGGTGATATTATTTCATCCTTTTTCATGTGGCTGTCCAGTTTTTCCAACATTATTTATTGAACAGACTGTTCTTTCCCCATTGTTTCATCCTTTGTCATGAATTAATTGACCATATAAACATTTTTTCCTGGGCTCTCTATTTTGCTTATTGGTGTGTGTATCTGTTCTTAATACCATTTAATGCTAGTATTATACTGGCATTTTATTACTATAGCTTTGTAATATAATTTGAAATCAGGAAATATGATATCTCCAGCTTTCTTCTTTCTCAAGATTGCCTTAACTCTTTGAAATCTTTGATGGTTCCATACCAATTTTAGGACTGTTCTATTCCTGTCAGGGGGCGGGGTGAATCCCATTGGAATTTTGATAGGGATTGCATTGAATCTGTATATTACTTTGAGTAGTTTGAACACTTAATATTCTTCCAGTCCATGAGTACAGTCTCTCTTTCTATTTATTTCTATATTCTTCGATGGCTAGGGTTTTCAGTATATAGGGCTTTTACTTCCTTGCTGAAATTTATTCCTAGGTGTTTTATTCTTTTTGATGCAATTATAAGTGGAAATTTTTAAAAATGTCTCTCTCTGAAAGTTTGTTATTAATTTGTAGAAACACAATAGATTTTTGTGTGCTGATTTTGTATCTTACAACATTACCGAATTAATTCATTTTCTCTAACACATTTTTGGTAGAGCTCAGGATTTTCTATATGTAATATCATGTTATCTGCAAATAGAGAAAAGTATTACTTTTTTCTTTCTGATTTGATTCCCTTTAATTTCTTTTTCTTTTCTCATTGCTATGGCTAGGACTTTCAATAATATATTGAATAAAAGTGGCAAGAGTGGATATCTTTGCCTTGTTCTTAATCTTACAGGAAAGATTATCTTTGCCTTGTTCTTAATCTTGTTCTTAATCTTATAGGAAAAGCTTTCAGCTTTTCATGATTATGATATTACCTGTGGAAATGGTAACCCACTCCAGTTCTCTTGCCTGAAAAATTCCATGGATAGAGGAATCTCATAGGCTACAGTCCACGGGGTCGCAGAATCCGACATGACTGAGCCATTTCACTTTCACATTTGTCATATATAGTCTTTTCTATGTTGAGATACATCCCTCTGTATCTGCTTTGCTGAGAGTTTTTATCATAAATGGATGTTGTATTTTTCACAGTCTTTTTCTGTAGTTATTAAAATAATTATCTGATTTTTATTCTTCATTTTGTTAATGTGGTGAATGACATTGGTTGAATTGTGACTATTGAACCATTCTTACATCTCTGGATTAAATTCCACTTGATCATGGTGTGCAATCATCTTAATGTATTGTTCAATTCAGTTTGCTAATATTTTGTTAAGGATTTTTACATCTGTGTTCATCAGGACACTGGTCTGTATTTTCTTGTGTCTTTGCCTCGTTTTGGTAACAGTGTAATGCAGGCCTCATAAAATGAGTTTGGATGCATTTCCTTCTCTCCCATTTTTTGAAAGCATTTGAAAAAAATTGTGTTAACTTTTCTTTAAATGTTTGATGGAATTCACCGGTGAAGCCATTTGGTCCTGGACTTCTGTTTGATGGAAGATTTTTGATTATTGACTCAGTATTCTTGATAGTAATAAGTGTGTTTATATTTTCCATTTCTTCATGATTCAGGCTTGGTAGGTTGTATATTTCTAGGAATTTATCCATTTCTTATAGGTTATCTAATTTCTTATTGTATAATTGTTCATAATATTTTCTTATGATCCTTTGTATTTCTGTGGTATCAATTGTAAAATCTTCATTTTCATTTGTCATTCAGTGTATTTGAATCCTCTTTTTACTTGGTGAGTCTAGCAAAAAGGTTTCTCTACTTTTTAAAACCTTTTTTAAAAAACACTTAGTTTCATTGATCTTTCCTATTGTCTTTTTACTCTCTATTTCATTTATTTCCACTCTAATTTTGTTATTTTACAGTTTCAACAAATTTGGTTGTTTTCAACAAATTTGTCCAGGTTTATCACTGCTCAAAGATTTGCTGAGCTCCTCACTCAAGCATTCAAAAAACCCCATATTTTCTTCATTTATTATACAGTTTTTTTCAAAACCTATTTTAAACAGTTATATAACTTGAAATTAGAGATACAAAAAGAACATTTCATGCAAAGATGGCACAATAAAAGACAGAAATGGTATGAACCTAACAGAAGCAGAAGATATTAAGAAGAGGTGGCAAGAATACACAGAAGAACTATACAAAAAAGACCCTAATGACCCAGATAGCCATGATGGTGTGATCACTCACCTAGAGACAGACATCCTGAAATGTGAAGTAAAGTGAGCCTTAGAAGCATCACTCCAAACAGAGCTAATGGAGGTGATGGAATTCCAGCTGAGCTATTTCAAATCCTAAAAGATGATGCTGTAAAAGTGCTGCACTCAGTATGCCAGCAAATTTGGAAGACTCTGCAGTGGCCATAGGACTGGAAAAGATCAGTTTTCATTCCAATCCCAAAGACAGGCAGTGCCAAAGAATGTTCAAATTACCACACTCAGTAATTAAAACTATTGCACTCATCTCACATGCTGCTGCTGCTGCTGCTAAGTCACGTCAGTCGTGTCTGACTCTGTGTGACCCCATAGGCAGCAGCCCACCAGACTCCCATCCCTGGGATTCTCCAGTCAAGCATATTGGAGTGGATTGCCATTTCCTTTTCCAGTGCATGAAAATGAAAAGTGAAAGTGAAGTTGCTCAGTTGCGTCCAACTCTTCACAACCCCATGGACTGTAGCCTACCAGGCTCCTCCGTCCATGGGATTTCAGAGGCAAGAGTACTGGAGTGGGTTGCCATTGCCTTCTCCTCACATGCTAGCAAAGTAATATTCAAAATTCTCCAAGCTAGGCTTCAACAGTATGTGAACTGAAAATTTCCAGATGTTCAAACTGGGCTTAGAAAAGGCAGAGGAACCAGAGATCTAATTACCAACTTCTGTTGGATCATCAAAAAAGCAAGAGAATTCCAAAGAAACATCTACTTCTGTTTCATTGAGTATGCTTAAGTTTTTGACTGTGTGGATCACAACAAACTGTGGAAAATTCTTCACGAGATGGGAATGCCAGACCACCTTACCTGCCTGCTGAGAAATCTGTGTGCAGGTCAAGAAGCAACAATTAGAACCAAACATGGAACAGACTGGTTCTAAATTGAGAAAGGAGTACTTCAAGGCTGTATACTGTCACCCTGCTTATTTAACTTACATGCAGGGTTAACTTATCATGGGAAGTAGCAGGCTGGATGAAGCACAAGCTGGAATCAAGATAACTAGGAGAAATATCAGTAACCTCAGATATGCAGATGCCATCACCCTTATGGCAGAAAGCTAAGAGTAACTAAAGAGCCTCAGTAAGGGTGAAAGAGGAAAGTGAAAAATCTGGCTTAAAACTCAACACTCAAAAAACTAACATCACATGGCATCCAGTCCCATCACTTCATGGCAAATAGATGGGGAAACAATGGAAACAGTGGCAGATTTTATTTTCTTGGGCTCCAAGATCACTGCAGATGGTGACCACAGCCATGAAATTAAAAGATGCTTGCTCTTTGGAAGAAAACCTATGACCAACCTAGACAGCATATTAAAAGGCAGAGACATTACTTTGCCAATAAAGGTCCATCTAGTCAAAGCTATGGTTTTTCCAGTAGTCATGTATGGATGTGAGTTGGACCATAAAGAAAGCTAAAAGAAAGAAAGTGCAGTCGCTCAGTCGTGACTGACTCTTTGTGACCCCATGGACCAGCCTCCTCCGTCCATAGGATTTTCCAGGCAAGAGTACTAAAGTGGGTTGCCATTTCCTTCTCCAGGGGATTGAACTTGAGTCTCCCCATTTCAGGCAGATGCTTTAACATCTGAGCCACCAGGGAAGAACTGATAAGCACTGAAGAATTGATGTTTTGAACTGTGGTGTTGGAGAAGACTCTTGAGAGTCCCTTGAATTGCAAGGAGATCAAACCAGTCAATCCTAAAGGAAATTAGTCCTGAATATTCAGTAGATAGACTGATGTTGAAGCTGAAGCTCCAATACTTTGGCCACCTGATGCGACGAATTGACTCATTACAAAAGACCCTGATTCTGGGAAAGAATGAAGGCAGAGAAGGGGATGACAGAGGATGAGATGGTTGGATGTCATCACTGACTTGATGGACATGAGTTTGAGCAAGCTCTGGGAGTTGGTGATGGACAGAGAAGCTTGGCGTCCTGCAGTCCACAGGATCATAAAGAGTCGGACACAACTGAGCAACTGAACTGAATGTGAAATTAGTGCATGTACACACTAGTTGTAAACATCTTGACTCCATTCAGTTACCTCTATGAGTCTTGCAGGTACAGTTGATCATGACTTGACCATAAACCATGCTGATTTAATAATATAGTATAGTTTTATAGTGTTAGTCGCTCAGTCGTGTCCAACTCTTTGTGACCCCATGGACTGTAGCCCACCAGGTTCAACTGTCCTTGGGATCCTCCAAGAAAGGATACTGGAATGGGTTGTCATTCCCTTCTCCAGGGGATCTTCTCAACCCAGGAATCAATCCCAGGTCTCCTGCACTGTAGGTGAATTCTTTACCATCTGAGCTACCAGGGAAGGACAAGCAATCGATTATGTATATTACCTCATGATCTATTGGTGAAGTGAAAGATTGTGTCAACAGGCATTGTCCTGTAAATGGAAGAATATCTGTGAATTTTTAAATCAGTGGCTAAGTTGATTGAAAAAAAAATATTATTAGCTGGGCAATTTTGTACTTAATAACTCCAACAAGTTTATAAGTTTTTTTGTTCTTGAGAGAAAAGTCGGAGCAGTTAAGAGATGGTAAAGAGTTTTAAAAACACCTTTACAAATAGAAATCAAGTGCAAAATTGATTGTTCCTATCTCAGTTTATTCCTTTCATTTATCCACATCCATTTTCTGCACTGCATAAAAAGTGTTGAGCTATAATCACATTTGAGTGATAGAAACACATTACAGTACGAAACACATTACAGTACCAGATGAAATAAGGCTTTGAGAATGAGATAGCAACTTATCATGATTCATTTATTTTCTTTTAATCATTATGTATTTTGATTATTAAACTTTACAGAATACTTGTAATATGTACCTTCTCATCCTCCCAAAATTTTGCAGGTGCCATCTTGAGCTCCACCTCAGTAAGTGAAATGGACTGTGCCTATCAGAGTATACTAGAGGAGAGGCACTCACTGTGGAGGTTTACTTAAAGGACCCAGCTTACCCAACCACAAGAGTGCTGCTCAAAGCTTTTGGAATCAAATAGAATTAAATCACACCATCTGTAAGGGAAAGGTCAGTATCCAGGAGGACTTGGAGCACAGGTGGTTTAAACTGTTGAGGGAAGTAGGCCCAAGTCTCTCTGATGGTCAGGCTAGTTCCAGCAGCCCTGATACCAATGGGGCCATTGTTGTTGAAATAGGCTCATGCTCAGTGACTGAGGTACTGAGAGCAGAGCACATCTCCTGGATGTGCTCTCACTCTCAGCTGAGCCTGCTGAGGACCTAAATTTTAGGGTTGAGCAGGAACTCACTTAAGAATCTAGAGCTAAAGGTCATTCATGGGGACTGGGCAAGTCTAGTGGTTAGTAAGAAAAAACTGCAGTGAAGTGGGAATGTGGGTGCCCTAGAGTCCTCTCTAGTCCCATAGGTATAGCTGGGTGAGAGCAACAATATCAATCTCAGACCAGGGAACAAGCTGATAATATCCAGGTTTCTAATCTGGGCTGAGGCTGCTGATAAAAGACTTCAGAGGCTGTAGATGAGCTGAGATTAGAGACAAGGACTGACCTATATAGTTATCTTTTCAGTGCCAAGGAGATGTCACTGCCATTGTTCAACTCTCACTGTGAAAAATCACTCATGCTTCTGCTACCAAGGTAGCCACAAGGCCCAAACAGTATAAATACAAAATATTCCCTCTTGTTTTCCTGGTCATTATTGCTGGTTATAAGGAGCCCCATGTTAGTGGATATGACCCTGGAATGGAAGTTGAGTTAGTGCTTAGCTCATTGAGATATTATAGAAAAAGTCATGAAATTGTTCAGTTCAGTTCAGTAGCTCGTGTCCGACTCTTTGCAACCCCATGAACCACAGCACGCCAGGCCTCCCTGTCCATCACCAACCCCCGGAGTTCACCCAAACCCATGTCCATCGAGTCGGTGATGCCATCCAACCATCTCATCCTCTGTTGTTCCCTTCTCCTCCTGCCCTCAGTCTTTCCCAACATCAGGGTCTTTTCAAATGAGTCAGCTCTTTGCATCAGGTGGCCAAAGTATTGGAGCTTCAGCTTCAATATCATTCCTTCCAATGAACACCCAGGACTGATCTCCTTTAGGATGGACTGGTTGGATCTCCTTGCAGTCCAAGGGACTCTTAAGAGTCTTCTGCAATACCACAGTTCAAAAGCATCAATTCTTTGGCCCTCAGCTTTCTTTATAGTCCAACTCTCACATCCATACATGATTACTGGAAAAACCATAGCCTTGACTAGATGGACCTTTGTTGGCAAAGTAATGGGAATGATTCTTATTTTTCCACTGTCCTGCATACTGTTGGGCAAAGTTTCTCAACTGTGGTAGGATGAATACTTTGAACCAGGTAATACTCTGTTATAAGGGAGGGCAGGCTGTCCTATGCATTGTAGGTTGTTTTGCAGCATCTCTGGTCTCTACCCATTAGATGCAAGTAGTACCTCACTTTCCTAGCTGTGTAACCAAAAATGTCTCCAGATATTACCAAATGGTACCTGAGGACAAAACCATCCCTAGCTGAGAACCACTGCTGAAGTCTTCAAAAGAAGCCTGTGTAAGTCATGGCTCTGTTCTCAAGAAATCCAATTGGGTGCACACATCTAATCTACATGTATAATGTGGTAAAAAGTCTGTTTGGAATGGTGTCCTTCTTGGCATACATATGAAAAGAGTTAGAAACACAGATCGAGATGGACTGACATGAGGAAATATGTTGAAGAGGAGCCAGAAGTGGAGCCATTCATTTAAGGATGGATGGCATATAACATGTGCAGGGGAAAAGTGCAGCTGGTGAACAAGGGCGAGCAAGTTGGGAAACTGTGAGAACGCTGCCCTGCTGGGGGAGTGGGGAGGAGGGGATGGGTTGGGACGTAGAGGGAGGGAGGCTGAGCTAGGAGCTGCTGCTCTGAAACAATCTCATACTCCATGCTTCCCTGCAGCTCCTTAAAAAGCACATCCTGGTCATGAAATTAGTTCTAAAAAAATGGATTTTACATGTACTCAATGGGAAGCTGCTCTTCCTCTTTCCTCACGTGATTAAATATGATAATAAAACAATTTCTAGTACTTTGAACTAACAACCCGTGTCCCCTCAATAGGAACTCTACCTGGTAAGATTATTAGTAGAATGTATTTGTAGCTGACACTAAGCTTTCTCGATGTTTCAGGCAGTCTTCTAAGTGCTTTATATATGTAACTTCACTTGTTTTCACAACAGTGCTAGTTGTATTATGTTGTCATTTTCTTGACTACATTTGAGGGGACTGAGGCATGAAGAAGTTACACAAACATCAATAATAGTAAGATGAATAAACAGGAATTGAATACAGTTGACCTGGCTTCAGCTTCTGTGCTTTTATTCCACACTACGCTCCCTTCTCTACTCATGGTAATAACTTGCCATAGTGTGACAGAGGTAGCGAAAAACTATATAGATAGAATAAAAAAGTATATGGCACTTGTGCCCATAGTCTCTGGCCTGTTGGAAATCCAAAAAGTGTTGACTAAAGGCTTTGACTGTGTGGATCACAAAAAACTGTGAAAAATTTTTAAAGAGATGGGAAGACCAGAACACCTTACCTGTCTCCTGAGAAGCCTGTATGCAGATCAAGAAGCAACAGCTAAAACTGGGAATAAAACAACGGACTGGTTCCAAATTGGGAAAGGATTATTTCAAGGCTATATATTGTCACGTGCTTATTTAACTTATATGCAAAGTACATCATACAAAATGCTGGGCTGAATGAAGCTCAAGCTGGAATCAAGATTGCTTGGAGAAATATCAATAACCTCAGATATGGAGATGACACCACCCTTACGGTAGAAGGTGAAGAAGAACTAAAGAGCTTCTTGATGAAGGTGAAAGAGGAAGTGAAAAAACTGGCTTAAAACTCAACATTCAGAAAACAAAGACCATAGCATCTGGTCCTATCACTTCATGGCAAATAGATGGGGAAACAATGGAAACAGTAACAGAATTTATTTTGGGGGGCTCCAAAATTACTGCAGATGATGACTGCAGCCATGAAATTAAAAGATGCTTGCTCCTTGGAAGAAAAACTTTGACAAACCTAGACAGTGTATTAAAAAGCAGAGACATCACTTTGTTGACAAAGGCTAGTATAATGAAGGCTGTAGTGAAATGGTTTTTCCAGTAGTCATGTATGGATGTGAGAGCTGGACCTAAAAGAAGGCTGAGTGCCAAAGAAGTGATGTTTTTGAACTGTGGTTCTGGAGAAGACTCTTGAGAGTCCCTTAGACAGCAAAGAGATCAAACTAGTCAATCCTAAAGGAAATCAACCCAAAATATTCATTGAAAGCTTCAGCACTTTGGCCACCTGTTGCAAAGAGCTGACTCATTGGAAATGACCCTGATGCTGGGAAAAATTGAAGGAAGAGTGGAGTGACAGAGGATGAGATGGTTGTATGGCATCACGGACTCAATGTACATGAAGTGAAATGAAAGTCGCTCAGTCGTGTCCAACTCTTTGTGACCCCATGGACTGTAGTGTACCACACTCCTCCATCCATGGGATTTTCCAGGCAAGGGTACTGGAGTGGGTTGCCATTTCCTTTTCCAGAGGATCTTCCCAACCCAGGGATCAAACCCAGGTCTCCCACATTGTAGGCAGATGCTTTACCATCTGAGCCACCAGGGAAGCAAATTCCAGGAGATAGTGAAGGACAGGGAAGCCTGGCATGCTGTAGTCTATGGAGTCGCAAAGAGTTGGACACAAGTGAGTGACTGAACAACAGAACCAACAACTAGAAACATATCTTGCTTTAGTCATTTCTTTCAATGAGATCTTTTGAATTTATCTTGTTTCCAAATTTTATAGACTAATGTATTCAATTGACACTTCCTGTAATATGAAAGTACATTATATTCATCTAGACCTGTTATAAAGTAATACCTTGTGTTTATAAAAGCTATTTTCAGTTGTATTATTTTATCATCAGAAAAGTTCCAGAAGCAAAATCATTTATGACGCAGAAGACTTTACATTGATATTTTCGTTCCTTTGCCTTTTATTATTGCTTGGTATGGTAAAAAGATGTTGTAAATTGTTTTCCTGATGGGGAAACAGGGGTACAGAGAGAAGCAGAAGTGGGGTTTAGGTTTGGAATTCCCTTCAGCCCCTGGTAGATCCTGTGCTACGCTGAACTAGGAGTAGAGACTCCGTGCTCTACCTCAGCCAGATTGGGGCCTTGCCAGTCCAGTGGGTGCTCCTGTCTGCCTACACTCGTATTTCCCTAGCCTCTAGTGTTCCTTCTCCTCCATTTGACATGCTCCCAGTTATGAACACCCCACAGGGAGAGGAAGGCTTATCTCTTACCAGTATGTTAGATACTGGCCAAGTTCCTTGACCCTTCTGATGCCTCATTTTCTGATCTATAAAATGTCCTCAGTATAATCTACTACCACCTGCTTAGAAGATTTTATTCAAAGAAACTCAATAGACATTTCAGTGTTTTCACCTCTCAGCATGGCTTGAGACTCATATATTTTGAGATCTTTTTTGACTGAAACCTTTCTCTGATTAGAATACCCCCTGCTGTGAGTGCTTGAATGAATCCATTGTTGTTGGATTAAAGTCGGATATAACAACATGAACCCGTGTTTATTTTAATGTATATATGGAAATTGAGTTATCTTTGTAGCATGCATGCATGCTCAGTTTCTCAGTCATGTCTAACTCTTTGCAACCCCTTGGTCTGGTCTGTAGGCTCCTCTGTCCATGGAATTTTCAAGGCAAGAATACTGGAGTAGGTTGCCACTTGCTACTCCAGGGGATCTTCCCGACCCAGGGATTGAACCAGCCTCTCTTGCATCTGCTGCATTGGAAGGTGGATTCTTTAACACTGCACCACCTGGGAAGCCCCTTATCTGTGTATACATACACATATTTTCTAGCTCTACTCCCTGAGAGGCCCTAGGGACAGTAATACTCCTATAGCAATGAGCATACTTCATTGCTAACACATGATGCCCAGATTTTTGTTGCTAAATACCATTTTCTAGTAAAATGAACCAGTACCACTTTGGGAAATGGCTGAATCTTGGGCTGATGAGGAAAATACTAGATGAATCTGGAGTGTCCTATAATGGCAGAAAGTAAGTAAATGTTCAAGAAAAAAAAAAAAAGGAGGCCATGTTAAAAAGATACATGATTAGATATATCTAAAAGAACCTCCAAGGCCAGTGCTGAAGCAATTTTAGCAAATATCAATGATACCATACTAATATAAGTAAATAAGGAGAGGGGATAAATATTTTTTCTGAAAGAATTCTAGGTATTAAATTTAGAAAATATAGACAGAAATAGAAAATTGTGACTCAAATACCACAATAAATTGCTATCAGTTCAGTTCAGTCGCTCAGTCCTGTCCGACTCTTTGAGACCGCATGAATCGCAGCATGCCAGGCCTCCCTGTTCATTACCATCTCTCGGAGTTCACTCAGACCCACATCCATCGAGTCCATGATGCCATCCAGCCATCTCATCCTCTGTCGTCCCCTTCTCCTCCTGCCCCCAATCCCTCCCAGCATCAGAGTCTTTTCCAATGAGTCAACTCTTCTCATGAGGTGGCCAAAGTACTGGAGTTTCAGCCTTCGCATCATTCCTTCCAAAGAAATCTCAGGGCTGATCTCCTTCAGAATGGACTGGTTGGATCTCCTTGCAGTCCAAGGGACTCTCAAAAGTCTTCTCCAACACCACAGTTCAAAAGCATCAATTCTTCGGCACTCAGCCTTCTTCACGGTCCAACTCTCACATCCATACATGACCACAGGAAAAACCATAGCCTTGACTAGATGGACTTTAGTCGGCAAAGTAATGCCTCTGCTTTTGAATATACTATCTAGGTTGGTCATAACTTTTCTTCCAAGGAGTAAGCATCTTTTAATTTCATGGCTGCAGTCACCATCTGCAGTGATTTTGGAGCCCCAGAAAGTAAAGTCTGACACTGTTTCCACTGTTTCCCCATCTCCATAGTTCCTCTTTTGGTATCCTATCATTTTGCCTGTTCATACTGTTCATGGGGTTCTCAAGGCAAGAATACTGAAGTGGCTTGCCATTCCCTTCTCCAGTGGACCGCGTTCTGTCAGCCCTCTCCACCATGACCCATCTGTCTTGGGTTGCCCTGCAGGCATGGCTTGGTTTCATTGAGTTAGACAAAGCTGTGGTCCTAGTGTGATTAGATTGACTAGTTTTCTGTGAGTATGGTTTCAGTATGTCTGCCCTCTGATGCCCTCTTGCAACACCTACCATCTTACTTGGGTTTCTCTTACCTTGGGTGTGGGGTATGTCTTCACGGCTGTTTCAGCAAAGCACAGCCGCTGCTCCTTACCTTGGACAAGGGGTATCTCCTTACTGCTGCCGTTCCTGACCTTCAACGTGGGATAGCTCCTCTAGGCCCACCAATCCTTGGGTTGCTCCTCCCGGCCGCCGCCCCTGGCCTCGGGCTCAGGCTCGGGGAGGCTCCTCAGGGTCACCGCCCCTGGCCTCGGGTGCGAGGTGGCTCCTCTCAGGTACCACCCCTGGCCTTGGGCTCGTGGTGGCTCCCTGGGGTCACTGCCCCTGGCCTCAAGCTTCTCCCGACTGCCCCTGACCTCGGACGGGGGTATTTCTCCTCCCGGCCGCCCCTGACCACGGACGCCGTGTGTCTCCTCCCAGCCACCACTGGCCTCGGATGCGGGGTATCTCCACCCAGCTGCCGCCCTGACCTCGGACGCTGGGTGTCTGATCCCGGCCGCCACTGGCTTCAGACGTGGGGCAGCTCCTCCCGGCCGCGCGTAGTGCACCGGCCCGGCTCTCGCAGCGGACCACGCGTAGTGCGTGAAAAGTAGATGTTTTTTAAAACTCCCTTGTTTTTTCTATGATCCATCAGATATTGGCAGTTCGATCTCTGGTTCCTCTGCCTTTTCTAAATCCAACTTGTACATCTGAAAGTTCTTGATTGACGTACTGCTGAAGCCTAGCTTGAAGGATTTTGAGCACAATCTTGCTAGCATGTTAAATGAATGCAACCGTATGGTAATTTGAGCATTCTTTGGTATTATCTTTCTTTGGGACTGGAATGAAAACTGACCTTTTCCAGTCCTGTGGTCACTGCTGAGTTTTCCAGATTTGCTAGCGTATTGAGTACAGCACTTTCACAGCATCTTCTTTTAGGATTTGAAATAGCTCAACTGGAATTCCATCACCTCCACTAGCTTTGTTCGTAATAATGCTTCCTAAGGCCCACTTGACTTTACACTGTAGGATGTCTGGCTGTAGGTGAGTGACGACACCATTGTGGTTATCTAGGTCATTAAGACCTTTTTTGTATAGCTCTTCTGTGTATTCTTGCCAACTCTTCTTAATCTCTTCTGCTTTTGTTAGGTCCTTGCTGTTGCTGTCCTTTATAATGCTCATCTTTGCATGAAATGTTCCTTTGGTATCTCTTTTTCTTGAAGAAATCTCTAGTCTTTCCCATTCTGCTGTTTTTCTCTCTGAATTGTTTATTTAAGGCGGCTTTCTCATCTCTCCTTGCTATTCTTTGGAACTCAGCATTCAGTTGGGTATATCTTTCCCTTTCTCCTTTGCTTTTTTTTTTTCTTTTCTCAGATATTTGTAAGGCCTCCTCAGACAACCACTTTGCCTTCTTGCATTTCTTTTTCTTGGGGATGGTTTTGGTCACCACCTCCTGTGCAGTGTTACAAACCTCTATCCATAGTTCTCCAGGGATTCTGTCTACCAGATCTAATCCCTTCAATCTATTCGTCATCTCCGTTGTAATCATACAGGATTTGATTTAGGTCATACCTGAGTAGCCTAGTGGTTTTTCCTACTTTCTTCAATGTGAACCTGAATTTTGTAATAAGGAGCTGATAATCCGAGCCACAATCTACTCCATCTCTTGTCTTTGCTGACTGTATAGAGCTTCTCCACCTTTGGCTGCAAAGACTATAATCAGTCTGATTTTAGTATTGACATCTGGTGATGTCCATGTGTAGAGTCGTCTCTTGTGTTGTTGGAAGAGGGTGTTTGCTATGACCAGTGTGTTTTGTTGGCAAAACTCTGCTAGCCTTTGCCCTGCTTCATTTTGTATTCCAAGGCCAAACTTGCCCAGTACTCCAGGTATCTCTTGACTTCCTACTTTTGCATTCCAGTCCCTTATCATTGAAAGAACATCTTTTTTGGGTGTTGATTCTAGAAGGTCTTGTAGGTCTTCATAGAATCGTTTAACTTCAGCTTCTTTGGCATTAGTGTTTGGGGTATAGACTTGGATTACTGTGATGTTGAATGGTTTGTCTTGGAAATGAAATGAGATCATTCTGTCGTTCTTGAGATTGCACTAAGTACTACATTTTGGACTCTTTTGTTGGCTATGAGGCTACTTCATTCCTTCTAAGGGATTCTTGCCCACAGTAGTAGATACAATGGTCATCTGAGTTAAATTCACCCATTTCCATGCTTTTTAGTTCACTGATTCCTAAAATGTTGATGCCCACTCTTGCCATCTCCTGTTTGACCACTTCCAGTTTACCTTGATTCATGGACCTAACATTCCAGGTACCTATGCAATATTGTTCTTAAAGGCATCAGACTTTACTTTTACCCCCAGTCACGTCCACAGCTGGGCGTCTTTTCTGTTTTGGCTCAGCCTCTTCATTCTTTCTGCAGCTATTTCTCTAGTCTTTCCCAGTAGCATATTGGACACCTCCCATCCTGGGGGGCTCATCTTTCTGTGTAATATCTTTCTGCCTTTTTATACTGTTCATGGCATTCTCAGTGCAAGAATACTGAAGTGGCTTTCTATTCCCTTCTCCACCCTATAGATTAGTTATTAATTATAAAAGAGCAAATGTGCCTTTAAAGTAGAGAGATGTGTTGATTACCACCATAGTAAATAAGGTTAAGCTTTGCACTGGTCGTGTCACAGAGAGCTTGACATGCGCATCTCGAGGGTGATGTAATAGGAATAACACTGATCACCTCTAGTTTCCATTGCAGAAATGTTTGATTTGAATTTAATCATGAGGAAATACCCCTGGTATTTCCTGGCATCCTGGTGGCCAGTGCCATGAAGAGCAAACAGAAGCAGAGGGACCATTCTAAGTCAGATGAGACAAAAGAGACTTGTTAGCCAAATGCAGTGTGTGACTCTAGATCCTGATTTCTTCCTGGATTGGGAGAAAAACAATTTTAAAGGACATTTTTGAGACAACAGGGAAAATTTAAGTGTGGAGTGTATGTTGGATGATGATACTGCACCCATGTTGGTTTTGTTGTTTTTTGGGGGATAAGCTTGTATTTTAAAAGTACTTACTTAAATTTAGTGGTACAGGTAAAAAAGATTAGAGAGGGCTTCCCTGGTGGCTCAGTGGTGAAGAACCCGCCTGCCATTGCAGGAGATGTGTATTTGATGCCTGGGTAAGGAAGATCCCCTGGAGGAGAAAATGGCAACCCACTCCAGTATTCTTACCTGCGATTTCCCATGGACAGAGGAGCCTGGCAGGCTACAGTCCATAGGGTATCGAAAGAGTTGGACACGGCTTAGCAAATAGACAATAACAAACAACAGAACCTTACAGGATATCAGATAGTGGTGAGCAGTGACTCTTACAGTGTTTTTATATTTGAATTGATAGTGATAACGTGCCTGTGAAATTCACTGTTAATAGTAGTCAGATTTTAATAAGAGTAACACCAGGAGTTTGTAATGTGGAAATAAAATCATTTGAAGAATCAAATTTCTGATAATGATCCTGCTCTGAGAGAAGAGGAATGAGGGAGAAAGATAAGAAAATCATCTAGGAATATAGAATAGTTCATTAAGATTTGATTTTTAGGGTTATATGTTTGCTGAAAGTAAGAAAGTAAGAAGCAGAAGCACAGGCTATACATAGAACTTTTACTATGATGGGGTATAGGAGGAGGAACAAAAAGAAATTTAGTCTAATAAATATGAGGAAGAAAGAGGAAACATTTTTTCCTGCTTTTATATAATATAGTAGAAATAAAGCCAAGTGTATATTATGGTAAAAAATGAGAATCTATCTTTAGGCAGTTGAGAGGAAACATACCCCCAAAATGACAAAGATTGGAATTAACCGGAAGGAAAATATTTCAGGTGATCATAAAGTAAAAGACAGTAGAATCAAATACAAATTTGAGATTAGTATCTCCTCAGCTTCAGACCCTTCCAAAGACTCACCATCACAGTTAAAATGAAACGCTCGCAGTAGACCTTCTGATCTAGCTGTAGAGTAACTGCCCTATTTGACTAGCTGCCCCGCTACTGCACTCAAACTGGTTTATTTGCCAGTTGCCTCAAATGTACTTATCTAACTTCAGGTTTCTGCTCAAATGTCACCTCTTTACATAGGCATTCTATGATGCTCTGTGTATGATATTCCTATACTACTCTCCCTTCCTCCACTTACTGGTTTCTTCAGTTCAGTTCAGTTGCTCAGTCATGTCTGACTTTTTGTGACCCCATGATTTACAGCATGCCAGGCCTCCCTGTCCATCACCAACTCCCAGAGTTCACCCAGACTCATGTCCATCAAGTCAGTGATGCCATCCAGCCATCTCATCCTCTGTCGTCCCCTTCTCCTCCTGCCCCCAGTCCCTCCCAGCATCAGTCTTTTCCAGTGAGTCAGCTCTTTGCATGAGGTGGCCAAAGTACTGGAGTTTCAGCTTTAGCATCATTCCTTCCAAAGAACACCCAAGACTGATCTCCTTTAGAATGGACTGGTTGGATCTCCTCACAGTCCAAGGGACTCTCAAGAGTCTTCTCCAACACCACAGTTCAAAAACATCAATTCTTTGGGGCTCAGCTTTCTTCACAGTCCAACTCTCACATCCATACATGACCACTGGAAAAACCATAGCCTTGACTAGATGGACTTCTGTTGACAAAGTAATGTCTCTGCTTTTGAATATGCTATCTAGGTTGGTCATAACTTTTCTTCCAAGGAGTAAGCGTCTTCTAATTTCATGACTGCAGTCACCATCTGCAGTGATTTTGGAGCCCCCCAAAATAAAGTCTGACACTGTTTCCCCATCTATTTCCCATGAAGTAATGGGACCAGATGCCATGATCTTTGTTTTCTGAATGTTGAGCTTTAAGCCAACTTTTTCACTCTCCTCTTTCACTTTCATCAAGAGACTTTTTAGTTCTTCTCAACTAGTTACTGGTTTCTTACATGTTACTAAATACTTACATGTTTGTTTATTGTCTCTTTCCCTTTTTGTAGTATAAACTTCATGAGCACTTGAATCTAAGTCTTTTTCTATTATATCCCTAGCATCTACAACAATAGTAAGGCCCACAATAGTTATTTCTGAATGTGTGAAAGTGTTAGTTGCTTAGTTGTGTCCGATTCTTTGTGATGCCATGGGCTGTAGCCTATCAGGCTCCTCTGTCCATGGGATTCTCCAGGCAAGAATAGTGGAGTGGGTAGCCATTCCCTTCTTCAGGGATCTTCCTGACCCAGGTCAACTGCATTTCAGGCAGATTCTTTACAGTCTGAACCAACAGGGAATCCCTTTGAATGTATGAATGAGTATCAGATGAAACAGTCTTGAAAAGCCTGAATGGAACGGAGGTAGATACTATTTAAGGATTGTGCTGTGCTGTGCTTAATAGTTTAGTTGTGTGGAACTCTTTGCGACCCCACGGACTGTAGCCTGCCAGGCTCCTCTATCCATGGGGATTCTCCAGGCAAGAATATTGGAGCGGGTTGCCATGCCCTCCTCCAGGGGATCTTGCTGACCCAGGGATTAAACCCCCGTCTCTGATTTCCCATTGCAGGTGGATTCTTTACTGTCTGAGCCACCAGGAAGAAAGATATGACAGTGAAGAACTTTTATATATCGAACAGTTCCAAAAGTACATGCTGAATTTATTAAAGTAGAGCTATATTGAGGGGTTTTAATATAGTTATTTTGGATTTTGTTCAAAAATATATAAAAGAGCAAGGCCATAGGATTTGTACAGTATGATCATACACACAATAATCAGTACTCTTCATTCAAAGATTCTGTTATTACAAATTCACATAGTTGCTAAAATTTATTTGTAACTTCAAAACCAAAACTTCCATTGCTTTTGCTGGTCATTCAAGGGCCTGCACATATGCAGAGTGGTGAAAAATTTGAGTCACCTGAGGCTAAACAAAGTGACACTCTGCCTGTATTTTAAGCTCTTATACTATGAACAAGTTATTCTTTTCTCAGTTTACTTGATGCCGTATTTCGCCACATTTTTGTGCTTTATGTTGGTAGTTTTCCTGTTTAAAATAGCCCCTCAGGGTTGTAGTAAAGTGTAGTGTTCTAAGCACAAGAAGACTGTGATGTGCCTTAGGGAGAAAATATGCTTGTTAGATTAGCTTCATTCAGGCATGAGTTATAGTGTTGTTTGCCATGCGGTCAATGTGACAGTATATATTAAAGTGTCTTTAACCAGAAGCACACTTTTATATGAAACAAGGTTATGTATTGATCGGTTGGTGAAATTGTGATGAGAACCTTGCAGGAACCTAATCCTGTAGTTCTCGTAGCATCAAGAATTTATCATTTGTTAATTCACTGTTCATAGCTGATAACAAACACTAGAAGAGACAGAACTTAAGTTCTATCATATGCTACTTCTTTTCTCTTAATCTCAAGATTGCTTCACCTGTTTATTTTACTTGCCCCACATCCTTGTGACATGAGTTTGTGGCTCTGTTGCAGGATTATAGGTAGAAAGTAAAGGTACATGTTAATGTAAAGTTATAGTGTATCTATCATTGTGGGGTAAGAGCCAATGTAAAGATGTATTTTCTTATATTACATAATAAGGAGTTACACACAATTTAAAGAATAAGAAAGTTTATTATCTAAAGTATCTTTGAAGATACTTTGAAAATAAAAATATATCAGGAAGCAGGAGAAGCTGTGATGCCAGTGAGCTAAATTCTTCTTTCATGGCAAGATCCATAAAGAATTATAGAAATGTAGTATTATACTGTATAGTGGAATACTCCACACCTGTTTGAAAGAAAGGAAGTAGCAAAGAAAAATGGGAATGAAGCTATCTACATGTTGATTTGGAGTTTTTCCAATGTGTATTAACAGAAAAGAAAGCAATACAGGAAAATTACTTTTGAATAAGAAGGGAGAAATCAATGAACGTATATTTAATTTGTTAGTGGAGACATAAAGTCTTAGAAAGATGATAAGAAATGAATTGAAGTAGCTTGCATTGCCTGTTGAAAATTTGAATTGAAAACAGTTTTTTAAAAAAGCGATTACCTCAGTGTCAGTTCAGTTCAGTTTAGTCACTCAGTTGTGTCCAACTCTGCGACCCCATGGACTGCAGCATGCCAGGCCTCCCAGCCCATCATCAACTACAGGAGTTTATTCAGACTCGTGTCCATCGCATCAGTGATTCCATGCAACCATCGCATCCTCTGTCATCCCCTTCTCCTCCTGCCCTCAATCTTTCCCAGCCTCAGGGTCTTTTCAAATGAGTCAGCTCTTCACATCAGGTGACCAAAGTATTGGAGTTTCAGCTTCAGCATCAGTTCTTCCAATAAATATTCAGGACTGATTTCCTGTAGGATGGACTGGTTGGATCTTGCAGTCCAATGGACTCTTAAGGGTTTTCAATACCACAGTTCAGAAGCATCAATTCTTCAATGCTCAGCTTTCTTTATAGTCCAACTCTCAAATCCATACCTGACTACTGGAGAAACCATAGCCTTGACTAGATGGACCTTTGTTGGCAAAGTAATGTCTCTGCTTTTTAATATGCTGTCTAGGTTGGTCATAGCTTTTCTTCCAAGGAGTAAGCATCTTTTAATTTCATGGCTACAGTCACCATCTGCAGTCATTTTGGAGCCCCCCAGAATAAAATCTGTCACTGTTTCCATTGTTTCCCCATCTATTTTCTGTGAAGTGATGGGACCAGATGCCATGATCTTAGTTTTCTGAATGTTGAGTTTTAAGCTAACTTTTTCACTCTCCTCTTCACTTTTCATCAAGAGGCTCTTCAGTTCTTCTTTGCTTTCTGCCATAAGGGTAGTGTCATCTGCATATTTGAGGTTATTGTTATTTCTCCTTGCAGTCTTGATTCTGGCTTGGCTTCATCCAGTCCAGTGTTTCTCATGATGTACTCTGCATATAAGGTAAATAAGCGGGGTGACAATATACAGCCTTGACATACTCCTTTCCCCATTTGGAACCAGTCTGTTGTTCCATGTCCAGTTCTCATTGTTGCTTCTTAACCTGAATACAGATTTCTCAGGAGGCAGGTCAGGTGGTCTGGTATTCCCATCTCTCTCAGAATTTTCCATAGTTTATTGTGATCCACACAGTCAAAGGCTTTGGCATAGTCAATAAAGCAGAAGTAGATGTTTTTCTTGAACTCTCTTGCTTTTTCGATGATCCAGCGGATACTGGCAATTTGATCTCTGGTTCCTCTGCCTTTTCTAAATCCAGCTTGAGCATCTGGAAGTTCATGGTTTATGTACCGTTGAAGCCTGGCTTGGAGAATTTTGAGCATTACTTTACTAGTGTGTGAGATGAGTACAATTGTGTGGTAGTCTGAACATTCTTTGGCATTGCCTTTCTTTGGGATTGGAATGAAAACTCACCTTTTCAAGTCCTGTGGCCACTGCTGAGTTTTCCAAATTTGCTGGCATATTGAGTGTAGCACTTAACAGCATCATCTTTTAGGATTTGAAGTAGCTCAACTGGAATTCTATCACCTCCACTAGCTTTGTTCGTAGTGATGCTTCCTAAGGCCCATTTAACTTCGCATTCCAGGATGTCTGACTCTAGGTGAGTGATCACACCATCGTGATTATCTGGGTCATGAAGCTCTTTTTTATATAGTTCTGTGTATTCTTGCCACCTCTTCTTAATATCTTTTGCTTCCGTTAGGTCCATACCATTTCTGCCCTTTATTGAGCCCATCTTTGCATGAAATGTTCCCTTGGTATCTCTAATTTTCCCAAGGAGATCTCTAGTCTTTCCCATTTTATTGTTTTCCTCTATTTCTTTGCATTGATCACTTAGGAAAGCTTCCTAATCTTTCCTTGCTATTCTTTGGAACTCTGCATTCAAATGGATATATTTTTCCGGTCAGCATAATAGGACTGATCAGGGAGGGGAAAATTTACATTTCTATAATGAAATTTTTTCTATGTGCTTGTGTTACTTGTATGTTTTAAAAACTCTCTCGTGAATATTTGCAAAATTTTTTTTCTGCTTTGAAGACTTCAAAAGTCTGTGAGTTTGTGCTTGCATGTGTGCTTACTGTATATCTGAATGTATAAATGATTACATAATCATTTATAGATTTTGTTAAGCTCTCAGCCCCACACTCTTTTCCTTAACAACTTTTTGTACTGCAATATAATTCATAGACTGTAAAATTGACTCTATGAAAGTGTATTTTTCAGTGGTGTCTAGTATATCACAAGGTTGTTCAGCCATCACCACTGTAATTCCAGAATATTTTTATCACCCTTAAAGGAAACCCTATAAACATTTACAGCAATTCCTCATTTTCCTGCCTTCTTCCCCTGCTCTTTGACCCCTGGCAACCACTAGTCTACTTACTTTCTGTCTCTATAGATTTGCCCCTTCTGAATGTTTCGTATAAATGGAATCACTCATACAGAACATTGCATTTTATGTCTGTGGCAGGTTTTTTCACCTGGTTGAATATTTTCAAGGTTCATCAATATTGTAGTATGTTTTAGTACTCATTTCTTTTTATTACTGGGTGTTTCATTATATTGATGTGTTGTTTCACATTTTGTATATCCATTCACAGTTGGTGGACATTCAGGTTGTTTATATATTTTTTTACAGGAATAATGCTGCTGTGAATATTCTGATACAAGTTTTCGTGTAGACATGTTTTCAGTTCTCCTAGGTTTATACCAGGGAATATAATTACAGCATTGTGATGGTGACACAGGAAAGAAAATAGACGAGTGGAACAGAGTAGGGTCCAGTAGCAGAGCCATTCATGTATACTAACTTACCATATGACAAAGGTGACCCTGCAGTGCCGTGGGGAAGGGTGGCTGTTTATAATAGATCATGCTGGATCAATTGAATATCCACACGGGGAAAAAAATGACTCAGATCATCACTCCTTGCCATCATAGAAAAATCAGTTCCAAGTGACTTGTAGATCTGAATATGAAAAATAAAAGCAGTAAAGCTTTAATAATAATGACAGATTCGTAATTGGGTCACAAAAGGCTATAGTCATAAAGGAAATCATTTGATAAATGCAGCTGTGTTCAAATGATACCAGCATATGAGTGACAGGGAAAATCATAGAGGATTCATACTCAGAATATGTAAAGAATTCCTACAGCTCAAGAAGGAAGAAGACACACAAGGGTCAGAGCTTTAAAAGCCTGTAAGGAAAATTAGATGATGCATGCCCCATTCTTCTAACCCTACATTCATTCTTCATAGAGGCAGTACTTCTCACCTGTAGCTTTTTATTGTACTATATATGTTTTACTTCTTATGTTTATATTTCTAAATAAGATTATTATGACTCTTCTCCTCCTGCCCCAAATCCCTTCCAGCATCAGGGTCTTTTCCAGTGAGTCAACTCTTCGCACGAATTCAGTGTAAGAGGGTTCCCTTTTCTCCACACCCTCTCCAGCATTTATTGCTTGTATACTTTTTTATGCTGCATGAAATCATCACAATACCTCAGAGTTACCCACAAAAGCGAGGCTATGCCCAATTCTCAAAGGGCCTTGCCCTAAACAATAGGACCTGTCCTCTGAGCTTCTTAGTTCTAATAACCCAGAATTTTCCCTTTGCTTCCCCAGCCTTAAGGTGGTAATAGTTTCCTACACTACATATCTAAATCACTTCAGTGTCCCCCTTTTTGGTGTGGAGCACCCTTTCACCCTCTGCAACAATACCCTATTATTAAATTCTGTAGGCAACATAATATAGTTTCTGTTTTCCTGATTGAACTATGGTTGATGTTCAGTTTTTCAGAGACTCTTTCCTCAAACCTTCCCTTATAACAGTTATTTTTCTCTAAGTCAAACTGTTTAAAATTATAGAGCCTACCTACATCAATATGTCAATTAATATAAATAAAAGCAATAAGGAAAATGAGCAAAATTTCTTCAACTTCATTGACAAGAATCCAGGTTAAGCAGAGGTGGGTTTGAAATGAGTAATTTTGGAAGTAATTGTGCTGGTGTTTTTGTCGTGTAAACATATGATTTGATTTTTGCAATTAATGTTCCTGATCTAGATCATGGTGGAAACAAATAGAAATTTCTAATATTAGGTGGTTAAGGAGTTTTCTTTATTTTACAGAACTTGATTGCTGTTGAGAATCATTATGGAACTAAAAAATAAGAGGATTGTTTGGGAAAGGAAGAATTGGACATCTTTCCTAAATCTACAATGAAAACATACATTTCACAAAGCTATCTAAAGGCTGATTCTATTTATATTAATAATACACAACTCTTTTGTAGGGGCACTAGGGTTCCCAAAAAATGCAGTTTTAGGCATTAATATTCAGGTAGGTTAAATAAAAAGGTAGAGAAATAGAGCAAAGATGATTGAGTTACTATATACTGAAATTTATGTGAAGTGTTGGGAATGGAAAAACTCAAGTCCTGACCCCAAGTACCAATAACAGTATTCTTGCCAACAGTGGAGGAAAGAACAGAGGGTGAGCCTGACTCCTGCCTGAAAAAGACTGAAAAAGCCTAACAGCAAAGGTAATATTTGAACAATCTTTTTTTTTTTTTTGATTGAGATAAAATTGGTTTATCAGTTCAGTCAGTCCGTTCAGTCGCTCAGTCGTGTCTGACTCTCTGCGACCCCGTGAATCACAGCACGCCAGGCCTCCCTGTCCATCACCAATTCCCGGAGTTCACTCAGACTCACATCCATCGAGTCCGTGATGCCATCCAGCCATCTCTTTTTTTTTTTTTTGATTGAGATAAAATTGGTTTATCAGTTCAGTCAGTCCGTTCAGTCGCTCAGTCGTGTCTGACTCTCTGCGACCCCGTGAATCACAGCACGCCAGGCCTCCCTGTCCATCACCAATTCCCGGAGTTCACTCAGACTCACATCCATCGAGTCCGTGATGCCATCCAGCCATCTCATCCTCGGTCGTCCCCTTCTCCTCCTGCCCCCAATCCCTCCCAGCATCAGAGTCTTTTCCAATGAGTCAACTCTTCGCAGGAGATGGCCAAAGTACTGGAGTTTCAGCTTCAGCATCATTCCTTCCAAAGAAATCCCAGGGTTGATCTCCTTCAGAATGGACTGGTTGGATCTTCTTGCAGTCCAAGAGACTCTCAAGAGTCTTCTCCAACACCACAGTTCAAAAGCATCAATTCTTCGGTGCTCAGCTTTATAACATTATGTAATTTTTAAATGTAACATAATATAATTCAACATTTGAATACACTATAAAGTGATCACGACCAAGCGTCTAATTACCATTCGTTACCATAGAATTCATGTCCTTTACCTATTTCTCCAAATTTTCAACCTCCTTCCCTCTGGTAACAACTAATCTATTCTCTGTATCTTTGAGCTTAGTTTTGTTTGTTTATTTGTGATTTTTTTGATTCCATATATGAGTGAAATCATAAGGTATTTGTCTTTCTCCCTCTGATTTATTTCACTTAATATCCTCTAGGTCCATCCATGTGGTCACAAATGGCAAGATTTCATTCTTTTTATTGACTGAGTAGTATTTGAAGAGTTTTAAAGATTGACTAGGAGTTTGAATATGGATGGGGTAAAAGCAGCTGAGGGGATATGAGAATGACAGATGGAACGTTGCAGAGATATGGCAGAGAATGACAAAGTCACAAGTATTTCTTTGCTGACAGAGGGTAACGTGCAAAGGGGAAGTAGGAGAAAAGGGGGAAACGAAGTGAGATAGGTAGGCAGGAATTTTTTTGAACCTTATAAAGAAGTTTGGATTTTATCTGGTAGGTCATGTGAACCGTTGAAGACTTTTCAGTAGGGAATGGACAAGTTTAGGTTTTCTAGAAAAGTCAGAAAGCAGTGTAAAGGTGAGGATGGATGATTGTCAGGGGGTTTAGAAGAATTATTAATATAAGCAGAAATGTACTAAAGAAGTTGTAAGGAAAAAAGAGAATGAACATCTGAACTTGAGCAGCAATGAAGTGGACAGAAAGGAGAAAATGAATTCAGGAGAATTTTAGTATTTTAAAGCAAAATAGTTTTTTCCCATGGTGGTTTGAATATGTGCTAGAAGATAATAATACGGCAACTGAGGGAAACAAGAGGCAAAAGACACATGAGTAAGAGGATGAAAACTGATGAAAAGAACAGCACTCAAATAATAATGATAATGGAAATATGGGTAGAGGCCACTGTTTCCATTATTTCCCCATCTATTTGCCATGAAGTGATGGGACCTGATGTCATGATCTTAGTTTTCTGAATGTTGAGCTTTAAGCCAACTTTTTCGCTCTCCTCTTTCACTTTCACCAAGAGGCTCTTTAATTCTTCTTCACTTTCTGCCATAAGGGTGGTGTCATCTGCATATCTGAGGTTATTGATATTTCTCCCGGCAATCTTGATTCCAGCTTGTGCTTCATCCAGTCCAGCGTTTCTCATGATGTACTCTGCATATAAGTTAAATAAGCAGGGTGACAATATACAGCCTTGACGTACTCCTTTTCCTATTTGGAACCAGTCTGTTGTTCCATGTGCAGCTCTAACTGTTGCTTCCTGACCTGCATACAGATTTCTCAAGAGGCAGGTNCAGCCTTGACGTACTCCTTTTCCTATTTGGAACCAGTCTGTTGTTCCATGTCCAGTTCTAACTGTTGCTTCCTGACCTGCATATAGGTTTCTCAAGAGGCAGGTCAGGTGGTCTGGTATTCCCATGTCTTTCAGAATTTTCCACAGTTTATTGTGATCCACACAGTCAAAGGCTTTGGCATAGTCACTAAAGCAGAAATAGATGTTTTTCTGGAACTCTCTTGCTTTTTTGATGATCCAGCGGATGTTGGCAATGATCTCTGGTTCCTCTGCCTTTTCTAAAACCAGCTTGAACATCTGGAGGTTCCTGGTTCACGTATTGCTGAAGCCTGGCTTGGAGAATTTTGAGCATTACTTTACTAGCGTGTGAGATGAGTGATAGTTTTATTTTTGTGTGAAATTTTTTTTTCTTCTGCTTCCTGGGTTGTCTTTTTCCTGTGGGTTAAAAAAAAATTTTTTTTTTCTATTTTTCTGATATCTGGTGATATGGGGTCTTCTTCATATCTATATGTTAGGCATTCGAAAACTTACTAGAAGTGTTGTTTGAGAAGGCAGGATTTACTTCAGTAGGATGACTTGACTGGGTCATTCTTCTGAGAGATTTTTGGTTCTTGGTGTCTGTAAATCTTGTCTCTTAAACGATGGTTTGATTTCCCAGAGAGAAATTCTGTAATCTTCAGCCTGATGAGTTTAAGTTCGGCCGCCACCTTTCTAGGTTAGCACAGAAAGGTGCTGAGTGTCTTCATTTAGTGCATAGCTATGCGCTTAAGGCCTTCTCTTTCCTCATCTGTGCCTTGTGTCTCAGTCCAGAGTTCTCCTGGCCTACATTTCCAGAGATGAAGTCTGACCTCCAATACCTATTGTGACAAGCTAGCTGTCAGTCGTATCCTTTTCTGTTCTCATGAATGTAATGTGTTTTCTTTCCCTGGCTACTTTCAGGATTTTTTTTTTTTTTTAATTGTAAGTTTTTTATTGAGGTATAAGTGATGTTTCAGATTACACTTAGATTAGATCACATGTATACAATATAATGATTCCATGTTTGTGTATGTTGCAAAGTGATCACCACAGTGTAGTTAACATCACCATACATGGTTACAATTGTTTTCCTTGTGATGAGGATTTTTAAGATTTACTTTCTCAGCCACTTTCAAATATGCAAATATAATATTATAAACTATTGTTGCCATGCTGAACATTATATCCCCAAGACTTATTTATTTTATAACTGTAAGTTTGTACTTTTTGACCCCATTTATCCATTTCTCCCCCATCCCCCACTTGTCTCTGGCAACCACCAATCTCTTCTCTATATCTTTGAACCTGGGTTTTTTAATTTTTATTGTTTTTTTAAGATTCCACACATAAGTAAGATCAGAAGGTATTTGTCTTTCTCTGACATATTTGCCTTAGCATACTGTCTTCAGGTTCTTTGTTGCCACAAATGGAAAGATTTCCCTTTTTCTTAATGGCTGAATAGTGTTCTTATATACATATATGTACACACACACACACACACCACATTTTCCTTAACCATTCATCAGTTGACAGACACTTAGGTTCCTTCCATGTCTTGTCTATTGTAAATAATGCTATAATGAACATTGAGGTGCAGATACAATTTTGAGTTACTATTTTTATTTTCTTCAGATAAACATGCAGAAATGGAATTCCTGAAACATATGGTAGTTCTTGGCAAGGATATGGAGGCTTTCCAGGTAGATCAGTGGTAAAAAAAATCTGCGTGCTAATATAGGAGATGTGGGTTTTATCCCTGGGTCAGGAAGATCCCCTAGCGGAGGAAATGGCAACCCACTTGAATATTTTTCCCTGGAGAATCTCATGGACAGAGAAACCTGGTGTCTGCAGTCCATGGGGTCACAAAGAGTCGGACACGACTGAGTGTGCACACATGCATGTGGTAGTTCTGTAATTTTTTGAGGATACCCCAGTGGCTGCACCAACATACAATCCAACCAGCAGTGTAGGCGCGTGCTCTTGTCTCCACATCCTCACCAGCACTTGTTATTTCTTGTCTTTTTGATGATGGCCACCCTAACAGGTATGAGGTGGTACCTCATTATGGTAAGATTTCTGTACTTTGGTTTTCAGCAGTTTGACTGTGATGTACCTAGGTATGATTTTCTTTGAACTTATCTTGCTTGGGATCATCAGTGTGTAAATTTATGTCTTTCACCAATGTTTAGAATTTTCTGCCTATTTCTTAAAAAAAATTTTTTTTTTGTCCTTTTCTCTCCTTCTGTGACTCCAAATTCATGTGTTAGAGTACTTAATAGTGTCTAGCAGATAACTGCTTTTCAGTATTTTTCTCTATTTCTTAGTTGGATTAATTTTTGATCTGTCTTCAATACTTTATCTATTCTCTGTTAAACCCATATTATGAATTTTTATTTTAGAAAGTGAATTTTTCAGTTTGGTATTTCCATTTGGCTCTTTTTGACATTTTTATTTCTCGGCTGAAATTTCCAATTTGTTCCTTTAGTTACAAGTTTATTTTCCCTTCTTGTCTTGAGCATATTTACAGGTGGCTGCTTTAAGATCTTTGTCTGCTAATTTTAATATCTGGGTTACCTTGTGGTTGGTCTCTATTGATTGTCTTTTCTCTTGAGTATGGGTTTCATTTTCTTGTTTCTTCATATGCTAAGAAATTTTGTATTATATCCTGCATACTGTAATGATACATTGTAGTAACTCTGGGATTTAGTGTGTTTTTATGGAGAGTGTTAGTATTTTGGTTATTATTTGTATTTGCAAGCAGTTAATTTGGCTGAACTGAAATCTAAACTGTCTCCCTGAAGAGGATGGCAGATCTTACTGGATGCTTAGAATCTGTTCCACTCTTGCATAGGTCAGTGACCAGCCAGAGACATGGGTACAGTTCTTGGTGGTTCTCTCTCTCTTTGTGGTTCTTTATTTTCCAATATGTATCTTCTCACTTTGCAGCTACTGTGGCAGCTTCAAACTCAAGCCACTAAGACTGTATCTTTTGATTCAAATTTCAGCTGCTCGGTGCAGCTCAATCTAGGGGCCTTCTCTCAGGCAAAAGCTGTAGAAATAGGAAACTCATGCAATTCTGTTTTTTCCTTCCAAATATTGTCTTCTAATCAGATTCTGCCTGTTTTTGATTGCTCAAGTGCCTTTAGGTAGTTGTTCTATGTGCTTTTTTTCTGGAATTTATTATCTGTGTGAATGTTGTTCTGATAAGAGATATTGGGTTATTATTACTCATGGCAAGGTCTGTGGGGTGTGTATTTTTTTTGAAAGGTAAAAATCTCATGTTTTTAGAATAATTTAATTAATTTATGTATTTATTTACTCTTTTCTGTATCTCACACACAGCAGTCTCAACAATGTCTGTACTATCACAATGACCACAGAGACGATTGAAAATAGTGTAAAAATTTTTTGCTTGTGCTTTCCATGAATTTCCATACCATAGTTCTTTAAAATTTTTGTATACATATAGCCATTAAATTTTATACTCTATTCCATGTACTTCTTATCTAATCTGTGTCAGCAAGAATGTTACTGCCTGCCATCATAGGAGCAGTGTTTCCCAATTTTTGGCATTTTGATAAGTTTGTCTGTGTCTTCCATGTGATGAGAAATCAATTTTACCAAACAAGATACTTTATTCATAGTTTTTTCCTTGAATATCTAGAATATGTTGATCTGTTTTCTTCCGGCAAAAGTAAAGTGTTGCTTTTGGAAAATCAGATGTTGGCCTTCTGGGCTGAATTCTTAAGTGTACGTGGTGCTCCTTCAGTCAATAGTTTCAGATTTTGGTTTTTGTTTTCAAAAAATTTTTTTCAAATTATAGTCTTCACTAATTTGTTCTCTTGTGGTGGTGGTGGTGTTCTTTAAAGACTTCTGTTACTGGAATGTTGGATCCTTATTACTTTATTAAGTGTTTGCTTTCTCTCACCCTTTTAATCTCTTCAGTTCATTTGATTCCAAAACTGTTCCTCCTTTTTACCTTCTTGTTCTCTTAAAGCATTATCTGTTGTATGTATTTTCTCTTGGGTTCATTCAGGTTTAATACTCATTTTTGAAAAAAATCTTTCAATTTCTGATACTTCCCTGAATTCCATTACCTTCTTAGTTTTTTGACCTCTGATTTGTGTTACTCTTTCATGTCTTGAGTTATGTTTCTAGCTCATTTTGAAATGGTTGGTTATAAATTCATCTATTTAGTGGGCGTATTTTCCTGATATGCTTTTATTATCAGGATGTAATTCTGTGTCTTTCCTTTTTTCCCCCTTATAATTTCATGTGATTGATTGACATCATTTTCTGTTGCTTTGGTTTAGGGTAGCATTTCTTACAGAGCTCCCTCTGCTGTTGTTTTTGGGAACTCTTCAGAAGTGTGGCATTTGCTTTCTGAGATTTCAAAAGCTTTGCTCTCTTCCCCACTATTCTCATTTCTTTATTCATTATATTTAATGTGCTCAGTTTTGATTGCATGCTCAGTAGTTTATGCTCATTGTGACGCTGTTAGTGACAGATCAGTTTAAAGAGTCCATAGAGGCTAACTGCCGCAACTTTAGACTGCAGGTAGATGCAGAAACCCTTCCAGTTACAGCTGTGTGGGGAGTCTCTCTTCTCAGATGTGTCAGACACTCTGTTTCCTTCTGCTGCTTCTCATACAATGCAGGTTCTGTTGGTGATTTGTTCCCACATACTATTTTAGGGAGATTTATGGAGATTCCTTGTCACCCGGTTTTGTTATAAATGTAGGTTTGGGGGTTTAGGGATGCTCAGAAACATTGCCACTGGTTCCATTGTCCCTGAATCTTTCTAATTTATCACTCTTTAATTTCTGTTTATGGTGTTGCCTGTTTCTAATTTGATAATCTTGTCTTACTTCGATTATAAATTCCTCTAAATAGTGCTTGAATCTTAGTTCAAGTACTGTTTTGTGTTAAAAATAGCCTTTACAGCATAGCCCTGGACATATATGCAATATGTCCCATCAGTCATCAATTGGAAATTTGTCAGATTAGTGTAATTATAGGCTAATTTGAAACCTCATAATGGTAGGATTAATAGTTACTCTTACAGATTGAAGGGAAACATAGAGATGTCAGCTGGCCCACCTGTCCATGAAGTTCATTCATATGTCCTCTTTGGCATATATGCTCTAGTCTGCTCTAAACATTCCTGCAAGACATTGATCTAATGTACTAATATTTCCAAAAAGTCCACAAAATAATAAGCATCATAGAAACATGTAGTAACATAGAAAATGTTATCTGACAGAGATAGCTCATTACTGTCACAGTCCAAAATATTGTAAAAGAAATTTAGAAACTCTTCAGTGAAGCAGTTAACATGGCCAAGTTAATATAAGATTCTTTTGAAAGACTAATCCCAAACAAAGAGAAACTGAAGATTGACCAATTTGTTTATATGAAGAGGCAAAGGGGTAAGGATGAGATATGATAGAATTTGATAAGGTTGTGATGGGGATTAAGGAACACAAATAATACTTTTAGTTAAAGGAAGCATTAGATTAGTTTTTATTGGGAAGTAATTTTAAGGCTCTTTTTATCCTAATAACATCTCACTTCTTTTGCTCCTGAACCTGATAATCTAAAAAATCAGCTAAAAAGTCAGTTCCTGAAACACAACAGAACTTTATTGATTTGATAAAACATTCTAAGCTATGTTGTTATGACATTGGTGTTTATTTTTTTTAATGTTTCTTATTTTTACTTCATTTGTCTTCCTTATTAATTATAAAGATAGATTATTTACATTGAATATATTCCATTTAAAATTACTCCTAATTTTTACCTTTAAAAAAATCTTTCACAGGCCTCAACAAATAATGAAAGCTCTAATCACAGTTTTGGAAGCTTGGGATCTTTGAGTGACAAAGAATCAGAGGTGAGTAACTTCATTTTAAATATGTTGCTATTGAAGGAAAAGTTGGAATCACCTTTTTTAAAATTAATTTTTTTTCTTCTTTAATACTTGTGCTAAATGTTAATCTTTGTTTTTTGTAGGAGTGTTTTATTCTGTTTTAGAAGCATAGCATTAGACCGAAGACTATTTGACATTAGAAAGAAAATATAATTTCTTTGGTTATGTAGATGAACTTTTATATTAATGGAAGAGATGTTCTGAAGTTGCTAGCCATTCATGATTCTAAGAGATGAACATGATTTTTGTAATACGTTGTTTTTCACCGTTTTCTGCTATTTCTTGTTATACTTCCCTCTTAGTTTGGTCCTGAGTAAAGGTTTGTTTACTTTTTGAGATACAGATACACGTTTTTTGTTTTCTTTTTGAAATTTCTTGTGGGATTTCATGCTATTGGTTTTCACTCTACATGCTTAAAAATATCTGAAAAATTCCTTCCTTTCCCACCCACTTACTCTTCCCACTAAGAAAATACATGGAATTTTATAAGTAGGTATTTGGATCCATGGTATAGTTCACGTTGAGCATGATGTTCTTGATGCCATTTTAAAAAATATTTAGACAGGCGGTTCTTTGGGTATTAGCATTCATTTGTTGATGCTACAGCTTCACTTTTTGCAAATAAAAGTCTGTAATACTTCCTCTTCTCCGATTACAGAGTTCTGTCACTTACTTTTCAACATTTGTGTGTGTGTGTATGTATATTTCCCCTGTCAGTGTTAACTTATTTCTGTTTGATCCATTTTAGTCTTTTTTCTGCTTAGTTTAGTGTAGATTTATCACCATGATAATAATACCAATAGGTCATTAGCACACTTTAGCCATTTAGTTTGGTGTTCAGTGGAAGGAGAATATTAACAGCGGCATCTTTTTAAGCCCTGTTTTATTGAAAGCATCTAGGAGTCTCTAGGTAGACAGTTTTGTGGAGTTCTGTGCAGGCACCCTGACACTCCAGAGGAGTGTGGCATAGGGCTCTCACTCATCAGGCTTTCCCTTCCACAGAGACAACTGGCAGGCAGCTGAAAGGACTGTGCAAGTGACGGGACTTTATCTGCAGTAGGTTCCCTTGAGGTAAGCGTTAGTAGCCCCTGTAGCACCAGATTCTCACAGTTTAGTGTTTTTATTTTTTTTTTCAAATTAATACACACTGAGTCCTAAAAAATTGTAGGTTTAGATCTTGTCAAAGTACATTTTTTCAAAAACCATATCAAGAATGTTTTCTTGGATTTTGGAACATTTCTTGATATTTCCACAGGTTTGGGTCTATGTAGTAATTTCACATGCCTCCTCTTTCATAGAGTTTTATCTTATGAAGGATAATAAAATAATTTTAGATATTTCTCTTTTATGTTCACTAAGCCTGGTGTTTTTGATAGATTTTTCTTTTTTTTAAATAGAAAAACAGGAAAAGTTAGATCACCTGTAATGGTTATGTATTTCTGTCTTCTTTTTAGGTACCCATATTCCCAATATAAGTTGTAGATACAATATTTGAATTCTTCCAAAAGAATCAGTTTGAAAGAAAATAACCACCTCTTGTCAAAGAATTCTAAGGCTCACTTTTGGCTATATTTTTATGTTAAAAAAAGTTTTTTTAAGACCTTAATGGTATTTGCACTGAAATATAATTTGGTTAACCATTGGATGTACTTGGCTTTCTTTTGAAATTTGGGGTCACAGTAGAAAATTTTTAAAATCTTTTGGCTTTTGCTGTTTTGTGTTCAGCATCTGGAATTTTTACAAAATAATGGTTAAGTGGCATAATATTTGGGAAATGACTACAGATTATATGTTTTTCTTAAAATTTGAAGAAGGAAATTTGGGGGCAGGGGTTTGTTTTTTAACAAGTGATTTGTCTGGAAGATTTTGTTTCTCTACGAGATGGCTCAATTAATGATTTCCCTTGGGGTGATACTTCATGTACATCACAGTACAGATTCTCATATAGGTCATGAAGTAAAGTTGTAGAGAGCAAAGAGCTACAGGATAGAAGTACTTCTTTTTTCCCCAGTACACGTAATAGTAAAGTTTATGTAGTAGTCCATTGTCTGCTGATGTCATTTTATTCTTTTGGTAATCCATTCCCTGAGCCATAACATATTTTATTTTTTAAGATAATAGTTTTTGTTTTTATAGACAGCAGTAGAAGGTTTATTATTTTTTTTATAGCATTCTCTACCACCACCCCTTCCTCACCCTGATTTCCATTCTCTTAGCTTTTCTTCCTGCTATTTATTTCCACATTATAAATATTATGCATATCTTGCATTTTTGGTTCACTGATTGGACATTTTACTTTCTTTTAGTATTTGTGAAGATTTTAGCTTACTAATAATATCCCCCTGGTTTCTAACCTCTTCCCAGTACTGTTTTTCATTCCCTAAGAACCTCTTGTTTTCATATATCCTTTTACTATTAAAAGTGAAAAACATCTGATATTCACTGTTAGGTTTATTACTTCAGCTGAAATTTTCATTGTAGTTTATATATGAATCACTTCATACATGAGCTTGCCTTTTATTTCTAAATGTAAAATTGTAAAACAAAAAGGGTTTTCTTTTGATGAAATTGTCCAGTCTTGGATGAAAGAAATTGCATCAGTCTTGTTTTGCTTTATTTTACATCACTCTGGGGCTGTTCAACAGTCTCCAAAAATGTATTTTCAGTAAGCAATTATTACATATCTGTTATCGTCTAACCTCTATGTCCAAGCACAGAGAATATAAAAATGAGTAGGACAGAGTTCTTGCTTTCACATGAGATCAGTGTCTAGTAGGACAAACAGTTACATAAACAGTGTGGGCTGTGCTACAACAGATGTAAGCACAAGGTACTATGGGAGGAAAAGGCAAGAAACCTCTAATTCCATCTGCCTGCAGGGGAGAGGTAGGGAAAGAGGAAAGAGAGGTCTTCCCTCAAAGAAGAGACGATAGTTGAGTCCTTAGGAAAGCCTGTGGGCTCATCTCAGAGGACAAGGTCAAAGAATGAGAAGAAAGCAGACAGAGGTACTAGGGTGTGCTTTTGCGTGGAAGTATGGCACATGGCAGGCTGCAGTCCGTGGGATCGCAGAGTCGGACACGATTGGGAGATTAAACAACAGCATGGTTTCGTTCAAGATGTAGGGCCGTGATTATCAATCCTAACTATCCTTTAGCTCATCTGAGGAGCTTGGGGGAAAAACAAAAACAAGCTTCCTTGGTGATTGACCTGGTTTTCTGACTTATATAGAGAAGATAATGCAAGAATGGTGAAAGATAGGCACAGTCAGAGTTTGAATCCCCTTGTATTTCATAGTAAGGAATTTGAACTTCTTTCTAGAAGATGACAAGAAGGGAAACAAGACAAGTAGAGATGAAGAAGGCTCCTTAAGAGGGCAGTGAATAGGATAGAATGAGAGGGTGATGAAACCCAAGTTGGGAAGATTTTAGTTAAGGAATGCTGTTGCCTTTACAAAACTCCCAAGTTTAACCAGAGAGAAAACTTCAAGTGGGAGTTCTAATTACAATGTTCTCAAATTTGTCTTTTGGACTCTGCCTTCTTTGGATTCTCTCAGCTATTGATATTATAAATAACCACCCAGGCCCATGCTGCTCAAACTTTAATGTGCAAGTGAATTACCAAGGGTTCTTACAGGTTTGGAGTGGGTGTTTGCATTTCTAACAAGCTCTCAGATTCCACTAGATTTTAAAAGTAGGGTTTGATGACTGAATGAGGGTAAAGAAGGAAAGGGAGGAACCTCGGATTATTTATAGGTAGTTAGCCTCAGATGAATGATAATGTCTTTGAGTGAGATAGACAACACAGAAGGAAGATGAGTGGGTTAGCATAGAAGGTAATAAATTAGATTCTAGACAGTGCTGAGTTTGAATACTTGTGAAATGGCCAAAGCAGAGGAAACTATCTGGAGCTCCAGAAGGAGGTCAGATTGAAGATGAAGACTTGGCGGATTTTGGCACACAATAGTCCAAAGACATTTGCCTTTTTTATAGTTTCGCTAAAACATAAGGTAAGGTAAGGTAAGTCGCTCAGTCGTGTCCGACTCTTTGCGACCCCATGGACTGTAACCTACTAGGCTCCTCCGTCCATGGGATTCTCCAGGCAAGAATACTGGAGTGAATTGCTATTTCCTTCTCCAGGGGATCTTCCTGACCCAGGGATCGAACCCAGGTCTCCTGCACTGGAGGCAGACGCTTTAACCTCTGAGCCACCAGGGAAGCCCTACTTGGCTTTTAAATTTTCATTTCATCATGAGTTTACAGTGAAAATTTCCAAAGACTGTAAGATTTGTGGTGACATTATTACTCTGATGATTTATTGATTGTGTACTTGTGTGTTCTGGTGTTTTTAGTTCTCACTACTAAAATGTTAAAACGATAGTTATATCCCACATAAACAAAAACTCTTTGGGGTCCTCAACAATTTTTAAAAGTTTGTAGACAGGTTTTGAGACCCAGAAGTTTAAAAACCGCTTTTATAGATGAACTCATCCTGATAGTGTATGTAATGCTAGGAAATGTGAGCAGGCAAGATGGGTGTGCTGGAGAAAGAGTGAAAGTGAAGTCACTCAGTCGTGTCCGACTCTTTGTGACCTGGTGGACTGCAGCCCACCAGGCTCCTCCATCCATGGGATTCTCCAGGCAAGAATACTGGAGTGGGTTGCCATTTCCTTCTCCAGGGGATCTTCCTGACCCAGGGATTGAACCCAGGTCTCCTGCATTGCAGGCAGACGCTTTAACCTCTGAGCCACCAGGGGAGCCGCTGGAGAAAGAGTAGGAGGAGGTAAAGGGGTGGATACAAGAGAAATGAGAGGAGAAAGAGAGTAACAAGGAGGATTAAATGTTATGAAAGTCAACTAAGATAACAACTAAAAAGTGACTTAAGAATTTGTCACTTAGGCTCAGTTTTAGTAGCCTAATGAGAGCCAGATGCCAGATAATAGTTGCTTAAGGAACAATTGGACAATGAGCATATATTGATTGCTCTTGGAAGAACCTTGACTATGAGAAAAGGAGGTGGTATCCAGAGTCTTAACAGACTTGACTTCTTATATGCTCGGGAGAGGATCATAGCAGACCTTTGATGGGACAGGGACAAGCAAAGTGCTGAAGAGAGAGGAGGAACTAAAGTAAACTTTTCCCAGAGGTGGTATGAAGTTCCAGACTCGGTGGACAGGGTTAGTTGTGGACAGGACTGACTAGGAACAATCTTTCCCTCTGATTAGTGAGCTTCCATACCTAATAACCTTTCTCTTTCTTCAGAGTGAAAATAGAGATTATCAACTGAAGGAGAGAATCTTGAGTGGATTGTGGGTGTGAGGAGAATGATAAAAAAGAATTTATGGGAGAGACAAGGAAGGAGCTTACAGGGGAGGGGGTCACTCACCTTATTTAAATGTCTTAGGATACCTGAAGGAATTAGAGACACAGTCTGTGTGCTTACCGCCTGGCAGATTATTATTATTTCTGGAAGAAAGTACAGATTATTTTATAAGGATTAGATAAGGAGCCCATGTTTCCTTTTGTCAGTGTTTTCCACCCATTTGCCATTCTCGCAGGATCCTTTTGTCTCCTTCTATACAACTTCTGTATAACCTGAATCATAGTTGAACAGTTTAAAATACATACTATCCTTTTCTAGAACTAAACATTTTTCTCCCCTTCCTCTGGGTAATTATCAGTTCTTTTACCATGTATCCACTGGCATTGAATTACTGTTTATTTTTTGATCCAAGTGCATTTGGGGGGATATTTGATTTATTTAAGATTAAGGATTTTTAAGTTACAGATACACAGAAGCTGGAACAGTTGTTGCATCTAAACATTTAAACTTTGGTGCACTTTCAGAATTGTAAAGATTGTAATGAAAGAGGAATATAGCATGGATACATTGCCTTGATTGTCTTCAGAGACGTATCAACAACCTCAGATATGTAGATGATACCACTCTAGTGACAGAAAGCAAAGAGGAACTAATGTTGATTAATGAAAGCCATTTTATGAAAGAAGATCTAATTAACTTTCTCATTTGAATTTAATTTATAGAAATAATCTTGGTATTTAAATCCAATTTTTCCCCCTCCTTATTTGAATTGAAGTTACGGTGTTGAAGACACTTGGAAGCATTAATGCTTAGTTTTATTCTTTTCTAAAAATAGTTTTTAAAGGGCCACGTTGTGTGTGTTCTTTCATATTCTGGAGGAAGTAGAAATCAAGAACACTAGGGAATCAGCACTAAGACAACCTTAGACTTGGCTTTAGGGGTGCGTTATTTTCATCTTTAGAACAAGTCATATTATTTATATAGTTCTTAAATAGTTTTTTAACTTAAAAATCTCCTTTTTGGTTTTAAAATTGTGCACAGACATGTATGAATTGATTAAATAGTATGCTTGATTAAATATATGAATTGATTCTCTGGTATTCGTGAATTGCCTGGATTAGGAGAGCATTTTCTGTTTTTACCTTTGTTTTTATGTACATCCCCATCTCTAATTTTTTATATTTCCTTTTGTCCTCTACATATTCTTTAGCTGAAATGTTTCCTCCATGAAGATTTAGTGACTTTAGATTGATTGGAAGTTATGATTTTACTTGAAAGTAGAAGTAATACTGGCCTTGAATTTCAGGTTTTAGATTGATTTTTAAAATTCATTTAAGTTTTACTTCTCTCTCTTCCTATATACATACATACCTACACACACACACACGTTATAACCTGGACAGACCTTTTCTTTAAAATTCATTTAAGTTTTATTTCTCTCTTTCCCTATACACACACACACATGTTATAACCTGGACAGACCTTTTCTTTAATGTCCTAGTTTGAGCACCCAGTAAGAAAGAAAACTTGAAAATTTAGTGGTGTATAGTTAAATGTCAGTGAAAGTTAGATTTTTATACCTGTTTCTCCCTAAATGAATTACTTTGTTTTTACTTTATTCTGTTTAAATCGGCTCAGTTTCTAGATTGTTAGATATCTAGTTTTACTGTCCTCATCAATTTTAAGAAATATTCTTTGTGTCCTGTAACCTACATTATTTTCTGAAATGTTGTAGCCTGATAAATGAGCTTTGTGATGTTCTGTTTGATTTAGTTCCTCTGTCTTCTTTACTTATCTTCTGCTGGCAGTATTTTTTCACAGACTTTTTACTATAGTACTTGGTGAGATAAGTAAGATTTTGTATCACCAATAAAGACATTTTCTCAGTAAGGGAATAAATGTTGTTTTTTTTTCCTCTCTCTATTAAGACTAATAGTCAAATTTAGAAATTACAGTTTTTGTGAAATACTTGGAATTACTTGGAATTTCCTTTTATTTAAAAAGAAAAAACTGTATTCCAATAGTCTACCACTAAACATTAAAGAACATGCTTTTTTCTTCTTTGACCTCATCCCACGGCATGTAGGATCTTAGTTCCCTGACCATGGATTGAACCCACGCACCCTCCAGTGAAGGGTGGTGGAAGTCCCTAAAGGACATGTTCTTACAGGAAGTATATTCAGTTAGAGTTACGGAGTATCCAGTGCTAAGATACATTATGTGACAGAGTTCATAGCAAAGGAGGTGGTCTGTCCTGGTTGACTATATGTCCTTAGTGTCTTGGAAGGAAAAACACTGGAAGTCAAATGTTGGCCCAATACTGACTGGCTCTGTGTTCCTGTTTCCATAAAAATGGAGGACTGTGTGTGTCAGAATCACCTTTCCAAAATAAACACACTTAGGCTCCTTTCTTAGAAACTCTGATATACTCTGTCTAGATTTTTTTTGATTTCTTATAAATCAATAAATCTTGATTCTGTAGGCCATTTATTTAGAAAGCAAACAAACAGCTGTTAAATGTCCCCCCACCCCCTTTTTTTAGTGTTTCCCTTTTTAAAAAAAGTACATTTAGTGTGGGTGGGTAATTTTTAGAGCAAGAAAATTCTAAGCTGACGAATGAAAACAATATTTGAAGAGAAAAATGCCAGGTCACTTTAACAATGAAAACATACTTTAAAGTGAACTCTGGTATAGCACTTAAGCATCGTAGAGGCATAGAAAATATCTGTTGAATAAATAAATTTGATAACAGCCTTTAGTTGTCACATAATACACAGGCAGTTTTTGTGTCAACTTATAATTCATCAAACCAAAGTTTCTAAACATTATTGACTTTGGGGGCCAGATAATTTTTGGGGTGGGGAGAGAATTGTCATGTGTAACATAGGATCCTTAGCAGCATCTCTACATGATACATTAGATATCTGTAGCCCATCCCCTGACCCCCACCCCAAGTTGTGGCAACCGAAAATGTCTCTGGATATTGCCACATAGCCTTTGGGGTAGAGGCAAATGTCCTCTGGTTGGGAACCACCCCGTGAATGAAGGAGGGAAAATAAAGTTTTAGCATGTTACATGTGGAGCTAGATGACATTTCTGTTAAGTTTCACATCTCTTCTGTGAAAACAGAAGCCCAGAGAGGTTAATTTGCTACATACAGTAAGTTAATAGTCAAAATTCTCCAGTGTCTTATTTGAAAGTGATGCTTTCATCTATTGTTTTGTGCTCTCTCTGTATAACTAAGGTAGTATATTGCTTGTAAGCTAATGACCCTAGTTAGTCTTTTGAAAAAGAGTGGTATTCTTTTTTGGAAATATTTAGTTTTAAGATGATTTATAATATTCATCAAATTTGCCAATTCAGGATATGCCTGGACTGACAGCACTTCACAAATGGTTTTTCTTTTTTTTCTGACAAATACGTTTTCACACTTAAGTGCATTCAGCACAAGTTGACAATCCTGAGAAATTTGGTTTTAGTATCTTATACAGGCATACCTCAAAGATACTGCAGGTTTAGTTCCATACCACCACAATAAAGCAAATATCAAAATAAAGCGAGTCACATGAATTTTTTGGTTTCACAGTGTGTATAAAAGTTATGTTTATACCATAATCTGTTAAGTGTGCAGTAGCATTATATCTGAAAAAGCAATGTACATGCTTTAATTTTTAAATACCACTTAAAAAATGCTCACCATCTTTTAAGCCTTCAGCAAGTCGTAATCTTTTTGCTGGTGGGGTGTCTTGCTTCAGTACTGATGAGTGCCGATTAATCAGTCGGGGTGATGGTTGCTGGAAGTTAGAGAGGCTCTGGCCATTTCTTAAACAACAATGATGTTTGCACATTAATTGACTGTTCCTTTCACCATTGACTTCTCTATAGCAGTACTGCTACTCAGTTCTGTCCAGCTCTTTAGAACTCCATGAACTGTAGCCTACCAGACTCCTTTGTCCATGGGATTTTCCTCTCAAGAATACTGGAGTGGGTTGCCATTTCCTACTCCAGGAGATCTTCCCAACTCAAGGATCAAACCCACGTGTGCATCTCCTGCATTGGCAGGTGGATTCTTTACTACTGAGCATGAAATTTTATCATGAGATTGCAGCAATTCAGTCACATCTTCATGCTCCACTTCCACTTTTAGTTATCTTGCTGTGCCCATCACATCTGTGGTTACTTCCTCCACTGAAGCCTTAACCCCCTCAAAGTCATCCATGAGGGTTGAAACCAATCTCTTCCACATTTCTGTTACTATTTTGACCTTTTCCCATGAATCCCAAATGTTCTTAATAGCTCTAGAATAGTGAATCCTTTCCAGAAAGTTTTCAGTTTACTTTGCCTAGATCTATCGAAGGAATTACATTGAAGGAGTTTTATGGAAGCTATATTTTATGTGCTCAGACACTCAGTTGTGTCTGACTCTTTGTAACTCCACAGGCTGTAGCCCACCACGCTCTTCTGCCCATGGAATTTTCTAGGCAGGAATACTGGAGTGGAGCACCATTTCCTTTTCCAGGGGATCTTCACAACCCACGGATTGAACCCACATCTTTTTCGTCTCCTGCATTGGCAGGCAGGTTATCACTGGCGCTGTCTGGGAAGGCCACAGGTGCTGTTATAGCCTTACAAAATGTATTTCTTAGATAATAAAACTTGTAAGTTGAAATTACTCCTTGACCTGTGGGCTATAGAATGGATGTTTCGTTGGCAAGAATGAAAACAACATTAACCTTGAACATCTCCATCAGAGCTCTTGAATGACCAGGTGCATTGTCAGTGAGCAGTAGTATTTTGAAAGGAATCTCTTTGTTTTCTGAGCACTGGGACTCAACAGTGGGCTTAAAAAGTGTTTAGCAAACCATGTTGTAAACAGATGTGTGATCATCCAGGTTTTATTGTCCGTTTATAGAGCACAGTCAGAGTAGTAGTATTAGTTGTTCAGTCGATAAGTCATATCTGACTCTGTGACCCCATGGATTGAAGCACGCCAGGGTTCCCTGTCCTTCACAAGTTTGCTCAAACTCATGTCCATTGAGTTGGTGATGCCATCCAACCATCTCATCCTCTGTCACCCTCTTCTCCTGCCCTCAGTTTTTTCCAGCATCAGGATCTTTTCCATTAAATCGATTTTTCACATTAGGTGGCCAGAAAATTGGAGCTTTAGCCTCAACGTCATCCTTCCAGTGAATATTCAGACAGAATACAGGCAGAGTAGATTTAGTAGTAATTCTTAAGGGTCCTAGGATTTTTGGAATGGTAAATGAGCATTGGCTTCAACTTTTAAGTCACCAATTGTAAAATCCCCTAACAAGTGAGTCAGCCTGTCTTTTGAAGCTTTGAAGCCAGGCACTGACTTCTCTTGAGCTATGAAAGTCCTAGGTGGCATCTTCTTCCAGTAGAAGATTGTTTTGTCTACATTGACCTGTTGTTTACTGTTGCCACTTTCAGTAATTATCTCAGCTGGTTTGTTGGATAACTCATTGCAGCTTCTATATCAGTACTTGCTGTTTCACCTTGTACTTTCATTGTTAAGGAAACAGCTTCTTTCCATAAACCTCATAGACCAACCTCTACCTCTTCACACTTCTACACTTCCTCACCTCCCTCAGCCTTCATAGAGTTGCTCTGGATTAGTCTTTGGCTTAAGGGGATGTTGTGATTGGTTTTATCTTCTGTCCAGACCACTCAAACGTTCTCCATATCCCCAGTAAGGGTGTTTTGCTTTCTTACAATTTGTGTGTTTACTGTAGTAGTACTTTTAATTTCCTTCAAGAACTTTTTCTTTGCATTTACAACCTGACTAACTGGCGCAGGAGGCCTAGCTTTCAGCTTGTCTCTCAGTTTTCAGCATGCCTTCCTCACTAGGCTGTATCCTTTCTAGCTTTTGGTGAAGTCAGATATAGAACTCTTCCTTTCACTTGGACTCTCAGAGGCCATTGTAGGGTTACTAGTGGACTAATCTCAGTATTGTGGTGTCTTAGAGAATAGTGAAGTGTGAGAGGGAGAGAATGGCTGGCCAGTGGAGCAATCAGAAGACACACAGCATTTTATCAATTAAGAGCACTGTCATATGGTCACAGTTTGTGCCACCCCAACACAGTTACAGTAGTGACATCAAAGATCATGGATCACAGATCAAATGAAGTTTGAAATATTGTAAAAATTACTAAAATGTGATCCATAGAGAGAAAGTAAGCAAATGCTGTTGGGAAAATGGCATCAAAAGACTTGCTAGATCAGGATTGCCAGAAACTTTCAATTTGTAAAAAATGTTATATCTGCAAAGTGTGCAGTAAAGCAGAGCTCAATAAAATGAGGTATGCTTGTACTATAGTAGGGTTTTTAAAATATTAGATGTGTTTTTATGTCAGGAGAACATAGTATTTTACTAATTTTCTTTAAGAATAATTCTCATTTTCTAAAATAACTGAGTAACCATAACAACCCCTTGGACGTCTCATATCCTAATGAAGTTTCTGCTGTATGTCATAATTTTGGTCTGTAATTTTTAATGGAAGATTATATAAAGAATAACAACTAATTTTAGAGATTCTCTAAAGTGGAATGTGCAGGAAATACATGCTGTATTACTATATATTAGATTGACTACTGCTAATCCTGATGATGTATCAGCATCACTTTTGGAGCTTTCAAAACATGGATTTCTTTGATGTCCTTTCAGAGATGTTTAAATTTGGGATGGGGACACCAACATGAGCTTTAAATAACAGCTTTGTGATTATGAAATATAGTCAACACTGAGAATTGTGCTAATAGATAAATTATAGAACAATTTATTTTAAAAAATAGACTAAAAGAAAAAAAAGGATTTTTTTTTTTCCTGGTTATAGTGCAGTACTGCTAGATAGAAAATAATAACAATGAAATATCACTTTAAAAAAGTCAGGTAGTTAACTTTCTAAATTTAGTATTTATAATAGTATTTTGTATTATAATAGTATTTGTAACAGGCATTCTCAAAATGTCAACATTCTCAGACAACAGTATCTTGAAAATTTGCTTTTCCCCCCCATAATATTTGCTCCCTGTGGCTGTTTTATCCTGATTGTATGATTTGAAAACTACTTGTCAGATCATATGAACAGAGGAGAAAATCCAACTTGATTCTAATTTTATGGTTTATAGTATTTAGTAAATAAAGCCGTAAGTCAAAGGGAAAGCCAGAAGAGAAAATGCCAAGAGATAGTTATGCCGTGTAAATGATAAGAAAGTGGCAAACAAGACTGTACTTTACCAGTATCAAAGATGTAATATGTTCCTTTTAAGCAAATGTGAATATAAATTAAAATAGGTCCAGGTAACAGCGTAAGAAGTATTAGGTTGGTGCAAAAGTAATTGGCGTTTTGCATCGTTGATCTTTGCCTTTTGATATTGGAATGCATTCTTAAATAAATGTGGTTATGTTACACATTATTTTAATGCACATTTCTCGCTTTGTTTTTTTGCCAATGACTTACTACTTGCTGTTTATATTTTAGACTATGGAAATGATGTTAGACAAAAAGCAAATTCGATCAGTTTCTTTTGAATTCATAAAGCAGCAAAAACAACTCACAGCATCAACACATTTGACCCAGGAACTGATAATGAACATACAATGCAGTGGTGCTTCAAGAAGTTTTGCCACAGAGATGAGAGCCTTGAAGATGTAGGAGCACAGTGGTCTGCCATTGGAAGGTGACAGGGACCAATTGAGAGGATCATCAAAGCTGATCCTCTTAAAACTACAGAAAGTTTTGCTGAAGAACTCAATGTTGACCATTCAGCATTTGAAGCAAATTGGAAAGGTGAAAAAACTTGATAGGTGAAAAAACTCGTGAGCTGACTGCAAATCAAAAAAAAAAATCATTTCGTAGTGTCATCTTCTCATTTTGTGCAGCAACAGTGAACCATTTCTCAATTGGATTGTGATGTGTGACAAAAAGTGGATTTTATATGACAATCAGTGGTGACCAGCTCAGTGGTTGAACCAAGAAGAAGCTGCAAAGCACTCCCAAAAGCCAAACTTGCACCCAAAAAAGGTCATGGTCACTGTTTGGTGATCTGCTGCTGAATTTTGGTGATCTAGAGTTTTCTGAATCCTGGCAAAACCATTACATCTGAGAAGTATGCTCAGCAAATCGATGAGATGCACCAAAAACTGAACACACCTGCCGCCAGCATAGGTCAACAGAAAGGGTCCAGTTCTTCTCCATGACAATGCCCGGCCACATGATGTACAACCAACATTTCAAAAGTTGAATGAATTGGTCTATGAACTTTTGCCTCATCTGCCATACTCACCTGACCTCTCGCCAACTGACTACCACTTCTTCAAACACCTCTACAGGACACAGAGAATGGTTTCCAAAAATTTGTCAAATCTTGAGGCCTGAATTTTTACACTATAGAAATAAACTTCTCTTTGGCAAAAATGTGTTGATTGTAACGGTTCCTATTTTGATTAATAAAGACGCATTTGAGCCTGGTTACAATGATTTAAAATTCATGGTCCGAAACCACAATTACTTTTGTACCAACCTAATATAGCTGTGAGGATGGTAGATATAAAGTAGCTTTTAAAAATTGAAAATAAGATGAAATATTATATATTTTTAGGTATTGATGTGGTTATGGATGCTGTGTGTTTGTGGAGGGAGTCAAAATCCTTCAGGCTTTTAAAAATGTTGTGAGCTGGTGCACTTTAAGTTAACTTAAGGCAGCATACCTTTTAGTTGGGGGTTGCCTAATTTCTTTTTGGCTGTCTACCATCTTTGACATTACATATTATTAAATGATCAAGGCAATTCAGCAGAAGAGGCTACACTCAAAATTGCTGATATGTTGATTGGATTTCCTTTGAACAGCAAGGAAACAGCTTTTATTTGATGAAACAGCTTTTATTTGGTGATAAGATCCCAAAATGTTGCATACATAAACTTTTCATATTTTTATATTGAATTCTGCAATATAACATAGATCTTTTGGGTGTCAAAAGAGTCAAGCAAAGATTTACAGATAATTGTTAGTATTAAAGTTTGACTCTTGGGCAGAGAAAGAATGAGAATTTGTCAGGTAATGCTAACTCAAAATCATCCTGGAATTAGGGTATACATATTTTGTGATAGATTTTATCTAAATGTAAATCAGATACAAAGCTGCAAGGAAGTTCTCACTACATAATTTCATTTTTCATATAGAGCATTATTCTAACCTAAAATCTTTACAGCAAAGGTTGGAAGAAATAGTTTCTTGTACTTTTGATATTCTTGACTGGAACATCTATTTTACATTGATTATTGTTATAAGGCTCCAGATATCCCTTTTAGTTCAGTGCTGTTTTCGTATGTGCTATAAAATATCAAAGATTTCTTCTGTCTCAAAACTAATTCGAAAGATTTTGCCTAGAAATGTGAATGAAACATTGTTATTACCAGCTGTGGGCAAAAAGGTTTAAGTGCCATTTGTCAAAAGTATAATGACCTTGAATTTGGTACCTCAGTAACTATATGAATCATTGAAGTAGCTAATGAGTTGTATTTTTAAAATCAGTCTTTAGTAAATGAATCAGTCAGAAAAAATTCATTCTGACAAGTTTGAGGGTTGACTATTTTGTTATACAGATATTACTTAATATTAGAACAACTTTTCTTTCTACCTTATTTTCTCATTTAACGGAAAGAAATTAAAAATATTTGTGTCTGTTAACTCAATAATTTTATTACATGTGATGCTGTCTGACTTTTGTTTTTGTTCCATTCAGTTGGATCTTATGATATCTATCTAAGGTAGAGGTGAAGAATAAATTTTAATATCCACTCCTCTTTTATTGACATTATAATACCTTTTCACAGACTGTTACAATTTTCTGTCATGCATTTATTCCAGTAATTTAAAATATCTCTCTACCCAGGGAGACCTGGGTTCGATCCCTGGGTTGGGAAGATCCCCTGGAGCAGGGAAAGGCTACCCACTTCAGTACTCTGGCCTGGGGAATTCTGTGGACTGTATAGTCCATGGGGTCACAAAGAGTCGGACACAGCTGAGCGACTCTCACTCTAGTCGGAGGCTTGTAGAGGTGATGATCAGTTTTCAACAATCCATGTTGCTTTCTCTCCCTCACTCTGTGATAGCAGTAAGGTTCTTATTTTCTTATATTTGGTCTTATTTGCATTGATGAAAGGCAGATTTATTTTTATTTTAAGATAAATCAAGAGGCCACATGATACAAAAACCTTGTTTAATAATCACTGACTTAAATTTCAGATGAAATAGCACATTAGATATATCACTGTTGCCCCTTGAGTCCTTTAGATTTATCTGTTTTTTTTTTTTTAATTTACTTCTAACTCTAGAAAATGCTGTATAAACTCACCCTAATATCTTGGAACATTTAAATGCCAGAGTAATCATTCAGGTTTTGGTATGATTACAAACTAGAAGTTTTAAAACCAAATGGATTTAAAGAATACCAATTTCTCCTTTCATCATATTCTCCTGACCACTGTTCCACTGTATGCCAGAATTCTTTGACTTTTTATAATTACGGTAGTCTTTCCATCTTTACTTTAAAGCCAAGTCATAGTATTTTGCCTTCCGTAATGATCCTTGCCAGTGTGCTCAATTATAGTGCTGCTGCTACTGCTGCTAAGTCGCTTCAGTCGTGTCCGACTCTGTGCGACCCCTTAGACGGCAGCCCACCAGGCTCCCCCATCCCTGGGATTCTCAAGGCAGTAACTGAGAAAAAATAGAGGAAAGAATGACAGTATTAGAGCAGTAACAAGTTTGAAAGTGTTCTATATAGAATGCTCAATGTGTACAAGTTTTATACCTTATAAAATTAACAGTGGTGACCTGATTGATATCCCTTAGATTTTCTAGGAAACTGATGTTTGGTCAGGATCAGGAGTTTTTAAACACTTTTGAAGTCATTGATCTCTTTCTTTGAAGTAAATCTGGTATACAGTATTGATCTTAAGATGCGCTGTGTTCCAAGGGATAGGGTATGGCATAGGATGTGTCTAGTGGCTAGACACTGGAGACCACTCCACTATTCTTGCCTGGAGAATCCCATGGACAGAGGAGCCTGGTGGGCTACAGTCCACGGGGTTGCAAAGAGTTGGACACGGCTGAAGTGACTGAGCGCACATGCCTCAGCTCAGCCACCTGCTCCTTCCTTTCCTTCAGTAACTTTGGAGACACAGCCTCCTTTCCCCTGAGGTGTCCCTGGAGTACAATGTGAAAGTCGCTGATAGTGTTCTGAACTTTTTTTCAGTGATTACCCATTTTAGAGGTTAAATACTTGCTGAGTTTCTGCTTATCCTAAATCCTCAAGCTTCGAAATCTCAAAATAAGTCTATATACAAAGGATGACCTAGGAGAATTGGCAGCATTAGGCTTCATTGAGAGTTTCTGTTTTGTTTAATATAGGTATTGCTCAGATTATTTAAATTCGAAACCAGAAAACTATTGAAAGTACGCTTATCTTAGAGTTAGTGATGTAATCTTTAGGGCCTAGACTGAAGGCCCTAATTGGCATATAGTTGACTGGGGACCTTAAAGAAGAAACATTGTTTATTTTGCAAACCCTACAAGTAATTTGTAAGCTATTAGTTCAAAAGCTGCTGATCCTTTAATGAATGACACTTGATTGAAATCTTGAAATATACAAGTGCACAGATATTTGGAATAATAGGATAGCCATTCAGATAAGTATAGCTTACTGATACAGACTATACACTGTTCTAGATGTTATTTTACTTATGTTTCTGGTATGTTTCTCATTTAGTCCCCACAGTTCTTTTATGGCCCTGTTACCACATTTAAAATTGCTGAGACAGTTGAGTCTTGGTTAAGGAACTTGCTGAAAATCATGGTAAATGGTAGACCCAGAGCTAGAGTCTTAGCCTGTGTGTTTTCAGAGCTCCATGGTACTTTTCTTCTGAGAAAATTACGGTCCACTGGGCTGACAGAGGTGAGAATGAAGTCAAAGGTTAGCACTAGGTAGTCATACTAGGATGCGGGTGCAAAAAGTTCATGGGAAGGCAAAATGGTGTGTCTATAACGCCTATGTTTACTTTACAAGCAAATTTAGGTATATCTAGGTTTCTCTTTCTCATCTTTTGCTTTCCTCTACTTTTCAGTTACTAGCTGTTTCCAGCTTCTTACCCACATTAGTCTTAGATTACAGTCTTAAAGTTAATTTTAGTCCTGTCATCGTTTTTTTCCTTCATTCTCCTTCCTCAAATTCTTCTCTGGTTTATAGGAGGGAAGCCTCTTGCCTTTTTTTCTTTTCTGTAATCATTATGCATTTGAGGGTTTGTTTGTTCTGATAAACAGAATGACATTTCTCCCAAAACTGTCCTGCTTCCCTATTCCAGAAAAAAATTTAATTCAGGGAAATTTTGCCTTGGAGAAAAAGTTTTTTCTCAGTTACCCTATATGTCTTTAAAAAAAAAAAAGGAAAGAAAAGGACCTTAAATGTCTTGAAGTCCATATCCAGTAAAGTATTTAATGAATGTTATCCCAAATAAGTTTGAGACTACCTATGTATACCGTATCTTTCCATTCCATCCTTACTTGGAGGTAGCCAGTGAATGCTAGCATTTTAATGGTTCTAGAAGCATTTTCAGAAACTGTTCTGAAAAACCATATTTCCTTGACCTTATATTTTTATGTAGATTAAATTGGGAAGGATATGAATAAATTATTATTTGGGGTGCCTCATTTGTTTTAAAATCCATTATAGGATTCCTTATAAAACTGTCAACTTAGAATTTTTAATCTGATAGTATTTTTATTCCAATAGAAATAGAATAGTTATCATTTAAGTCTGAGTTTGGTGATTTTGACTATGAAACTAAAGTAATGAACTGTTTATCCTAAATGGCTTGTATGTCAGTCTGTGTCCTGAGTAGATTGTTAAAGTGGCTCTCTTTAATCTCTTAATTTGTGATGTGAAAACATATGGGCAGTTTATTGGACATAATAAGTTTTATATATGAACTTAATGACAATTTGAAGTATTTTTATATAGTTGATTCATTCAGTTACTTCTTGATGTAGGACATATAATCATGACACATAGAAGGAGGGGAAAAGCATATTTAGGGCTTGGAAATACACAGAATTGAATCTGATTTGAATCCTGGTTACCTTAAGTAAGTTATTTAATATTCATATATTTATAAGGTAATATTAAATAACTATGCTAGGCATGAAGGTGGGGAGAAGGTGTAACTTCTGTCTTTAAAGAGTTCAGAGATCAGTAGCATTCACTTAAACCTCTCTGAATTTGTTATGTTGTTGGCAAAATGGCAGTGAGAGAACTTAAAATTCCCCAGATAATAATACCTTGAGGAACCAAAGAGGTTCAATATGAGTTAGGTTGATATTGAGCATCTATATAAACCTCAAGTATTATACCTCAAGGTATTATCTTTCATTGTATTTTGTCATTCGTACTATTTAATCACAGAACTACCCACAATAGACGCCAAAATGTGGGTTAAGTCCCTTCCTTGTTGGAGGACTCCGTTGCCTTTAGAGAATTATTTTAAGTTGCCTGATGTTTGCATTCATTCAAATATTCTGTGTTCTGGCATCAGATATATTTGCCAGGCTTCTAGAATTTGAGGGCTCTGTGCCATTGCCTTGTGCACATTTGGTTTTAATTTTTCACTAAACACAACATTCTGTCAGACTCCACTAAAATTGTTGTTTTAGCCTGATGAAAGTACTTGCTATCAGTTAAAAGAACAAACCTGTAATTTAAGAACAAGCCATCGTGTAGTACAGAGCTCTGCAAACCTTTTTTTTTTTTTTTAAAGGGCTGGATCTTTTTAGGCTTTATGTGCCATACAGTTTGTGACAGAACTACTCAACTCTGCTGTTGTGGTGTGAAGGGAATTATGGACAGCACATAAATGAATGAGTGTGACTGTGTTCCAATAAAACCAAATTTATGAACACTGAAATTTGAATTTCTTACAATTTTCATATGATAAAATAGTCTTGTTTTGTTTTTATATTTTTCAGTCATTAAAAAATGTAGGAATTATACTTAGATTATGGGCCTTGAGAAAAACAGGTGGCTAGCCAGATTTGCCCAGCTGACTGTTAGTTTGCAGACGCCTGATTTAGGGTATAATCTATGAATTTGCTGTTGTTGTTGGATAATTTTCAAGCATTTAGGTGATTTCAAGCATTTAGGGATTATATATGTTAGGATTTATGTTCTGCTCTTTTTTTCTTGCCCAAGTTTATAGAATATATGTTATATATAAATATACTTTTATAGAATATATGTTAATAGTAGAAAACTAATGGGAAAAACAAATGGTGTTTTGTTGTTACTGTGTGGAGGTTTTTTCAGAATTTGAAGGGCATCTTTTAAGGCTGATTATTACTTTCTGATTTCTCATCCACCTCAAGTCGCATTCTATAAATTTCAAGTAATACGTACAATGCCTTCTACATTTTGAATTTTAAAAATTTATACAATAGCTATGGAAGTTTATCTTTTAGAAATTGTATGTAAGTAATTAGACATTCACATTGCATGAACGCTATTTAGCAAAATTTCTTAATTAGAAAATAAAAATGACATAGTGATTATAAAATTTTGTTTGTTGAAACTATAAAACTCTGTTAACTTGCTTTCTGTAGACACCAGAGAAGAAACAATCAGAATCATCCAGAGGAAGAAAAAGAAAAGCAGAAAACCAGAATGAAAGTAGTCAGGGTAAGTGAAGCAAAATCTTCCTTCGTACCCAGAGGTATTTGCAATTAATTATTCTGGTTTTTAATCAATTAATAATTTGTTTTAAAGTTTTCTGTTTTTGTGATTTATATAGACACCGTGTAATATCTGCACAAATAATAGCTTAAATATACTTTGTGTAAAAAATATTATGAAATTGGAGTCTTTCTGTACCACGGGTAGTTTGCTTATGGTTACTCTTTTTCACATTTCCTTTATTTTTTTTTGAGAATTAGAAAGTGTCATGTCCAAACCTGATATGCATTACCCTTATCGCCTTTCTCTGCTCTCTCTTTATATGAAATGTGGTGTTGAAATGACTTCTTGTTTTTGGATAAGAATTTTATATCTTGCTTTGAAACAAATACCTAAATTTACTCATCCTTTTTATTAAAAAGAAAAAAAGACTATAAAAATGATTGAGGTACTTCATTTTAAAACATTGTCTTTTTCTTTCCATACCTTTTCTTCATCCTTTTTTGCTTTCTTTCCATATCCTTTCTTCATCTTTTCTTCTACATTTTAGATTATAAACTAGTAAGGAAATTAGTTTCATTATACTACAAAACTTCTTATAATGGATAAGATAGCATTATCATTTAATTTGGTTTTTCAAGATTAAATACAATAAATTGGACTCTTGAATCGTATGTAATGATGATTTTATGCATATATTATGTGTTTTGGAGCCATTTTTAGCTATAAAGTCTAGGGCTATGAATCCATGGCTTACTAGTATTTACATGTGGCACTGGCATCAAGAAATATATTTGCAGCAGCTGTCTTTGTGGAAAGGGGAAGTTGAGTCACTCTTCACCTTTCTCTAAGTTTGTGCTATTTTGTATTTCTGTCTGGCCTGAGGTCCTTTTTGATCTTAGTGTAGTTTCCTCATCTGTGGTTAGTGAACTTGGATTTATTTAGTTATATTAGTTATGATAGTTTTAACTTTAAATTTTAAAGCTCACTTAAAAGCAGGTCCCAATATAGTGTGGGACTTCTGGGTTGGTTGAGCCAACCTATGTCTTTAGGAAGCCACATCATTTTCTCTCTGATCTGCCATCCACAGAATTGTCTGCTTTTTCCTTTTATGTTTTTAGGACTGTGGCCATTTTAAATTGTATCTCCTCATTTCATCCTCCACACTTGTATTTGCTTTAGAGAGGCTGGTTTTCTATGTGCTTTTCTTTTTTTCCCTCTCTTTGACGTAGGCTTATTTAAGTTCATAACAAACCTCTCCTGTCGTATTCTTGGTCAGAATTGGGTTGTGTGTCCATTCCAAAATGAATTATGTCCCTGAGAGGTATTATTGCCCTTAAAATCAAGCCCGTCTCTGAAATTGAAAATGTGGTAACATTCCCCTTAGAAATACAGGCCTTGTGCAGAAAGCATGATACCTGAGCAAAACTGAATTTCTGATTAGAAGGAGGAGAGATAGGGAACTAGGAATGGAGGCCAGATAGGAAACAGCCCTGGAAGAAAAGCTATGACCAACCTAGACAGCATATTAAAAAGCAGAGACAATACTTTATAGACAAAGGTCCATCTCATCGAAGCTATGGATGTGAGAGTTGGACTATAAAGAAAGCTGAGCACCAAAGACTTGATGCTCTTGAACTGTGGTATTGGAGAAGACTCTTGAGAGTCCCTTGGACAGCAAAGAGATCCAACCAGTCCATCCTAAAGGAAGTCATTCCTGAATATTCATTGGAAGGATTGATGCTGAAGCTGAAACTCCAATACTTTGGCCACCTAATGTGAAGAACTGACTCATTAGAAAAGACCCTGATGCCGGGAAAGATTGAAGGCAGGAGGAGAAGGGGACGACAGGATGAGATGGTTGGATGGCATCATCGACTCAATGGACATTAGTTTGAGCAAGCTGAGGGAGTTGTGATGGACAGGGAAACCTGGTGTGCTGCAGTCCATGGGGTCGCAAAGAGTCGATACGGCTAAGCAACTGAACTGAACTGAAATTATATGGTCTATGCAGGGGAGGGAATGTTAACAGAATAAAATGTGGATTCAATCAGGGAAAAAGAACTGGGGAAATAGCTTCTGGTAGGCAACCAAAAAACGTCTCTGTCTTCATTAAAAGATGGCACCACTTCAGAATCTGCAGAGAAGTTGTTATAGGCAGAAGGAAAATTCCTTTGGTATAGTCCTCTCTGACCTCTGAATAAACCTATACAAAACTATTGTTGAAAATTTCTAGGTTGTATTACTTCTTAGTTGTTTTTTTTTTTTTTAATTACCCCTACCTTGTTCCAGGAAGGAATGTGAGATTGTTGAACCTTTAAATGTATTGTTTGTTCATCTCGGTAATGCCTGGTAAATAGTAATGTTTGTTGAATAAAATAAGTGAATGAATGTATATATCAGTATTGAATCGATAAATGTTTATATTATTCAATGCTTTTGACTCGATGCTATCATTAATTTTCCTTTTGTAACTTTAAGAAATTATGTATTCAGTGTAATTCCAATGAAGGATGGATAACTCCCATCCAAAATGATGTATTTCTTAGCTGCTTCTCAGTTTAGTATTTATAAAATTGATGAAAAAAATCATTTTATTTGCTTTTTGGTTTTTTTTAAGTCCATTTTGGAGCAAAACTTTTAATTAAAGAATAATTTTGACCACTTTATCAAAGTGGCCACGTAAGCACAATATTTAAAATCTAGTTTATTTTTTGAAAAAAATCCTATTAATTTGAAAATACTTTTTAGAAAATCAAACATTTTACAAAACAGTGTTCATATTAAAGCATGTTATTGTCAGTTTGTTATGGTTTGTGTTGACTGAGCTTTTTTATTATTTATAGATATAAATTGGTTTGTCAGTTATACAGCTACCACTTGTCTTTTTTAATTGATATATTTTTCATTGATACACTTTTATGAATTTAGTAACCGTGAAGCAATATGAATAATGTTGTTTTAAAAGCAGGCAGTCTTTTAATATGATTTATTTTTCTGATTTTCCCATAGTTGAGACTTTTAAAATTGACATGTATCTATTGGAATATCATTTGATTTTTGGAATTGTGAAGTTGGCATCTGACCCTCTGAGGAATCTTAGTATTCTTTTAATGCCCATCACCACCCAACTAGAATATATTCTTAACATTTTTGTGTATGTTAGGGGAATTAAGTTTGGCACATTCTCTTTCTCATATAATATGTGATAGATAGTCACGACTGACTTTAAATCTGTAAAATTTTTTACTTTTATATTTTAGGAAAAAGTATTGGGGGACGTGGCCACAAAATTAGCGACTATTTTGAAGTAAGTTCATTGAGGAATATCTTCAGTTCTTAATATAATTCTGCCATAGGCTGTTTGAACCACCGAGTCTGCTTTTGTTGATCTACTTGATTAAAGCAGAACTTAAGTACTATGTGATGTCCTATCTTTCTAGGAACATTAAAGTTTACTTTTACTTTGGTATGGCACATCATAATTTTCAAAGGACTTTCTCCTGTATTTTCTTGTAATAGGTCAGGAGATGGTCAAAGCAGGTATTAGTATTCCTGTTTTAGGTGAAGAACCTGAGAACCAGAGATGTTAAAGTAGCCTTGTTGTTTGGTTATGCAGCTGTGTCTGACTCTTTTGTGACCCTGTGGACTGTAGCTCGACAGGGCCCTCTGTCCATGGGATTTCCCAGGCAAGAATACTGGATTGGGGTGCCATCTCCTTCTCCAGGGGATCTTCCTGACCCAGGGATTAAACTCGAGTCTCCTGCACTGGCAGGCGTATTCTTTACCACTGAGCCACCTGGGAAGCCTCATAAAGTATCCTACCTAAAGGCAAATTTTAAATGGAAGAGCCTCTAGAATTCTTTGTACTGTCAGTCAAGATTTTATTGTACCAAAGCAACAGCTGAGGCCTGGGGATGGAGATTAAATAATGATAGAGATGTGAATCTAAAGAGTCCCTGAAAATAATAAGCAATGGTAAATTTAAATTTTTACCCAATCTGGAATGTTTCTTTACCTCTACACAGAAACACTTTTGCCTACCATTATATTAATGTGATTAATTGTAAAATATTAATGTGATTAGTAAAATAATAGTTGAAAAATATTTATATTTACTTGAGAGAGAGCAGAATTTGCCAGTTGGGAGAAGGGCTGTATTTTTTATATGTATATATATGAATGCTGGGTTGAGAAGATCCCTCGCAGAAGGACATAGCAACCCACTCCAGTATTCTTGCCTGGAGAATCCCATGGAGAGAAGAGCTTGGTGGTCTCTTCTCCATGGGGTTGCAATGAGTTGAATATGACTGAGTAACTAACACAGTCACTCTCTTTCACTCACATGTATATATATATACAAACGCATATATATATATGTCCTCCATTGTTTTTCTTTTTTGAGTTTACAGAATCTAAGTTAAAACTGTTGCAGACTATAAAATACACCTAAAGCTGTTTAGTTGCTGTCAGTCCCTTAGTGTTAATATCATTAAAAATCTTTGCCAAAGGTAGGGTCTGTTCAAATAAACACATCTCAAGTGTCTTGAATGCCTACTATGTGCTGAGCATTATGCTAGGCACTATAGATTAAAAATTTAGAGTAAGTTCTTTAGTTGTAGGAAGTTGTTTAATGAACACACTAGGACGTCTCCTTTTCTGCTGTTCATACCTAATACCCAGAGATGAAGCCATTAGCAGCAAATTGTTTTTGCCTTCCATTCTTGGTTCAGAAACATGAGACTTGAGAAAGCTATGGAACAGATTAGTTGGCTTCTCTTCATACATGGTTAAGTCATTCACTGTAATGCATGTTAAGAATCAATTTTTATTAGACTTTGTGCTGTTAAGAAGGGACTTGGTCCAGTAGTTCTATTATAGTGCTATGAACATTTGGATACTTAACAGATCTTGGGAATGACAGTTCTGTCTTAAGATAGTTGATTAACATCTACACATCTACTTGTAAAGAGATTAAAGTTTCTTGGGATTAGAGCTCCTGCTGGCTTCACAAGCATAAGGGAACTGCTAAAGTGTGAAGGAAAAATAAGACATGTTCTTTGCTCTGGGGGAATTTGTCTTTGAGGCTGCCACAAAAATAATAAAATATATTTAAATTAATTCGTAATGCCATGTCTAAAACATCATCTTTCTAAACTTTTGTTTTATATATATAAATATATAGTGGTGTTTCCTTTTACCTTCAGTACCAAGGTGGAAATGGCTCAAGTCCAGTAAGAGGCATACCTCCTGCAATCCGTTCGCCTCAGAATTCACATTCACATTCCACTCCTTCTTCATCTGTAAGTTTTTCTGTGTGTTTTTATGTCTCAGAGGTTATGTGTACTGAATGAATAATTTTTATAATTTGTCTTTATTGAGGCCTTTTATATATATGTGCTTAGTCACTCAGTCGTGTCTGACTGTTTGTGACCCCATGGATTGTAGCTCGCCAGGCTCCTCTGTCCATGGGGATTCTCCAGGCAACAATACTGGAGTGGGTTGCCATGGCCTCCTCCAAGGGATCTTCCCAACTCAGGGATCAAATATATATATATATATATTAGCATTTACCTTTTTTAAAAAAGTCTTTCATTCTATTGAGGTGAGCTGAATTCTTTTGATGCTGTTACAACTTTATTTCTGAAAGTGAGATTCTTAAAGATTCTCTGAGTTAATTATTTCCAAGAAGTAATGTTTCTACAAAAGAATGATAGGACTGGGAATTCCTTGGCAGTCCAGTGGTTAGGTCTCAGCACTTTTTACTGCCCGGGCCCACGTTCGATCATTGGTCGGGGATCTTATCAGTTAAATTTCTTAACCACTAAAATGATAGCATAATTCCTTTCTGGGAATCCTTGAGAAAAGAGTAGGCAGCTGTCAGCCTTGGATAATGTAGTTAGGGATAAGAAAAGGATCTTGGATCTAAAAATTCACTTAAAACTTTTTAGTTTGTTTCTAACATTTTTAAGATCCAGTTCTTTTATATGCATTGCTCTACATATTGGATTTTATTTACGGTTTTTTAACTTTCATTATGTGAAAGTTCATTGTATAACCACAACAGCAGTGTTGGCTTTCAGTGATTTAAAGATGAATTAAGAATTTTTAAAAATTAGAGTGTCTCATTTACTCAATTATACTGTTGTAACTTGCAATGTTGCTTTCTAGTCCTTTCTGTAGATACATACTTTTTAATGTCTTGTTCATTTTGTACCTTGGAGGACATCATATTGCCATATACCAAGTAGAGTATAAAACTCAAAAATAGCTTGGAATTGTAGTGATAGCATTGGTACATGATGTAATCGACTGTTTTCAGTGCATGTATTTTAAAACTAGTGACTAGTTACACAATGCAACTTATCAGTAAATTGATTTTATACTACACATGGGCATGCATTAAGGCTTCCCTGATGACTCAGATAGAAAAAAATCCACCGCAGTGCAGGAGACTGATTTTGACCCCTGGGTTGGGAAAATCCCCTGGAGAAGGAATGACTACCCTCTCCAATATTCCTGCCTGGAGAATTCCATGGACAGAGGAACATGGCAAGCTAGAGTCCGTGGCGTCATGCAGAGTCAGACACAGCTGAGCAACTAACATAACAGCAACAACATGGGCATACATTGTTGTCCCTAGTGCTAAAAGAATTCTATTGATATATTAAAGTCTTTCAGTTTTGCTTTTTGAACCATCATAAGCTGTTTTTGATAATTTTGTTTTAAAATGATGTATTTGGCCTTGTTATATTTAACAGATTGAAAGCATTCAGTTTTCTTTTATGGAACCAGACTGTAAACTCCTTGAGGGCAAGGCATATATATATATATAAAGTTTATACATGTGACAGTTTTTGGATTAGTGTCTGAGACCAAGGCTCATACCTCTCTGTCTTATTTTATCTGTCTATCTATCTATCAGATGGCTGGTTGTCTCTTTTACTGGGCTTTGTAAGAGTGAGGTACTCATTGAATCCTTATTGAATAAACAATGATAAAAAGCTTTTAAAATTCAGTTATGTTTTGAGTTATCCTAATAAACACTTAAGAAATATTTAGTTGTTGTTAAGCAGAAATCTATTTTTAATTCTTTTTAAAAAATTTATTCATTTTTTAATTGAAGGAAAATTGCTTTACAGAATTTTGTTGTTTTCTGGCAAACATCAAAAAGAATCTTGCTATTGTATTATTTTTGCTAATGTAAAATTTAATATTTTGTTAAGGTTCGACCGAATAGCCCTTCTCCTACTGCGTTATCTTTTGGGGACCACCCTATTGTACAGCCAAAGCAGTTATCCTTTAAAATTACTCAGGTAAATAGTAACTGAGATTTCTTTGTATGACTTAGGGATAAAAAAACCAGTGACCAGTTTGTGTACACAATTAAGATAGCATTGGTATATGATGTAATCGACTGTTTTCAGTGAATGTATTTTAAAACTAGTGACTAGTTAACCATGCAACTTATCAGTAAATTGATTTTATACTACACATGGGCATGCATTAGGGCTTCCCTGATGTCTAAAAGAGAAGACATAATCATAAAGTAAAATTCAATATCAAGAAAGCTAACTACTGAATAACAACAAAAAAACAATTTGTAGAGAGTGAGAAATTGAAACCCAGTTTACTGTCAATCTGTCCTTTGTTACACTGGTTAAATATATATTCTAAGCAAATTAAATAACCAAGACAACCATAACATGTCAGTTCTGTTTACTGATTATTTTTTAACTTAACATCCAAGTACATATAATTGATACCTTCTTGAAGGTATTTGTTATAAGTGGATATTAAAGCAGTTTGTTTTACATGTCTGTATTTTTGTGTATCATATATGCTACACAATTGAAAATTATTTGAAAATCAGACATCTTTTGCAGTTACTTTGTTTTGTGAATTTTGAGTATTGGAGTTTTCATTTTAACTCTGTATACATGTGACAGTTTTTGAATGAGTGTCTGAAACCAAGGATTGAAAAGTAGGTCTTCTTGCTTGCCGCCTTTAATTGTGCAGTTTATTGCCATTACACTTTTCCTGTCAGGTCATGGCCAGACTCTTGCGAATGCATCAAAACTTCTTTCTTTGGATAATCTTTAGACCAAGATTTACAAGTACATTGCTTTGAGTCAGTGAACAGCTTGTGAATGTTTTTGCCCTGTTCAAAAATCAGCTAGAGTTGATATCATATAACAGTGATTATACTGAATTCTAATGAAGAACAAACTTATCAGTATTCTAAAAATTTAAATGATTAACCTTTGAAAGATTTTTTTTTTAAGTCTGTGTAGCACTTACATTTCTGAAGATAATAAAACTACACTAAAGACCTTTTGGGATACCCTTTACATACACAAACTCCAATGCTATGATTTTTAGAATCAGAATTAAATCTAATTTTATGTTTACATGCAGTGATATATATATAATGGAATAATAAAATAGCTTTCTTTTATTTAGACTGATCTTACAATGCTGAAATTAGCAGCATTAGAAAGTAATAAAAACCAGGACCTGGAAAAGAAGGAAGGTCGTATTGATGACTTGCTCAGGGTAAGTAAGAAGTTGTCATTGCCAATTATTTGGCAGTAGTAAAACAGTTGAGAAAATCCTTAACATTTTAAAAAATTTCTATTATTGGGAGAAATTAACTCTTTTAGTGTTAAGGACATAATTGAAAATATCAACCATTTAAAGAAAAAACTTTTATTAGCTCTTTAAATGTGAACTGAAAAGCAGTTGGAGAAATAGAAGTTTATAAAATTTTATTTTTACTTGATCAGCTATCCTAAGACAGATATCCATTTCATGGTGATTTTAAAGTTACTTGATTTTGTTATAAACCTTTTAATGGAAACTTCATAAAGAGGCAAATCAAAAAGTATGCCTAATATGTTAGTTAGTAAGGGATGAAGTAGTCGTTCTCACCCCTTGCTGCTCATTTGAATCACTGGATGGAAAATATGGGAGGTACTTTATAAAAGTAACAATGCTTATACTCTACCCTGAGAAATTTCTGATTATATTGGTGTGACGTAGGGCGTGGACATTGGTGGTTTTAAAAGCTCCTGCATGGTCCAGAGGCTAAGACTCCATGCTCCCAATGAAGGGGGCCCAGGTTTGATCCCTGGTCAGGGACCTATATCACACATGCTGCACCTAGGATCCAGCTCAACCAAATAAATTAATTAAAGGAGAAAAATAAGAACCTTCTCCAAATGATTGTAATTTAGCTAACAGAACTGTTGGTGTAGAAACTGAGTGAAACCATCATCTGTGATCTTACTGTAATTACCGATACCTCTAAAACACCTTGGGTGCCTCTCCCGTTCCCATCCTTTCACTCTCTTACATCCCTTTACCCCTGACCACTGTTGTAAACTTTGTATCTCTTTCTTATGCCTTTGTGTTTCTTATAGTTATATATATCTTATACATTCTTAACAACATATTTCACTGTTTTTGAACTTTAAATTACAAAATTACACTGTTTGCCCTGCTTGTTTTCACTAAACATTATACGTGTGATTGTCATGTTCATTTCACTGCTGTGTAGTAAGGCGTAAATGAATATACTGTAATTTATCTTTCCTGCTCTTGTTGAACATTTTATTTCTACTTTTTGCTAGTATGAACAGTTCTGCTAAGACACACTTGTACATGTCTTCTGTGGCGCACATGGAGAATTTCTCTATGGTATATGCTTAGAAAGATATGGCTAGAGTATAGGGCATACATAGCTTAAACTCTACTCTGTAAAAGCAAATTTTTCCCAAGGTGGTTGGATCAGTTTATATTCCACTGACTATAAGCAGGGAATAATTTTATTGCTCATTTTCCTTGCCAAAGCTTATTAGAATCATATTTAATTTGGGGGTTCAGTTTAATGGATATAACCAGGTATTAGTTATTATGCATTCACCTTATTTTTTGAATATCTTGTAAAATATTTATTAACCATTTATATTTCTTCTGTGAAGTAAATGATCTTTTTTTTTTTTTTTTGCTCATTTTTCTTAATGAGTTGCTGTCTTTTTAAAAATTGTATCAATTTTTTTGTTGGCCGCATACATTGATTTTTCTCCCAGTGTGTAAATTGTCTTTTTATTTCTTTGCACTATCTTTTGATTAGATCATTTAAAATTAATGTGATTACATGTCTCTTTTTTTATGGGTTTCCCTAGTGTCTCAGATTGTAAAGAATCTGCCCACAGTGCAGGAGACCTGGGTTCGATCCCTCGGTTGGAAAGATTCTCTGGAGAAGGACGTGACAACCCACTCCAGTATTCTTGCCTGGAGAATCCCATGGACAGAGGAGCCTGACAGGCTACTGTCTGTGGGGTTGCAAAGAGTCAGACATGACTGAGCGATCTCTTTATTTATAGTTTGTACCAAATTATTATCAAAGTGAAGTGAAGTGGCTCAGTCGTGTCCAACTCTTTGCGACCCCATGGACTGTAGCCCACCAGGTTTCTCTTTCCATGGGATTTTCCAGGCAAGAATACTGGAGTGGGTTGCCATTTCCTTCTCCAAAATTATTATCAAAGGTATACCAAAATAATTCATTGTTTTTGTCCCTAAGACCATAAAGATGTTCGTTTGTATCTTCTTTAAAAAAATTTTATAGTCTGCTTTTTCAATACAAATTATAAATCTCACTGGAATTCATTTTGGGGGATGATGTGAAATAAGGTTTCAGTTTAATTTCTTTCTATGTAGAGAACCAGTTATCTAGACCATGTAATTAAGTCTGCTCTTTACTGCCAGCTCCATCATACAATCTCATTTTCATAAACAAATACATGTATTTGAGTGTTCTGTGTTAAGTACCATGTTCTCTTTGTGTATTCCTACACTGGTACTACAGCATCTTTTTATCATTTAGCTGTTGTCTTTGGTTGTTAGTAACAGAGAACATAAACAACAGTCCTTTAAATAAGATATAGTATTACTTTTTGAGAGAAGAACAGAAAGACGGGGTGGGTGTTCCAAATCAGAGCTTGAGGGTGCAATGTCTCCTGCCCACTGAGTTACTTGCCCCACACTAAATCCAGTTAGGGGTGGAGGCCGGTCCTTCCATAGCAGGCCCAGAAGAAAATGGTGCTGAGATAACCCATGGAACACAGTGCCCCTCACTAACATATCTGAGATAGGTTTTTCTTTTCTCTGCAACTGCTCACCTCTGAGGGGACGAGGGACCGAGTGTTTCCCTGAGCCCCAAGCTAGTTATGGAGGCTAGGCAGGACCCTGCAGTGTGGCCCCTGGTGCCACACTGACCATTCATCCCAGATGTGACTGAGGAGGGCCTGGAGACTGTTCATCTATCTAGACAGCAATGTCTGCACATGTGCAGTTGGGCTGTTGCCACCCTGGACAAAGCCTAAGAGGCCATAGGCCTTTGAATGGAAGACGGTAAGTTTTGTGAAAATGCAATTTTATTGGTCCTGCTTTATTTCCAACCAGGCAGAGCTTTGCTAGCAAGTAGAGATGACTGAGCTATGCAGGCCATAGGCATCTGGACAGGTTTCCATAAACAACAATACTTTAAATGAAATACAGTATTATTTTTTAAGAGAACAGAAGGAGGTAGCCCAGGTGTCATATGGAATCTTGTCTCCCTCAGTTTTTCTGCTCCCTGCCCTTAGTACATATCCTTCATCTTGAAGATTATATCAAGGTACAAAATATTTATCAGAGTCACAGTTATGGTATCTCTGTTCTTAAGCAGAAGAGGAAGGAAGTTAAAAATGCAACAGTTTTCTGCATAGTGTTCTTGAGTATTCCATTGAACAACTTCTGCTTACATTTCACTGACCATCATTAGCTGCAAGGAGATGGGAAATAACACTAGTGTTAGATTTTCAAGTCACACATACACAATTTGTTGGCTTTCTGTTCAACTTGAAGATAATGATAAGGGTCTGATGCTAAATTTCATATATGTTCCTCTGAAACTATTTTACCCTTTTCCTTGGAAAACAGCTTTTTGTTAGATACATACTTTTAGATTGGCAGCTGTATTTTTCTCCCAGCATTTTTTATTTATTATACTGCTCTCTTTTGGCTTATACCGTAATTGGCATAGACCTACGGTTTTCAAAGAATCATCCCCAGACCAGAAGCATCAACCTTACTAGCGGACTTATTAGAAATGAAGTTTCAGACTCTACTCCAGAGCTACTTATTCAGAAACTGGGAATGGATTCCCGTAATCTGTGTTCCAACAAGCTCTCCAGGTTACTTCCTGGCGACTGTACTAGACTACTCAGACTCCTCTTCTGAGCTTAGAAAGAGGGACTGAGCATATGACTGCATACAGAGTTAACAAAGTTTGTATTCATGTGGCCGAGAAAGATGGTGAGAACAGGTAGCTATTGGATAGGCATCTGCATGTCGAATGGAGATGTTTTATTACAAAAGATGAAGGAGAACTCACATTCATTTTTTTGAAGTGTTAGACACTTTGTATTTCAGTTATTTCAAATGAGATAGAATAATGTTGCTCTGTTTTAGAAATAAGATAACAGAGCAGACCTTTAAGACAACTTTAGAAATAAGATTCAGATAATTTATTTAATTTAGCCCAGATTATATAATCTAGAGTGTAGATTTGAACCTATGGAGTATGAATACATATTCCATGTACTTTTCACTATACAACTAAGCAACGCGTAACAGTGTTGTTATTCTCATGGTAAGTATTTTAACATTTTTTTTTTAGTATCACATTCAGACACTTAATCTTATTAATCCTTCTGTTTATGAAATTTTTCAAAATGTATAAATATTCTTAAATGTCTCATATACACAATTCTAGACCTTTTTCATTATCTACTTATATTGTAGGCTAATTGTGATCTCAGACGGCAGATAGATGAGCAACAAAAACTACTTGAAAAATACAAAGAGCGATTAAATAAGTGTATATCAATGAGCAAGAAACTGCTTATTGAAAAGGTAAGTTCCCTGGCAGTCCAGTGATTAAGACTTCACCTTCCAGTGCAGGAGTGTGGGTTCGATCCCTAGTTGAGAAGCTACGATCCTCACATAACCCACATGCTTCATATACTCCACATGCCTCGTGGTCAAAAAACCAAAACGTAAAACAGAAACAGTATTGTAACAAATTGAGTAAAGGCTTAAAAAAGTCCACATCAAAAAAAAAAGTTCAATAATTTTTCCCTTTCCTTTGACTAGTCCTATGTTTTTAAAGTTTAAATTAATAAAGTTGAGTGATGATTTTTTTTTCCCTTTTTTTTTCAGAGTACACAAGAAAAACTGTCAAGCCGAGAGAAGAGTATGCAAGACAGATTACGCCTTGGGCATTTCACAACAGTTAGACATGGTGCTTCATTTACTGAACAATGGACAGATGGTTTTGCATTTCAGAATCTTGTAAAGTTAGTCACTCTTACATTTTAAAAGATTTAGTATTCCTTTGGGTGTTTGTTATTTTCAAAGATTATAGATTTGGAATTATGTTCTATATCTACTCCTCACTACTCTTTGAAATCATAGAACTTAATACATTTGAAAGGAACATAAAAGAGGCATTACAGTTTTAGCTTTAGCAAACTTCTTGATTAGTTAGCATTCATCTGTATAGTATGATGTATTATTTTAAATATGACTTTCCAAAACATAAACTGATCTAGCTTTTATAGGTTAGTTGAGAGGGAAATTGTTAAAAATTTTAACTAATTGCAAGATTTGTATCTGTATATATTGGGGGTTTTCCACTTAGTTTTTTGGGGTTTTTTTTTTCTCCTCTCTCCCTTTCCTCAGTCTTTCCTTCGGCATTTGTCTGCTCATTATTCTTGTGGGAAGGACAGACACATTTTCTCTGCAGTGTCAGACATAATAACTCAAAAGTCAATTGAACTGAACATGTGGCTTTAGCACTTCTGAGGTAAACTTTAAAATGGAGAAATCCATTTTCTCAAGTTGGTTGTAGGAAAGGGTAGGTTGACTATTTCTGTGTTAAGGAGCCAGGATCTATTGCTCCCCCTACCCCTCTTTTTTTGCTGGAAAACATAAAAACCTGCAAAGCAAGAGTAGTGCCAGCATTTAAATCAGCTTTCCCAGAGTCAGTCTGGTTAAATGGAGAATGTAGGCAAAGCTTTATTTCACATTGTATCACATAAACATTGCTGTTTCAAACATTGGTTCCCAGGACTTAAGTACAGAATGGTCTTGTATCTATCTCGGTTGATTACCTAGCTTCTGTTCAACACAACTGTTTCTGGGTGTTAGGTATTGGACAGTGTCTTTGTGAGGGTAGGAAGTTGGGATTTTAACTCTATTGATAAAAGGGAGCTATTAAAGTTTTATATAGTGTGTGTGGTCAAATTTGAGTTTTTGGAAGATAACTGACAGTAATGTGGGAATAATACTGAAAAGAACATAAATTGTTGACAATTTAGATGGAGAAGCATCCAAATGAAAAGTGATTAGGCTTGAGCTAAAATATAAACAGTAGAAGTAGAAAGTAAGAGAGTTGAGATACAACTTAAAAAGTTTTAGTGTTTTTCTGAGCTGCTAAACTCAGATATACAGTTGTCCTGGTAATGAATAAAAGAAGGTTGCATAGTATAATGTTAAATATAAACTAAAGTACAAACTCTGCCAGTTGTTAACATTTCTCCATTAAGCTGTCAAAGAGTAAAATTGGAGCTGATGGGTTGGTGAATGTGTGGAGATCTGGGAAGGTTATCGGCTCAGAGAGAGCATGGAAGCTCCATGTCTCTTCCCCCATACCTCGCCCTGTGCAGCTCTTCCATCTGGCTGTTGCCGCTGCTGCTGCTGCTAAGGCGCTTCAGTTGTGGCCGACTCTGTGTGACCCCATAGACGGCAGCCCACCAGGCTCCTCCATCCCTGGGACTCTCCAGGCAAGAATACTGGAGTGGGTTGCCATTTCCCTCTCCAGAGCATGAAAGTGAAAGTGAAGTTGCTCAGTCATGTCTGACTCTTAGCGACCCCATGGACTGTAGCCTACTGGGCTCCTCCGTCCATGGGAGTTTTTGGCAAGAGTACTGGAGCTGTTTCTGAGCTATATCCTTTTATAATAAAGCAATAACCCAGTTTTAAGAAATTACTTGTATTTTTTCTAACTAATAAGCATTTACTGAGGGCCTACTGTATGTTGTTACATATATATTTAATATCAAACAGTTAATCAGTATATATTTTTAAAGCTGTGATATAACCCAAAATAGTTGGAAGATAAGAGAAATAAAAATTAGTAATATTAAATTAATAATCTTTAAACTGTATGGTCATTACTGAATAATCAGTCACTATATATGTTTTCCCAGGACTTAAGTACAGAATGGTCTTGTATCTATCTCGGTTGATTACCTAGCTTCTGTTCAACACAACTGTTTCTGGGTGTTAGGTATTGGACAGTGTCTTTGTGAGGGTAGGAAGTTGGGATTTTAACTCTATTGATAAAAGGGAGCTATTAAAGTTTTATATAGTGTGTGTGGTCAAATTTGAGTTTTTGGAAGATAACTGACAGTAATGTGGGAATAATACTGAAAAGAACATAAATTGTTGACAATTTAGATGGAGAAGCATCCAAATGAAAAGTGATTAGGCTTGAGCTAAAATATAAACAGTAGAAGTAGAAAGTAAGAGAGTTGAGATACAACTTAAAAAGTTTTAGTGTTTTTCTGAGCTGCTAAACTCAGATATACAGTTGTCCTGGTAATGAATAAAAGAAGGTTGCATAGTATAATGTTAAATATAAACTAAAGTACAAACTCTGCCAGTTGTTAACATTTCTCCATTAAGCTGTCAAAGAGTAAAATTGGAGCTGATGGGTTGGTGAATGTGTGGAGATCTGGGAAGGTTATCGGCTCAGAGAGAGCATGGAAGCTCCATGTCTCTTCCCCCATACCTCGCCCTGTGCAGCTCTTCCATCTGGCTGTTGCCGCTGCTGCTGCTGCTAAGGCGCTTCAGTTGTGGCCGACTCTGTGTGACCCCATAGACGGCAGCCCACCAGGCTCCTCCATCCCTGGGACTCTCCAGGCAAGAATACTGGAGTGGGTTGCCATTTCCCTCTCCAGAGCATGAAAGTGAAAGTGAAGTTGCTCAGTCATGTCTGACTCTTAGCGACCCCATGGACTGTAGCCTACTGGGCTCCTCCGTCCATGGGAGTTTTTGGCAAGAGTACTGGAGCTGTTTCTGAGCTATATCCTTTTATAATAAAGCAATAACCCAGTTTTAAGAAATTACTTGTATTTTTTCTAACTAATAAGCATTTACTGAGGGCCTACTGTATGTTGTTACATATATATTTAATATCAAACAGTTAATCAGTATATATTTTTAAAGCTGTGATATAACCCAAAATAGTTGGAAGATAAGAGAAATAAAAATTAGTAATATTAAATTAATAATCTTTAAACTGTATGGTCATTACTGAATAATCAGTCACTATATATGTGTGTGTGTGTGTGTGTATGTATCCATTAGAGTAATTCTTTCATTATTTCAGTAGGATTATTGCTGCTTATTTTTATTAATCTTGATTGTACTCTAAACTAGCTTTAAAATTAATTTTTAAAATAAACTGAAATTATTCCTACTCCCAGTAGAAAACTGGATTAAAGTCATATTCTAACCTTGCTCTTCTTGAGACTTTTCTCCAGCATTTTGCTCTTTTACTTGGGTGCTCCTTCATTCCTTCCCTTTCATGTTCTGCATTGCCTGACTGGGATCATGGGGCTCTGAAAGATGTGTAAAACAAGTCTTTGTTGGTAGAGTGGAAGTTCTCTAGTCCTGGTCTGAATAGGGATGAAGGAGTGAGGAATTGAAATATTTGACTTGTTCTAAATCTGAGTACCATCACCATGGAGGTTATGTGTGTTTTGTTTTGTTTTGTTTTTACATTAAAAGAGTTATACACTGTGACAAAGTGGGATTTATTCCTGGTTTGAGAATGGGTCAGCATACAAAAATTAATCAGTGTGATATATCACCTAATAACAATGAAGCAAAACAACCAAAATCATCTCAATTGATGCAATAAAAGAATTAGACAAAATTCTACATCCTGTCATAATCACCATTTAGATTTAAAAAAATTTTTTCCTAGTGTGGTGAGGTCACCTAAGAGGGAAGATAATTATATTAGAACAGGCTTAATATGTTGTATGAGAGGATGGTTTTTAAAAGCTTCAGTTGGAAATAGTAATATTTTTAGTTAAATTAGTTGCCCGTTTTTCAATGCCATCCAAATTTTTCTTGGTATTTTCTCTCTTTAAAGTGTCAAAATTCCTTCTTTCTTCCTAAATTTCTAAGGTCAGTTTTTGTTTCATTTCAGTATACCACTTACCCTTCCCTGAAATTTAACAGAGATACATTTTTAAAATAACACTTTATTAATAAATTCACATTTGTCTAAGTTTTTCTTTAAACAGTGCTGAGATGAATGTATAAAACCTACTCCTTAATTCTGTTATTACTTTTTTTTAGTAGCTGATTTATTTTATTCAGGAAATATTTATTGAATGCCTAGCATGTGCCAGTCACTATGCTGGGCACTTAGGGTACATTTAGGGTATAAAATAATTGTCTCTCTTCTCATGGAGTGATTTAGTCTGACAACCAGACATATTGAGATCAAGTGTCCATAGACATATATGTTAGAAAAGAGAAGATGGGGAGCTACAAGGTACTGTGAAGTTATATGTGGCAACACATCTTTCTCATTCATGGGGTTTAGGGAAGACCTCATTTTAAAATGTATGTTTCCAATGAGAAAAGGACAGTGGAAAGGTGTTGGTTCACAAGAGTGGGACCATAACGTTACATGTTTATATTATGTGATTTTTCATGTTTACTAATAGTATTTTCATGTTTTAAATGTGAAAAGGAAGGTTAATTTTTTTCCACATTTATTTTTATGTAGGCAACAAGAATGGGTGAATCAGCAAAGGGAAGATATTGAAAGGCAAAGGAAACTTCTAGCCAAACGCAAACCTCCCACAGCTAATAATTCTCAGGCACCCTCTACCAATTCTGAATCAAAACAACGGAAAAACAAAGCAGTCAATGGAGCAGAAAATGATCCCTTCGTTAGACCAAATTTACCACAACTGTAAGTTTGCATTTTTCTTTTCCTTTTTTTAAAGTGTTGCCAGTGAGCATGAATGTTAGTTGTGGGTGGGTGTTATTAATAATTAAATAGTAAAAATCATCATGGCTAGGAAGGGAAAACAGTATTGTAAAAATTTACTTCTAAATGAATGATAAGCCTCCAAATCTGAATTCTACCTAAGTGGAGATTTACAGATCCTATTTTAAAATGGAGACTTGGGTAGCTAAGAGGAAGCTGGAGTTCACTTTTTCTTCTATGTCTGTGAATGATAGTAGAGTCACTTGTCAATTTTGATTATTCTAGTTCAGTATTACTCTTAATGTTCCTTTTTCTGAGAAAATGTTAGCTTAAGTAGTACAGCTGACATATTTTTGTCAACTATGAAAGCAGCACATTCAGAGGTTATAGGTATTGTTTTCCCCTTTCTGCTTTGGTTTCTAGGTTTTCTGCTTTAATGGTGAACTACTTTTTATAATTCAGAAGTTAGAGACATTTAAAAAATAGTTATATGCTTATCATAGGAAATTTGGAAAATATGAAAGAACAATAAAACAGTAAAGACCATGATCCTATCTCACAGAGAACAGTTCAGTTCAGTCGCTCAGTCATGTCCAACTCCTTGCGACCCCATGAACCACAGCACTCCAGGGCTCCCTGTCCATCACCAACTCCCAGAGTCCACCCAAACCCATGTCCATTGAGTCAGTGATGCCATCCAACTATCTCATCCTCTGTCACCCCCTTCTCCTCCTGCCTTCAATCTTTACCAGCATCAGGGTCTTTTCAAATGAGTCAGCTCTTTGCATCAGGTGGCCAAAGTATTGGAGTTTCAGCTTCAACATCAGTCCTTCCAATGAACACCCAGGACTGATCTCCTTTAGGATGGACTGGTTGGATCTCCTTGCATTCCAAGGGACTCTCAAGAGTCTTCTCCAATACCACAATTTGAAAGCATCAATTCTTTGCCGCTCAGCTTTCTTTATAGTCCAACTCTCACATCCATACATGACCACTGGAAAAAACACCATTGTTAGAATTTCTGTATATAGATGCAACCTAATTTATATAGTTTTTCTGTTTTATAAGACCTTATATAAGTTTATGTGAGTGGAAAATACACACACACCCCCTCTGCTTTATGTTTTAATATGCTTCTCCTTTGTTGAAAGATACTGTTTCATCTGTGCTTTGAGGCCCATCCCCTGCCACATCAGGGACCTCTTCTGTTGAAACCTCCTTTATCGTATATCTTCACCCTTTTGCTGTCCACTGGTTCCTTGCTTTTAGGAAACAAAACAAAAACCTCTCCATCAATTAGAAATCTCTCCAGTCTCCATATGTCATCTTTATAACTAGGTTTCCTGAAAGACTTTCCTTTGCTTATAGTCTCTGCTACCTTGCTTTCCATTCTCTCTTTGCTTAACTGAAATTGTTCTTTTAAAGATTATGTCCTTGATGCTAAATGCTACAGACATTTGAGTCTTTAACTTGGCGACATTGGATATTGTTGACTACTTATTTTTTCTGAAAAGACACTTTCTTGCCATAGTTTTTGATAACCTTTTTTTCTGATTTTCATTTTAACTTAATCTGGCTACATCTTTTAAGTCTCTTCTGTGGACATCATTTACATTTTCAATTTGTAAAGCATAGGATTTTTAAGGCTCTGTCCTAGGCCATCTTACCACTTACTCTGTGTATTCTCCACGAGTATTAGCTACTCCTAGGGTTTCAGTTGCCCTGTTTATGCTGCTGACATCCAAACTTCTGTCGCCAGGCCACTTTTCTCTCTTAAGTGTCAAATGTTTGTATCTCAGTCTTGAATGTCATATCCTTGCTTAATTGATATTGCTACTTAAATGCCTCACAAGTGCCTCTAATGGCAGCCTATTCAAAACTGTATTTACTAAACACACAAAATAAAAAGTATTTATTATCTTTCCCATTTCAGTCCTCCCCCCCCCTCTTTTTTTCTCTTTTCTCTTTTCTCTCTATGCACACACATACACACATTCCTTGCCGCCTCCTGGTAAATGGTACCACCGTCCTCTCAATTCCACATACCAGAATTTAAAGTCCAAAATGTACTTCCTTCTTTAAGTCCTTCCTGATTTGGGCAAGGAGGGGGAGGGGGTTGTTGTGACTTGCAATTGAATCCTTTGGCTATTGATATTTTAAAAAAAATAACATGACTTCGTTTTCAAAGATGGGTAAATTTGTTGCTTTTAAAAGAGTGGATGGATAGGTGAGCAATTATACAGAAGGTGGTTCAGTTCAATTCAGTTCAGTCGCTCAGTCGTGTCCGACTCTTTGCAATCCCATGAATCGCAGCACCCCAGGCCTCCCTGTCTATCACCATCTCCCGGAGTTCACTCAGACTCATGTCCGTTGAGTCAGTGATGCCATCCAGCCATCTCATCCTGGGTCGTCCCCTTCTCCTCCTGCCCCCAATCCCTCCCAGCATCAGAGTCTTTTCCAGTGAGTCAACTCTTCGCATGAGGTGGCCAAAGTACTGGAGTTTCAGCTTTAGCATCATTCCTTCCAAAGAAACCCCAGGGCTGATCTCCTTCAGAATGGACTAGTTGGATCTCCTTGCAGTCCAAGGGACTCTCAAGAGTCTTCTCCAACACCACAGTTCAAAAGCATCAATTCTTCAGTGCTCAGCCTTCTTCACAGTCCAACTCTCACATCCATATGTGACCACTGGAAAAACCATTAGCCTCCACCCCATAGACATCTAGTCTTCACTCAAATGTGTCCACTGCCATTTCTTACTTGGGTTCTTTCTTCCCACCCCCATCCACTCGGACATCTTTCAACTTTGGTCCAGGCCATCTTATAGTCAGAGTCCTTTTTTTTTTTCCTTTCTTTTTCTTCCCTGTAAACCTAACATAATTCTTCATTGCTTGGATAATATAGTCCAGAAAGTACTTTTGACCTGGCAGCTTCTGATCTCTCTCGCTTCATCTTTTATCATTGACCAGTGCCTCCCATTTACCACCAACTTTTAAACTCCACCCCATTGTCATAATTTCTGTTCATCTTTTAAATCTCATACTAAATATTGATTCTTCTTGAAAGCTTCTCCTTGACCCTTGAAGGATAGGACTCAGTTGTCACTTGAGGTATTCAGTGATAACCTGATACTCATACCTCTATATTCAGTCACAGCATCATCATCCACTCAGTTAATGACACTAGAAACATCCTAGATGTTTGCCTTTCCCTTGCTCTCTGTGTCTATTTACATAATGTTTTTGTATTTTGTTCATCTTCACTACCACTATCTTACTACGACTGCTTCTCTCTCTCTCTCTTTTAACATCAATTACTGGTTCTTACCTTTCACATGTTGTCTTTTTCATGTCTAACCTCCTTCACTAGCCTTCAAGATAAAATTCACTCTCATGAAGACCCTTTATAGGCCTTCTGATTTCTCTCCTTCTCCACTGTCTTCTTATGCATCCTGCATTAAATTCTTTCAGTTCTTTAAATGGACTCTGCTTTACTTGTTTCTGCACCTTTGTATATCTTGTTCTTTGCCTTTCTTTACCTGTTCCATTTTCTATTTATCCTTTATGACTTGCCCCATATGTCAGTTCCAGTAGTAAATCCTTTTTGACCTCTTTTCTTCCTAGTCTTTTCCCCATTTCCCCTCAGGTTAGGTACCTTTTGTGCTTGTGCCTGTCAGTATTGGAGCTCTTGTCTCTCCATCTCTGTATGCTCCCAGTATCTAGTACAGTGCCTGGCATACAGAAAATGGTCAGTAAATACTAAATTTTAGTACATAAGCATTTGATTGAATTTCATTTTCTCCGCAAAAGACCATTTTTCTAGTTTGCCACAGGTGTTTTGCTTTCGACTTGTCTTCTAGGATGCTTCTAGCTCTAACAGTAGTTTATTAGTCATAGATTATTTCATTTCCATCTCAGTTTATTGCATATGTTGACTTAGAACTAACTCTGAAGTTATACTGCTGTATGTTCTTAGAGTGGCAGATGAAGTAATACAACATAGCAGTTGGATTGCATCCTTACTTAAGTACAAATTTAAATAAGGAAAAAAGTGACAGAAACACTTTGATTCATATATATTAATTTGATTTTATCAACCATGCATTGCAACAGTCTTCTAAAACTTCTTTTATATCCATTTCTGCAGAAAATCTGGTAAAGTAATTAGAATAGAGATCATGAATCTTTCATTATTTCTTTATCAAGAAATTAAAGTAGAAAATAGGACTTTCCTGGTAGTCCAGTGGTTAAGAATCCGCCTGCCAATGTTCAGCCTCTAGTCGCGGAAGATTCGACTGAGGGCAGTTAGCCGCAGGGCAGCTAAGCCTATGTGTCACAGCTCCTGAGCCTGTGCACTCTAGAGCCCGTGCTCTGCAACAGAGAAGCCCCTGCAACGAGAAGCCTGCACCACACCTGGAGGAGCCCCTGCTCACGGCAGCTAGAGAAAGCCTGCACGTAGCAACAAAGACCAGTGCAGCAGGAAACAAGTACTGTGCAGAGAGTCAGGATTTTAAGCTCTTTAGTCAGATGTGGAATCCAACCTTGACTTTTCCAGTTTTATTTTTTATTTTTTGGTAAGCTGTTTTACTTCTTAGAGCCTCCATTTCCTTGTGAAAGTACCTATGTCATAATGTTGAAAAGATGATATGAGATGAAGCTTATATAGTACTTGCATGGTTCCTGGTTCTTAACTAATTTTTAACTACCAGCAAGATTCAGTCAGGGTTTTTTTTTTTAATTTATCTATTTTTAATTAAAGGATAATTGCTTTACAATATTGGTGTTCAGTCAAGTTTTTTAGGTAGTAATTTCTCATTTTACTCACAAAGACTTATTACTCAAAGTAAATAGTTTGCATCAGTTCGGTCGCGCAGTTGTGTCTGACTCTTTGTGACCCTGTTGACTGCAGCACTAGTTTGCATAGCTAGTGTTATCTATGGATAATACCTAAACAACAATACATGTTAACCAAGATTTTGACTTCATGTTAAATATATTTTAAATTGTTTTGATTTTATCTATATGTTTTGTGTTTTTACAAAGGATAACTGCAAAGTGAACAATAATATTTTACCTTATATTTCATATGAATGAAGTTTTAGAGGTCACTCTTCTCATTTAAAGCTTAAGTTTTAACTGATGATTGTATTTTATATAGCATAAAGTTATTACTTTGTGGATTACTTATCTCTGGTCATTAAACTGAATGACTTTTTAAGTAATAAAACGTATTTTAGAACAGTTCGCTGACCACAGTATTGAGCCAAGAGTGTGGGGTTCCCATGCTGTTGCCACAGTCTCTCCCACCGCCAGAGTCCGGCACCGCAGTGCATGTCCGTGACCATGGGTGACCCTGTGTGACAGCCCAAAGTGTAGCATGCATCGAGGTTCACTTTTGGTGTTTTTTACAAATAAGTATTTGGTTTTTACAAATAAGTAATTTTTTAAAATCCTTTGGCATTGGTACATCTAATCCATTTTAATTTCATGTATTTACTTATTTATTAGGGCCTAAGTCTCATCTTTCTTCATGCTTTCTGTTTATCCTGCCTAATCTCTCCTTTTTTCCTTTTAACTTATCTTAGACCACTTAGTTTTTGTTTATTTGACTCTCTTTCTCTATTAGTAGTACATTATGTTCATATACATACATAGGTACACAAACACACATGTTCCCTAAAGACACTGTCTTGTATAGTCAGTGTTCATGTAAACTTTACCTATGTATCTATCACTGTGTAGCTCTTCATTGATCCTGGATCTCTGATTTTTACCTCTAGTGAGATCTTTTTGCCTAAGGATACCCTTTAGTAATTTCTTTTTAGTATGGGTCTGTTGGTAGTGATGTCTTTCAGTTTTGGTTGGTCTGAAAATAACTCTTTTGCCTTCGTTATTGAAATATTTTTACTGGTTTTAGGTTGGTGGTTATTTGAAAATAGAATTTTACTGTCTTCTAACTTAAATTACTACTATTGACAAGTCAGATGACTCTGTAGAAAATGATCTTAAATGAAACAGAAGCAATATTTGGAGATTAGGTAAATGAGAATATTTTTAAATAAATGAGCAAGATCAGTCTATAGATTCATGAAGGCCAGAGAATTCCAAGTAGAATGAATAAAAAGAAGTACTGAAACACATCATAATGAAATTTCAGAAAATCAAGGAAAAGAGAAAAAATTCTCAAAAGCAGCCAAACAGGGGGACTTCCAGTGGTTTAGACTCTGTGCTTCCACTGCAGGGGATGCAGGTTTGATCCCTGGTTAGGTGATGAGGGAACTAAGATTTGACAGGCCATGAGGCATACCCCCCAAAAAAAAGGGCCACCAAAAGAAAAAAATATTAAATGTAAAAATTAAGGGAAAAAACATTCTAGACAGATGACAATTGAAAGAAAACCATATTTATAGCAGATACAGTAAAATTTTAAAACCAAAAAATTATAAGAAATAGTGATTATTTCATAACTATAAAAGGTTAAAATCACCAGGAACATATAATTCTAAATTTGTATGCATAGCAACATGCCCTCAAGATAGATAAAAAATTGACAGTACTTTAAGGATATATGGACATATCCACAAATTATAATGGGATATTTCAACACATACATTTCTTAGTAATAGAACATATAGATAAAAATAAAACAATATAAAATAGAAACACAGCGTGAGTATAGAAAATTTCAGTGGGATCGACAGGCTTGACTTAATGAGCATGTTACCCCCTAACATTTGCAGAATATATGTTCTTTTTAAAAATGGACTTTTATAAAAATTGACCATGTTAAGTCATAGAACAGGTCTAAGCAAAGGTCAAAGGATTGAAAGAGTTTTATGTAAGACTGACATTGTTTCTTCCTTTAAATATTTGGTAAGACTCATAGGTGAAACTTAATGGATTGAAATAATATAAAAATATGTTCTCTCATCATAGTGGAATTAAACTAGAAATCAGAAACAAAGATAGTGCAAAAGTCTCATCGGAAATGATATTTTTAGATGAATGATGGTGAAAGTGCTACATGGCAAAAAATTTTTGAGGTAAAACTTTATCAGAAGATGAGCAGAATTAACCAAGAAAAGGAGGAAGAGAAAAATAAGAGCAGAAATTTTGATACAGGAAATAATCATACAATACAGAGCATCAGCCAGTCCAAAATGATTGTCTATGGGTTTTATGTGGGTGAGGAAGGACTAATAAAATTGAAAACAAGAAAGAGAGAAAAGAATCATCAGGAATGAAAGAAACAGTGTTATTATAGAATGTACACATACTTTAAAAAAATATTATAAATGACTTGAATTTAAAATTTTTGAGAAATGGATAAATTTCTAGAAAAATACAAGTTAACAAAATTGACACTAGAACAAACAAAATCAAACAGTTCTATAACTGTTAAAGGAATTGAATCTATAATTAAAATCTTTGATCATAGAAAACTCAGGTACAGATGATTTCATCTATAAATTCCACTAGCCATTTAAGGAAGAAATATTGCCAGTCTTGCAAAACCTTTTGAAGAACAGCTAAGGGAGAAATACTTTCAACTTATTTTAGGCCAGCACAGTTGTGGAGTCGAAATTCAAGAAAGACCATACAGGAAAGGAAAGTTATAGCCTAATTTGTCGTGGTATTGGTTAGTGGCTAGTTCAGTTCAGTGCTCAGTCGTGTCCAACTCTTTGCAACCCCACGAATTGCAGCACACCAGGCCTCCCTGTCCATCACCAACTGCTGGAGTCTATACAAACCCATGTCCACTGAGTTGGTGATGCCATCCAACCATCTCATCCTCTGTCACCCCTTCTCCTCCTGCCCTCAATCTTTCCCAGCATCAGGGTCTTTTCCAGTGAGTCAGCTCTTTGCATCAGGTGGCCAAAGTATTGGAGTTTCAGCTTCAACATCAGTCCTTTCAATGAACAGCCAGGACTGATCTCCTTTAGGATGGACTGGTTGGATCTCCTTGCAGTCCAGGGGACTCTCAAAAGTCTTCTCCAAAACCACAGTTCAAAAGCATCAATTCTTTGGCCCTCAGCTGTCTTTATAGTCTAATTCTCACATCCATACATGACTAGTGGAAAAACCATAGCCTTGACTAGATGGACCTTTGTTAGCAAAGTAATGTCTCTGCTTTTTAATATGCTGTCTAGGTTGGTCATAACTTTCCTTCCAAGGAGCAAGCGTCTTTTAATTTCATGGCTGCAGTCACCATCTGCAGTGATTTTGGAGCCCAAAAAATAAAGTCAGCCACTGTTTCCCCATCTATTTCCCATGAAGTGATGGGACCAGATGCCATGATCTTAGTTTTCTATATGTTGAGCTTTAAGCCAACTTTTTCACTCTCCTCTTTCACTTTCATCAAGAGGCTTTTTAGTTCCTCTTCATTTTCTGCCTTAAGGGTGGTATCATCTGTGTATCTTGAGGTTGTTGATATTTCTCCCAGCAATCTTGATTCCACCTTGTGTTTCTTCCAGCCCAGCATTTCTCATGATGTACTCTGCATATAAGTTAAATAAGCAGGATGACAGTATACAGCCTTGACGTACTCCTTTTCCTATTTGGAACCAGTCTGTTGTTCCATGTCCAGTTCTAACTGTTGCTTCCTGACCTGCATACACGTTTCTCAAGAGGCAGGTCAGATCAGGTATTCCCATGTCTTCCAGAATTTTCCACAGTTTATTATGATCCACACAGTCAAAGGCTTTGGCATAGTCAATAAAGCAGAAATTGATGTTTTTCTGGAACCCTCTTGCTTTTTCGATGATCCAACAGATGTTGACAATTTGATCTCTGGTTCCTCAGCCTTTCTAAAACCAGCTTGAACATCTGGAAGTTCATGGTTCACGTATTGCTGAAGCCTAAGTTGTGTCCAACTCTTCTGCAACCCCATGGACTGTAGCCTTCTAAGCTTCTCTGTCCATGGGATTTCCCAGGCAAAAATACTGGAGTGGATTGCCGTTTCCTTCTCCAGTGTATCTTCCTGACCCAGGAATCGAACCCACATCTCTTGCTTTGGCAGGCGGATCTGTTACCACTGAGCTGCCAGGGAAGCCCTAATGATAAGTGATAATCTAATATCATTTATAAAAGTAAATGCAAAAATATTAAATAAAATATTAGCAACCCCACATATAATACATAAAAATGAGAATTTATCAAGACCAGTTTGGATTTATTTTAGGTATGATAGGTTGGTTTAATATAAGAAAAATCAATGTAATTTTTACATAAAGAGAAAGATTATATGATTATCTTAATAGATTCCAAAATAAAAAATAATATGTAAAATTCAGCATTGATCTGTCTTTAAACTCTTAGCAAGCAACCAATAAAAGATAATTTCCTTAATCTGCAGTATGCATCCATTTTTCTTTTTGCTCGCATGTCTACATGCTGTGCTTATGGGTCACCATGTCCTTGTGTGCCCTGTTTCTTCCTCCTGGCCTCTTTCTGCTGGTTCTGTTTAGCCGGGTTCAGATATTACCTCTTATGTGCCTTTTCCCAGTTTCCGTCAGATAAAAGTTTTTTTTCTTTACACTGTGTACTCATGGCTGTATCATCCAAGATAATCACCATATTTTAAGGTCAGCTAATAAGTGGTATTAATCCCATTTTATCCTTTCCGTTAAGCACATTCATAAGTCCTGAAGATTAAAATGTGGCATTTTTGGAAAGTCATTATTCTACCTACACAGCCTCCCCTCTGACCTAAGATTCACTTCTTTCCCACATGCAAAATTCATTTATCCTATCTGCAAAGTCTTGTCAACCTCATTACAACCTTAATTCCACATTAAAAAAACCTTACCTAAATCTCATCAACTTCAGTTCTGTTCAGTTCAGTTGCTCAGTCGTGACTGACTCTTTATGACCCCATGAATGGCAGCACGCCAGGCCTCCCTGTCCATCACCAACTCCTGGAGTTCACTCAGACTCGCGTCCATCGAGTCAGTGATGCCATCCAGCCATCTCATCCTCTGTCATCCCCTTCTCCTCCTGCCCCCAATCCCTCCCAGCATCAGAGTCTTCCAGAGAGTCAACTCTTTGCATGAGGTGGCCAAAGTACTGGAGTTTCAGCTTTAGCATCATTCCCTCCAAAGAAATCCCAGGGCTGATCTCCTTCAGAATGGACTGAATTAGACATTCTAAATTTTGTTACCTAAATAAATTATGAGTCAGACTTTTGTATAATCTGCCCTGAAAGTAATTCCTCTTAACCTATGAACCTGTGAAGATCAAGAAACAAGTTAGTACTTCTTTGCAAAATACAGTGATAGGGACAGCCACAGGATAAAAGTTAGAGACATTTCCTTTCAAACAGAAAAAGATTAAAGGTGTCACTGATCCCGGCAGTTTCAAAATCCATCCAGGCAAACTTGGGTTTCAAGATCTGGTAATAATTGTTCTGTAGCTTGTGGCTTTTCAAGCTTCTGCCCTGTTTTTCATGAAGATTTCTTTTTTGTGAAGGTTAGCATGTATTTGCTGCTGAGTAGCTTTACAACCAGTTTCTTGTTTGTAGAGTTTTGACTCTTTGACAGCCTTTCACTTTGTGCTGTCTGTGTCCCTTAAAGCTGGCAGTGTTTTCGTTGGTATAAAGTTCTCAAGAATCTTGTGGGTTTCTCATGTGTGACACAAGCATTCATTCCATTAGACAGGAGGATCCTCCAGGTTTTTTTTTTTCCTAGATAATTTTATCACTATTTTTGACTTCTGCTTAGAAGGCTGAAGGGATCTGTGAGTCACACACTTCATCTTTTTAAAGACTGTTTATGTGAGGAATACTCTGGCTTCTCTGAATATTAGCAAAAGGTTGTTCATCTACACCCTCCTTTTTAAGAGCAGCTTTGACCATGAATCTCAATTTTGGTGTATTTTGCACTCTGAATAAAATCAAAATTTCTTAAACCGTTAAATCTTGGTTAGATTAAACCCATTAAATTTTTGGTTGAATGTTTCTTCTTTCTTACCTTTGATTTCTCTTTTCTCACATTTTAGTGTAAACAGTGAGAAGAAACCAGTCCAGACTTTGAACACTGTTTGGAAATCTGCAGAGTTCATTTCTTTCATGCTTGGCTTTCTGTATAACTATAGGATACAGTTTTGCTAAGCTTTCTTTCATTATAACAAGGCTTCCTCCAGTTTTCTATAACATATTTTTCATTTCCTTCTGAGTTTTCACCAGTAGCCCCTCTCCTATCTACCAGATGATCCATTCATGATAGTTTAGGTGTTCTCTTAAGGCAGTAGGTTTTCCACACTGTGCTCCTTGTGGAATTCCTCTCATCCTCACTTGGCAGAGTTGTTAATATTCATATTTCTGCTAATAGTCTACTCAAGGCAGCCTAAGGTTATTTTAAAATCATGCTCCTCTGAATTCTCTAGCCTCTTGCTCACTGCCCACTTCCAAAGTCACTTCTATATTTTTAGGTGTTTGTTATGGAAATATCCCCTTTCTAGGTACCAAGATCTATAGTAATTTCATACTGCTGCTGTAACAAATTGCCACAAATTCAGTGAGTTAAAACAACACAACTTTATTATCTTCTATTTTTGGAGATCACAAATCCAAAATGGATCTCAATGGGCTAAAATCAGGGTATTGTCAGGGGTGCATTACTCATGGGGGCTCGAGAAAACAATCCTTGCTTTTTCCAGCTTCTAGAGCCTGTCCACATTCCTTGGTTCATGATCCCCTTCCAACTGCAAGCCAGCAGTAGCAAGTCAAGCCTTTGTCATGTCATGTCACTGTGATTCCAACATCTCTGCCCACCTCCTCGCATTTTAAGGCCTCTTGTGATTACATTGAGTCCACAAAGGGTAATCCAGAATAAATCTGTATTTTAAAGTAAGCTAATTAGCAGCTTTAATTCCATCTGCTACTTTAATTCTCCTTTGCTGTGTAACTTAACATACTCACATCTCCAGGAATTAGGATGTAGACATCTTTTTGAGGCTATTATTTTACACACCATACCAGCACTTGGCGTAAGTCATTAGTTCTCAGTTTTTTTTGTTTGTTTGTTTTGTTTTTGTGTATTGAACCCTGGGCTCTTTAGAGGAAACTAGTTTGATCCTTCCCATATTCCCCCATTTCTTTTTCCCAGTGGTACTTAAAAAGAAAACAAATTAGGTTAAATTTGCATAACATACAGTTAGCATTTAAAAGCAGATAGTTCAGTGGCATTTAGTGCATTCACAGTGCTATGCAGTGTTGCACAACCAAGACCTCCCTTTATTTTTGGAATATTTTATTCATCCAGAACACCCATTAATTAAGCACTCCCCATTCCTGCCTCCCTGCATCCTCCTGGTAATGAATAATCTGCTTTCTCTATGTATTTGCCTCTTCTGGATAGTGCATTAAAGAGAATCATACAGTAGATGTGTGTCCTTAAGGCAGTACCACACTCTTTTGATAACCATAACTGTATTAATTTTCTAAATAGGAAGTATGAGTCCTTTTCTTTTTCAATATTGTTTTGTTTGTTTGAGGACCCTTGCACATTGCATTTTAATAAAGAATCAGCTTTCCTGTTTCTGCAAAATCATTGATAAGTATTTTGATCAGGATTATATTGGGTCTCTGGGTTACTTTGGTGAAGAATTGCCCTCTTAACAATGGTAAGTCTGCTAATGTGAAGGACATGAGCACTGATGTTCTTTCATTTAATTAGTATGTTTTCATTTCTTCAGCAATATTTTGTAGTTTTTAGCATCCAGGTCACTTTCTGAGTAACTTGATCCTATGTATATTATTGTTTTGGGTTCTATTATTAATTGAATTGTATTCTTAGTATTGTTTTTACATTGTTCATTGCTGATGTATACAAACACATTTGATTTTTGTGTGTTGATCTCATGCCCTGCAACTTTGCTGAATTTATTAGCTTTTGTTCATTTTTAGAGATTTTCTACATGTAGAGTTAAGTCATCTGTAACTAGAAATAGTTTTACTTCTTCCTTTCCAATTTCAGTTTATTTTTTTTCCTTAAGTCCTCTGAGAGGACTTCCAGTATAATAATGAACAGCAGTGGTGAAAGTTGTTCCTGGCCTTAAGGGGAAAATTTTTACTCTTTCACCACTGAGTGTGATGTTAGTTATGGTTTTTTAAATAAATTCCCTTTACCATGTTAAGGACCTTTTTTTTCCTATTTCTAGTGTGTTTTTAGGGCTCTTCAAAGTCAGAGTAGTTTCATCTACTTCCTCCCTCAGGAGGAGGGAGGAGGAGGAGTCTGCTCCTCAATGTGTGACTTAGTTCAATACTCTGTAAAAGTTTGCTAAATTGTACAAAAAACCAGCTTGATATTTTTTTTTCTTAAGTGTCTTTAACATATTGTTTACCAGATCTTGTATTCCTTAACTCTGAGACTTCAGATTAGTTTCCTGCTTAAACAGAATCCCTTGAAGAATTGGATATCAATTTCTTTGAAATGCATATTCTCTGTTTTCTGCAGATATCCTACATTTCTATTAAACTCTTGGAAAACAATTTTTGAATTAAAAATAAAATTCTCATTCATTCATTCAGTTCAGTTCAGTCACTCACTCAGTCTTGTCCAACTCTTTGCAACCCCATGAACTGCAGCACGCCAGGCCTTCCTGTCCATCACCAACTCCCGGAGTTCACCCAAACTCATGTCCATTGAGTCTGTGATGCCATCCAAGCATCTCATCCTCTGTTATCCCCTTCTCCTCCTGCCCTCAATCTTTCTTCCCAGCATCAGGATCTTTTCAAATGAGTCAGCTCTTCGCATGAGGTGGCCAAAGTATTGGAGTTTCAGCTTCAACATCAGTCCTTCCAATGAACACTCAGGGCTGATCTCCTTGCAGTGCATGGGACTCTCAAGAGTCTTCTCCAACACCACAGTTCAAAAGCATCAATTCTTCAGCACTCAGCTTTCTTTATTCATTCATACTCACTGTGAAAGATTATCAGTGGTTAAGTTTTATGTTTGAGTTTTAAATTTCTTGGCTTTTTGAATAATTCTGTGTTAACCTACTGAACAGTTTTATTTATGATTTTTAGCATCTCCTATATACATATACATAAATGTGTAATAAAATTAATATTCAGTCTATAATATGAGATATGATTCATAAAGGGAGAAATTGGACTTTTCTTTGCACTCTGTGAACAAGAGATTTTCTAAGTAATTTAAGCAATTGACTTAAGAGGGTGGATGTTTTTTAAGCATCTTAAAAAGCACATCATAAAATTAATTGATGTGGCAATTAAAAGTCATCAAAATTAGTATTTTCCTAGCTTACCTCTTTCCATATATAAAATAAAATCCAGTTTCTTTAAGTAAGATTGTCCTCAATTAATTTTATCTAAATACAGTTAAATTTTATCTATAAGTATTTTTCATCAATGGGAATAAATAGCATATATCTAAAGTGCTAAATGGCCCATGGGGTCGCAAAGAGTCGGACACAACTGAGCGACTTCACTTTTCAGTTTCTACAGTGCTAAAATATGTCAGGTGCTTTCTGATAAGGAAGTGCAAAGAAATGTAAGAAATGTCTTTTGCTGTTTGGTGGTTTGCATTCTATTTTGTGAGACAGGAATAGGAATTCTTAAACTGCTGTTTGAACTGCAAAGTTACGTATATGTGAAATTAGATACCATGATCATAAAATGGTAAGAATTACTGTCGAAGAACTTCCCTGGTGGCTCAGATAGTAAAGCGTCTGCCTCTAATGAGGGAGACCTGGGTTCAATCCCTGGGTTGGGAAGATCTCCTGGAGAAGGAAATGGCAACCCACTCCTGTATTTTTGCTGGAAAATCCTATGGACGGAAGAGCCTGGTAGGCTACTGTCCACGGGGCTGCAAAGAGTCCGACATGACTGAGCAACTTAAAGATCTTTCACTTTCACTGTCCAAGAAAGTCTGTAGCCTAGTATTTAGTACTATCTGTACGTTTGCTTATTGATGCTTCAAAACCCAGTAGAGAGATTAGTATGTATATATTTTGCTGTTTATTTGAAGCTTTATAGTGATAGTAATCAAATGCAGTAAAGAAATAGCAAAGTTCTGTTGCTGCTGAAAATTACCATTAATCTTTACTGAGAATTGCATGTGTTTCATATTAGGATTAGACCTATAAAAGAATGCTCTGGGGTCAAAGCTTTTGAAATCAATGAGGTATCATACTAAGTAAATTTAGGGAAGGGACTATTTGTGTGTATTTGCTTGTATTAAAAGGATGTAGATGATGTATATTTGAGCCACAGCACAAACATATTAACTGGAACTGAATGCTAGTTAACAGCCAATATGTATTACATTATAAAATGTATACGATTAACCATACAGTATTCAACAGACTAAGACACCATGGAACTAATTGACATTGATTTATTATTAACTCAGAAGAACAGTAGCTATTGAAAACTACTGCCAACTTAAGACAGTCAAAAATTTTAGGAAACTAAATTTTAGCCGTACTGATGTTACCTTATGAATACTAAATTTAGCTGTATTTTAACTCAGTAAAAACCAAAGTATAGAATTGTATTTTATTCCTGTACAGAAACAAAATATTTACATATTTTACAAAATTAGTTCTGAGCCCATCCTATGGTCTACTGGTGGGCCTAAAACCTTATTTTAAGAATAGTAAATTACTATATTGTTATACAGGTAATTTCCATTGATGGCATATATGCATATCCAGAAACTATTTGCCAAAATTCCTATGGCTTCACTTTACTGAACTAGTTGAGATATTATCAGTTTTAGTTTCTAAACCTCTTTTTAAAAAAAATACCATGTTTCCCTCTTCTTGTTTCATTCCATCTGCATGAATGTTTCACATTCACAGTGAAGTGTTTAGTTCTCTAAATTTATGTTAAGCAGCTGCTGCAACTGTATTGCTATATTCAGTATATATAATAAAATCCAGTGGCTATGTTAACCTAAGACTGGGTAGAGAGAGTTAATTTTAAATGTTTGTTTTTCACTCTTAAGATATTTCTAGTGGAATACTAACTGAATTTCTTGGAAGTTTTTGATTATTTCATTTGAATGCCCTTTCTATGATATTAATGTTTTAATTACCATCTAGCTTAAGGGAAATAGCATTTATACTGAATGTTGCTGAGGGATATAAACCAAGCATAAATAAGTCATCCTTGGGGTTTGGAGCTTAACCAAATATACCCAGAATACATAAGTAAACAAGGGCCTAAATATGATAGATAAAAGCAGTTCTTTCAGTAATGGGTATGAATGGAAGTTGTTTTTTTGTGGGGGGTTGTGTGTGTGTATGTGTTTTCCTCTTTCACTTTATTGATACAGAATCATGTTTTCTTATGAAATATTATAATAGGTATATATCTTACTAAAGTTCTGCATACATTAAACTACAGTTGAACCCTAAACAACCTGAGGGTTTGGGGCTCTAACCCTCCCTACAGTTGAAAATTTGCATATAACTTCACAGCTGGCCTCTGTATCTGCAGTTCCACATCCACAGAGTCAACTAACTCCAGACTATGTAGTGCAGTGTAATATGTATTTATTTTAAAAATCTTCATGTACGTGGACCTGTGCAGTTCAAACCCTTGTTATTCAAGGGTCAGCTGCAGTGATTTTTTCTAATTTACAGAAGAATATTTGAAATTAATAATACAACAACCATAAAGTACTCTCACGTGTGTGTTTATATTTATTAATAATTTGGTGTTTTTTGTCAGCCCTATCTCACTTATTCACTAGCACATGGAAGCAGAGAAGAGAAAAATGTCTTCATTTCTTTCTTTCTTAAACCAGTGCCCAAATTGGACTGATTACCTTTGCAGTGATTTCCCAGTACTCTTAAAATGACATTCATTCCTTGGTCTAAAATCCATCCTGCTTTTAGATGCTGTTCCCCTGCTTTATCTCTTTTGCTGACAGCCTCTTTGACTATATTCTGATACTTGTGTTTTTTTCTCCTCTTCTCAGTATCAGTCTATTTCCATCTTGGTGTCTTTGTACCTGCTTTAACCTGTGTCTAGAACATACTCCCCTAGGTCCTCTTGTGGCTGTCCTTTTGACATTCAGGTCAAGACCATCTCCCTAAAACTTGGTGCAAATTAATATAATACAGACAGTTATTATCACACCAGCCTTTCTGATTCTCTTTATAACACTTACTGTTACTTGGGATTGTTTCATTTCTGGACTAAATTGTTTCTCTTCTGCTTCCTTACCCCCTATATTCCCACTATGAAGTGTAAGTTCAAACCAGAGTGTATTGAGAAACTGTCTTTTCATTGCATCCTTAGGATCTAAATTCATGGTACTGATTAAATAGTTGTTGAATTTATAAGTCAGTCAGTTTTTCCATCTGTATTAGATATACTCTGAGGAATACCTTCAGGCACTTTAGGCTTATGTGTTCGGGGCTGAAAGTTGTCAATATTTTAGTATTTTTATTTGATTAATTTTATTTTGCTGGTTGTTAATAAGAAATAATAAGTATTAATATCTAGAATTACAATTTCGTTTTGACAGGTTGACTTTGGCAGAATATCATGAACAGGAAGAAATTTTCAAACTTAGACTAGGACATCTCAAAAAGGTACGTGAAGCATATGCTAGCCATTTTATTTTACCAGAGGTTGTGGAAAGTTGTGTTTTAAGTTTCTTATTAAAGAAGGCAAAACTTAACAGAGAAAAAGGACCCAAATTTAAAACGTTAGACCAAAAATAAAAGAGGGGCATAAAAGTTGCATTTTTATGTTGAATATAACATTCCTTTACCTTGTGGTAATTTACAGACATTTCAGATGCTGATAATACTGTGTCCCTGGGACTTCTCAATGCAGGGGGATGCAGATTCGATCCCTGTTCTGGGGAGTAAGATCCCACATGACGCGTGTGGTCAAAAAGTTAAAAAACAAAAACCCATGTCCTTGTAGTGGAGGAATGATCCTGGACAGAACTCCAGGTTGTTAAGATTACTGTTAAATACTGTCTGTTTAAAAAAAAAGATAAAATGTAAGATTCTATGTTGTTGTGTCCATTTCATAACAAATTGAAACAACTGTAAATTAATAACAGGGTTTTTTGACTTTAAAGTTACCAGATACCTCATTAAATGTTTCAGTTAAAATATATACATTGGCAAATTTAGAAGAGCCTGATCATGGGTAATAATATAAAGTGATATAATTCAGAAAAACATATGTTAGTAAGTTTTTATAATGTAAAGCTATGTACTTGTTTGTAAACTCTGAAATTGTATTCAGTTCATTGTTTTTTAGTTCATATTTTTAATTCAAACCATTTCAGAGAAATAATAGATTTTCCCCCTCAAAATGAAATTACTGACAGCTGTAAAATTCTTTTTTTTGATCCAGTTTTTAAATTCTGTGGTCTGCTTATCACATTACTTACATTGTTTAAATAGGCTGAGTAATAGCTAAAACTAAGTTAGTGAACTAATTGAAGATAGTATCTATCAAGTCATCTCTCTGGGGTAGGGTGAGGTAGGTCAGAGAAACCCATTCTTGTAGTAGCCACCATCTCATTATAGATGTGTTTATTTTTGGAATGCTATCAACATGCTTCAGATTCCTGCCATTTAGTTCCAGGGAATAGAAAAAAAATTATATTTTATATACATACATATTTGTATATTGGAGAAGGGAATGGCAACCCACTCCAGTATTCTTGCCTGTAGAATTCCAGGGACAGAGGAGCCATGGGGTCGCAAAGAGTCAGACACAACTAAGCGATGTGTTCACCTCACATATGTGTCTATGTGTGTATATATAGACACACATATATATGTGTAATTTGTATTAGTGTTCTTTACTGTGCCCCTGCTCAGAAAAGTTTCAGCCTAATTACTTGAACAGTAAATTCTAAAATGAATTTATTCTGATCTGTTTTGTTCTGTTTTCTGTTCTGTTGTAATTATTGATATAAGTAGACAACTATTATTGATATTGTTGTTCTTTGATATAAGTAGACAACTTTAGTCCATTTTGTAACTGATAGAGTTGTAACGGGACTATAGAAGGGAAGTGGGGATTTTGAAGTTCAGAATTAGTACAAGTATTTGTCTGCCCACCTAAGTTATTTTCATAGATACCTGTGTTTGATGTTCCATATAAAGAAAGATTTATCAAGTATTTTCTGACCAGCCTTTCATGATAATGGGATACTAAAGTGTATAGTCAACTGGAGGGTTATAATTTTCACACATAATAGTAAATTTCAGATTACTCTTTGTAATGATGAGTTTTACATGTCTTATGGAAACCTGTTATAAAATCTGAAATGATAAAGCAGTTAAATTAGGAATCGGCTATTTGTATCACAAAAATACTTAAAAGGATTCAGAGGACGGTTTGTTTTTATTTTTTGATGGGTGGTTGGTTGGTTGATTTTAAAGCTTTCCTGGTACATTGAAAATATTTTATATATCTGAAACATTTCTGTTTTATAAAGTAAGGTACATATCCTTAAATGTCTAGATATTATATAAACAGTTGTAAGCTTTTGTAGTTTGCTACACCTTCTCTTCTAACTTCCGTATTATCTTTTTTCCCAGTGTTTGACTTTTCCATTTTTGTATTTACTCATTCTAATAATTGTCCCTTCTATAATCCTTTCCCTGTTTTATTGTTTCAGCTTTTATCGAATTTACTGAGCAGTTTTAGATTTCTAACTTTATCTTCTTCTTAACCAATTTACAACATTACTTTTCTTTGATCTCTATCATGGAATATTGGATGAATTAATGCTGAAATATACTCTCATGCTTTGAATTCTCACATTTACTTCTGACTTTTTTGGTTGAGAAGAATGAATGCATTATGAAGAAAGTTGCTAGTAGTACATACAGAGAGCAAAATTGAGTAAGTAGTGTTACCTTAGAGTATAAATAAATAGTAGTAGTCTTATTTCCACTGGGTATTATTTTTTTGAGTTGTACAGTTTAAGAATAATAGGCATTCTGTTATATGCATTAAAAATAAGTTATTTGGCATATTCTAAAGCACAGTTGGAAAGTAGGTCATTAAAAATAGGTCATTCTGGTTTCTAAAACACAAGTAGATTGGACACTTTTAACACATAGAGAACAAGCTTGAATTGAAAGAAAAGATGTTATCACCTCTATCTTAAACCAACATGAACCATACCCCGACATGTAACTATATAGTTTCTACCATAGGCTGGATCTGATCTGTGAATATTTGAAGTCCATGTTATCTGTGCAGGAATTAATCATGTGACCTACATCAGATTAGGGTTTAGATGTGGAGCCCGTGCATTACCAAAGGTGACTTTCACTCTCCCTTCAGTAAAAACTCTTAAAGTTAGATGGAGTTATAAAATTTGTTGGCACCAAAGGAAAAAACTTCCATCATTGATGAAGCCCATACCATTTGGACATAGAAGACTCGAAGGCCTAGTTAACTTTTTCTTGAGATAATCTATGATGTACATTGTATTTTATAAAGATAATCATAATAATTGAATAGGTAAACTGAAATATGAAAAAGTATTTACCACTGAATAAATCATAAAGTTCAGTTCATATTTTGTACTATTCTGTAGGGCTAGAAACATAATAATCCAAATCCAGTGAATCTGTTAGTGTGATAGTGTAACAAATGAGAGTTCAGCAGTAAGTCCATGGCTAAAATAAATTCTCATTCCTGTTACCACCAAATAGTAAATGTAAACTTACTTAAGGGCTTATTGTCTTCTGAAATTAGGAAAGTTATTGTTCAGCATCATCTTTTTTAATATATTAAGAATTGTTTAATATTGTTTTAGTTATCAGTTTATGAAACTATTGCTCACTCATTCACTAGGTGATTTATTTCCACATTTCAGGAGAATTATATAATATTACATTTTATACACTTTGAATTTTTAACCATTGTAGAGTGAACATTAATGTTAAATTTGAATGCCAAGCTCTTCTCTGCTTTGTCTAAATTAGTATAGCTAGTAACTAGCAAAGCCAAAACTTGAACCTTTTCTCACTGCTACTTCAGTGGAAGTATCCTTACACTTTATTCCTACAATTCTCTAGTTGTAGATGGATAGCAAGTTGATCCTTCTGTATTCAGAATTGATTCCCTTGTAGCTTTCTTTGCATCTTTCTTAGAGTAGTAGGAACGTTTGCTTTCCTTTTTTCCCCCAGAAATAGACTCTTTTATTTTCATCTCAAATAAAGTAGAGCAATTAAATTCTTCATACACATACTTCTTTCTCTCTTTCTCTCATATATTACTTTCCTTGGGTAGCCTATTAGTGACTATTCTATCAACTAGAATATTTCTTTATTATTAATTGGTTCACTGTTTTTCATTATAAATTTATCTTTAAAGGTCAACAGGAAAAGCATGTTTTGGGAGGTAAAATGTGTAAATACTCTCTAGTGTAATTTTACCTTTATACAGCTAAAGATTTAATAGAACTTCAAGGAAGTATATAGTAAAACATATGTATATCATACAAATTACTCCTGAAACTTACACAAAATAACTTTTTGCTACTAATCATTATGCATAAACTTCCTTGATTATCACTTATAAGCTTGTAGTTGCAATGAGAATAATTTCCTATGTTTAAAATGTTGTTCCTTTAAGGTAGAGCAACTAAATCCAATAATGTACCTGTGCCACATGTGGCATCTCTGGCTTTAAGAAAACTAATAAGCCGTGTACCAGTTAGCTTTTATAGTTGATCCTGTTTCGATTCTGGTCTTGATAAATTCTAGTTATGAGAAAGTCAGTTATCTTTGTAATTTGTGGGGTTCTACTAGGTTGTTGTTTGTACAACTCCGATCTTAATTCTAGAATTGAAGAAAACTATGTGGATGTGCTTTCCAAGGATTATTACTAAACTAACATAAACAACTTTTAAAAAAAATCCCTGATAAACCATCTTCCTTGTAATAGATTGTCTCTCTAGTCATAATATTATTTAAAAAATATAAATTACCAATCATAATACCCCAAAATAAAGAGAAAGTAAGAATTTTGTAAGTTATTAGGACCAATAACTACATCATACCACTGCTGTTTGACTCAAGTTTGTGATGTGAACGGCATGTGGAGGTGTTTATTCTAGTCTTCTAATTTTTTTGTCTTCTGGATTTTAAATATTTGATTAGTTGGAGAGAATGCATACAGAAGATTTGACATCTCAGTATGGAATATTAGATAGTGTAGTAGGGATTGACTTTAATGTATGTGTTTTGGGGTGTGTGTGAGAGAGAGAGTTATAAACCCTGAATTTAAATACCAGAAGTTTTTAGGAAGAACATAACCAATTTGTAATTGAAACAGGATTAGTCAAGAACCATCAGCACCACCACAAGTGTATCTTTGCAGACCGAAGGAAATCAGCTAAACAATTACGGTCATCTCAATCTCTACTAAAACAAAAATCGCATCCAACATGCCACCTGACACCATTTCTTTCTCTCTTTCTCCTTTGCTCCTTGCGATGTGGCATTCATCTCTCCTTGTGCCTCCGTTCTGAAGAGATAACAGTATAGCAACAACTCTGCCACTGAAATCCTGTTCTCTGACCGATATTGGCACCTGCAAAGAGAAACAACCAGTAACAGGCAGCCGCAGCATCAGTATTAATCTTCCATGATGAAATCTTTACAGGTCAAGAACAAGCACACAGCTCTTTTCTCACTCCTTCACAGTGGACCATGCAACTAGTTGAAATGGAAGACAATGGATTGTCTGCAAGCCTTTTGAACAGTGGAGAATACAGGGCATTGGTTTTAGGTGAATTAATCCCCAAATATTCTTGAAGTTTGATATCTCCTTTGGTCTTTCTTTCTAGAATACCATTGTCATCTGATTTATCAAATCCTTAGTATGACCACAAAGAATACGTTTGTGTATGTGACGCCTCTTGTCACTTTAGGTATGAATAGAAATATGAAAATAGTTAATGCTAGAAGGCTTAATCTCTAAAACTGCACGTGCACCTCTCTATTCAAGAAAACTTTCTCTCAAAGCCGACCACATTGTATGTTACATTTCTCTAGAACATAGCACAAGATGCTACTTGTGTAGGAAGTAGTTTTCAGTGAAGTCTAGTGAAAATGCATTCATTACGCTAGAAAAAGTCACCGTTAAGCCCACAAAGAATATACGAGGTTCCCAACTTCTTGGTATGTGTGGGCAAGAAAAGTGCCAAGAGTGTTGGAATTCTAAACTTGACATCTTGTGCATAGTTCTGCTTCTGTTTAAAAATGAGTGCTATTCTGTGAAAGCGAATCCTGAGAGAACACGGAACTAGCTGTAGATAGGAAAGCTACTGGTGTGTGTACTCTACTTCCTGTTCTCCAACCTACAAGCATATTTCTGGCTCACCCCATCTATAATTATATATCTTTACCTGGTAATAGGTGGTGTTCACTTATCAGAGTGAAAATTTAGTGATAAAATGTATTTTACTTTTGTAGATTTTTATATTAATCCAGTTGTGTAGACAATGGCATTCTTTGAATTTTGGAAAGAATCTTAAAAATCGTGTTAACCATTGGGCAGAGTTTATTCAGGTTTGTAAACTGAGTTTAGAGGTCATAATTTCACAAAAAAGAGAAGGCAGTTGCTTGGCCAGTGGCCAAAAACTGTAACTCCATGCTGTTTATATGCATGTACAAAGAGTCTAGATTAGGCTCTTCTCATTATTGTATAGAATGTTAAACCTTTTCATACTTTTTAAAAATATGGAATCCACCAGAACCCTGAAAAAGGTTAAAAGGCAGAAAGCTGGAAGAAAATGTAGTAAGGCATTGTACCTGTAGGTGCTGGGGTTTGGTGTCAGCACCTTAGCTAGTTTCAACATCAAGAAATTTCGTCCCCTTAATATAGAAGCTATGATTTCTTTTTCAGGAACTGTACTGGATATTTAAAATTTGCCAGTCAGTTGAACTGTTATATTTATTTGCTGCTGAGAAGATAGGGTTTGGTTTGTTTAAATAGAATGGAGGAATGGACAATCCCATTGTCCATTTTAATTCTTACTTCCATTTAAGGTTTTTGATGTATGTGTTTAATTATCAAAGAGAGGCGAATGACCCCCAACCCACCAAAGAAGGAAATGAAACAGAGAGACGAAAAACGTTAAAGTTCTAAAGTTCTAAGTTCTGACATTAAAGTTCTAAGCCACTTAAACACACTTGAGGGAGACCCAGTATGTTCCCCTCGATAATATCCAGCTCAGCGACTCAGGATCAACATGGAGACATCATATACATAGTTAGGAAAGAATCCCCCACCAGGAATTTCACAGTATTTGTCCTCTTTCCTCCTACTCTACTCCCTCAATCTATACAGTCATACTTGAGCAAAAAGAGGATTACAGGCAGTAGTTTCAAAATTGATCTCTATACGTTCAATGTAGTTTTTTGTTGGTTCATATTTTCAGTGGTTCGTGTCTCATATCCATATTTAGGATATATAAAAGAATATAATAGAGAAAAAATTGAGGACCTATAAATTTGAATTACCAATTAGTAATTACTAATTACCAATTTAGTAATAATTTTCTTAGTTATTTTCTGCACTGCCCTTTCTGTTAGCTTTTAATAGCACCTTTTGTTAATTTCACCTTTCACTTTCCTAGTGATAGACTTTCAGAATGACATTATAAATATTTTATGAAATTAAAACTTATTTGAGGACTTGGAGATACTAACTTGATTGTATTATTACTAAAATTAATTTGGTATTAAATATGTTGAAACCTCATTCTGAACTATTAATAGTTTTCTCAAATGGACTAATGTTGTTACGGTGCTCCTGAATATACTATTGTAAATGATAAGCTTTTCCCTGTTTCCACTATCTTCATAATATACCACACAAAATCTTTTCTTCTCCCAACTCGCATGGATTATAGGCAAGCTGAGAATGATACATCAGAAATTCTCAGATTCTCAAATTGTACCTTATCTTGACTTTATAGAAAGGCAGCTTTTCAAAATTGAGGGGTTTTTGTGGGGCTAACATTAATATATATTAAAGATTTGCTAAAGAAGTTTAAACTATTCAATAGTATGTTCAACTTTTACAGGAAATAAATTAGTTTTACATGTAAAATGCGTTACTATATAACTTGTAAGTTTTATAGTTTAATGCCTACACACCCCTACTTTAAAAGAAAATAATTGCCCTTTTAAAAACTGCCATTAAGGGAAATGCTCAAAAAATACCCCAAGTCTGCCTAGCAGTTTTAACCTGCATTTTACGTTTAACTTGGCATTTTACGAAGATTCTACATTGCTGTAGCATACTTTTAGCTTAGAATGTTGAGCCAAGGGGATATTAAGTTGCCAGAAGGGACTCTGAGTACAAATAGAAAGTATTTGTATGCTAAATATCTATTGAGGGACAAATTGGTTTTACTTTGCATATAAATTTTTAAAGTTAAAAATTTTGGAAGGTGTTAGGTTTTGCAGGTTACTTAAATGAGGCAATATTGAGATCTATTGTTGTATACTTGTCTAACCTGGGTTTTTAAAAATATATATTTAAGTAATTCAGATATTAGATCTTATTTTAAAATACTGTTAAAATAGCTGTAGTATGTACTGTTAAGGTTTATTGCCATATCTTTTTGTCTAAACGGAAAAGAACGATGTCCTTTATTGTATGTGATTACCAAATTTACCTCCCTCTCTCTAGTAGGATCTTTTCTTATTCGTGTCCCTTCAACACCATAATTGCCTACAGAGACCATTCTTTTCCAGAGATGCTGTTTCTTCTTAGACCTTTTCTGCTGTAAATTGCTCAGCTAGTGGCCGACTAGAGTACTGAAATTTAGTGTTCTTACTAAGCGTGATCTCCATTCTGGACTACCTCTCTTTTGTTTTAGTAATTGGACCTACCTTTGCCATGTGTTTGAGGATTCCATTCCATAATGGAATTCCCTTCTGTAAGGAGAGAATAAGTAACAGGCTCAGGCTGTTGTAACAGAATACCATAGACTGGGCAGCTTAAACAACAGAAAGTTATTTCTCATAGTTCTAGAGGCTGGAAATCCAAGATCGAGGTCCGTTGGGGTTTAGTTTCTTTTTTCTTTAAGCATTTATTTATTTTTGGCTGTGCTGGGTCTTTGTTGCTTTGTGGGCTTCTCCTAGCGGTGGCTTCTCTTGTCGTGGCTCATGGGCTGTAGGGCATGCAGGCTTCCGTAGTTGTGGCTCCTGGGCTTTAGAGCACAGCTGCGCAAAGGGTTAATTGCTCTGCCGCATGTGTGATCTTCCAGGATCAGGGGTTGAACCTGTGTCTCCTGCATTGGCAGTCAGATTCTTTACCAGGGGAGCCTAGGGTTTAGTTTCCGTAGCTTTCTCTCTAGTTTGTAGATGGTCATCTTCTCAAATCCTCATGTGACTTTTCTCTGTGTTGCCACAAAGAGCTGGTGGGGTTGGGAGGAGAGATCTCTTTCTTCCTACTCAAAAAGCCACAAATCTCATCAAGAGGGCCCCACTCTCATTACCTAAGCTAACTCTTAACTTACAGAGTCCCCTTCTTCAAATACCATCACACTGGAGGGTTAGGGCTTAGACATACACAATTTGGGAGGAACACAAAGCCTTCAATCCATAACAGAATATATACTTTTTCTCAGTGGGATTTGAGAGAAATTACTTAGAGTTGCTGAATTCTCTTTCCCCTAGAAATATGTCACTTTGTTTTAAGATCCAAGATACTGGAATAAATACTAAATTACAATATGGACGATGTAAATATATTTACTGATGACTATGGAAGATTTACGTGTATCTGCATATAATTGGTTATAGTTCCTTCCCTTGACCTTTGCTCTTAAACAGCTAGGATCCAGCTGTTTGTTTTAACTAGTCCTCCTGACATTTGGGGGTTTTTTCCTGTAAACTTTACAGTTAGACTGAATGAAGCTTGCCTGTCCTTTTGTATCACAAGATCTTATGGGGCATCTGTGTGTGTGTGTGTGTGTGCGTGTGTGTGTGTGTGCTTAGTCGCTCAGTCTTATCTGACTCTGTAATCCCATGGAACTCACCAGGTTTCTCCGTGGGATTCTCCAAGCAAGAACACTGGAGTGGGTAGCCATTCCCTTCTCCAGAGGATCTTCCTGATCCAAGGATCAAACCCTGGTCTCCTGCATTGCAGGCAGATTCTTTACCATATAAGCCTCTAGGGAAGCCGATACTTGGCATGTTTTATAGAGGAATAAAAACTTGCTTAACTGGCACATACATGTATTTTATTTCTTTAGTAACTATTTCACAATATTGATTACTGCCATTGTATAAACATCTGAAGATTACCAAATATTATAAAACAAATGTAATTCTGTATCAACAATCTAGTTGTCTCAAAACTATACATAATAGAATTTCTATAAATTCACTTTTCAAATAATAAGTATCCCCATACCACAATTACAAGTAAAAGTTGAAACAAGTATTTTTGCTGGTAGTTCTAATAAGCATTTCACCGTTTTATCAGATTATTTAAAATTATACCAGTTTACTAAGTTTACTAAGTGTAGCTTCATACATGTGTAAGAAATTAACAGCAAATTTTAAGGCAGCAAACGTTAGTAATCTGAAAAAAGTAAGTTACCTCTTTCTGTGTTCTGTGATATAATTGAATTTGAATTTTTTCATATTTATGGACACACCTATGTAGCCAGTTTCTTATTCTGCTCTATGTAACTGAATTGAGACAACTGAACTGTGGTTTGACTTTATTGTTGCGAAGCTTTTGAATCTATTTCCTGTCCTTATAATGAAACTATTTAATCCCATGGAACATTATCTTACCTTTTTTTTTTCTTATTTTCATTAAAATTAGAAATATTTGTGACTGAAGCTACACTAAATGAGGAAATTTCAGAGAATTTAGTGTATTTTAGAGAACTCTCCCCCAAATTTTTGAAAAGTTCATCTTCAATGGTTTCTGTGTATTATGTATGGAGAAAGAAATGGCAACCCACTCCAGTATTCTTGCCTAGAGAATCCCTTGGGCAGAAGAGCCTCGTGGGCTGCTGTCCATAGGGTTGCACAGAGTCGGACGTGACTGAAACGACTTAGCATGCATGCATGCATTGGAGAAGGAAATGGCAACCCACTCCAGTGTTCTTGCCTGGAGCGTCCCAGGGACGGGGGAGCCTGGTGGGCTGCCGTCTGTGGGGTCGCACAGAGTCAGACACGACTGAAGCGACGTAGCAGCAGCAGCATGTATTATCTAATGCCTAATTTACATTAAATATCTGCAGCAAGTAGGGGTTGAGTTTCATTTTTAAATAATTGATATAATCTTAAGGTCAAGTAGAATATAAACATACTTAGTTTTTTAACCTGTGAACATTTGTTTTTCTTTATGACACTGAGAATATTCCTTTCAGTTTAAGCCTTAGATAATGGTGTATCACATTTAGGTCTAGGCAATCTGTGTTTACTTAATAGTTTTTCAAAAATATTATAAAATTGGCATTTCTAGAACGTTTCACTGAACTTTGGTATGTTCTTTTAATAGTATTTATATTGACAAAGAGGTTTATGTGTAATGGGTGGTTTTGTTTGTTTTGGTGTCTTTCTTTTAAATGTTCTAAAAATTGTATATTTTGAGACATGAAAATATCAGAATTTTTAGATTATTGAATGTTAAAGTAAATTCCTTTAGGATTTGCCTAGGTGTGCTCTGATGACTTAAGGATCTAAATCACAGCTAGTCATATAATTTTTGTTTTAAGAGTCTCTTTAAAATTGTAGTGGAATTTATTCAGAGAGATTGGTCAGATTGTACATGTGTGTTTGTGTATTCCAAATGTTGTAAGGTCTCTGAATAATCAGTAGTTTTGTGTTTTACCTTTCTTCCTCCTTTAACTATTGTGAAATATCTTCATTTTGTATTAGTAAATTATTCCCTCATAAATTAAATTAAAATTTGAACATATCAGAAATAAAACAGCTCATTTTGTGTTATAAGTCAGTTTCAGACTACCTTGCAGTCATTTTTAGTTTAGACATTATAAAAATAGATTTCTTTTAGTACAGAGATTTTCATGTGGAGGTTGGTTTCTTGAAATAGGCTTTTGCCTTATCTCTTTCTATCTTTCAGGCATTGAAAAGAGCACTTCGATCTTTTAACTCAGTGGTACTTTATAATACACTATTCTTTCCATCACTGTTAAAAAATTGGTGCATGAGTAAAAACATCTTTTTTATATCACCAATAAATTGAGCTTGTTATAGTCCCCTCTCTTCATTTTCAGGAAGAGGCAGAAATCCAGGCAGAACTTGAACGTTTGGAAAGAGTCAGAAATCTTCATATTCGAGAACTCAAAAGAATAAATAATGAAGATAATTCACAGTAAGTCATTATTTGTATTTCACAGTATTACATGATAAAAGATTTTCTCCCCTTGGAGATCATAAACACAGTATTTCCTTGTTGAGGGACTTCTCATCATAGAAATAAAGTCCTTCCCATGACTCAGAAGGCCTTGTATGATCCGGTCTCAGCCACCTCACCACCCCACCTCTCTCATCCTCCTCGCACTTATATGTCGTAGATACACTGGCTCCCTCAGTCACATGTCATTCCTAGCTCAAGGCTCTTCTGTTCTCCATTTCCTCTGCCTGAAATATTCTTCCTCTAGACATTTGAGTGGCTTACTTTTTTCACTCCAGGTGGTCATTAGAAAGGCCACCCTATCTAAAATATCAGTCCTGGCGTTACTCCATCACCTCTCTCAGTATCCTTACCTTGCTTTATTCTTGGCATTTATCACTATTTGGAATTATATTTTTTTTCCCCAGTTCTTTTATCTGTTTCCTTTCACTGGAATGTAAGCTACATGAGAGCAGGGATTTAGTTTTGTTCTTGCTATATCCCCCAAACCTAGACCCATTTCGCATATGGTAGGCACAGAATAAATATTTGTTGACTAAATACCAAAGTTAGTGTTACAGTAGTGAAGAAGAAATCATTTCAGCTAAAGGGATTTCATTAAACCATGTATCCAGCATTGTGTAAAGAAGAAATAGAAGAGCAGTTTAAATTATAGTCTCTGTCCTTAATCCCTAATTATCAAATTTATTTAAACGCTAAAGGAATTAAAAGAGAAAATGCCTATGGACAGGTGGGAGCTTTATGAGGAAGACAGAAATAAAGCAAGGCATTAATTGGATGTAGTCTGTGTAGCGGACAGGAAGGATGTCTTTTTTACACTTTCAGATGTATGTAATTTAAATCTTCATGACCTAAATGAGTGTCAGAATTGGAAGTGGCCTATTTCTGCCATGAAATATCTTGCTTAAAAGAAGGCCTGTTTATGATTATCTTTATGAACATAATCATTCCAATATATAAGGTAAATGAAATAACATAGTTATGGAATATACTTAATTGTACCAGATAAATTCTAATAAAGCAGATAAGTCAAAGCTAATTTACAGTTGACTGTTCTGAAAATTATGCCCAAGCTTGTTTGTGGATATAACTTAATCCACTTGATGAAAATTAAATGAATTGTTATATTTCCCTTTATTTTTTTTGGCTACATGGCTTGCAGGATTCTAGTTCCCCAACTAGAGATTGAACATGGGCCACGGCAGTGAAAACACTGAGTCCTAACCACTGGACCACCAGGAAATTTCCTACATTTTGCTTTAAAACTAAACAGAAATCTCTATTAATTCTCAAGAAAAGCTTAAATTATCAAAGTTGCATTGACATTGAATAAAATACCATTGTATATTTTGTATCTGAGACTATAAAACTGTCATTGATTTTTTTTTCCCCCTTAAGAATCAAGCGTGTACATTTTGGAACCATGTTTTTCTGTGAAACCCTGCCATGTATTAGCTGTTGACCTTGGACAATTACTTAACCTTTCTGTGCAGTAGTGCCCTCATCTGTAATAGAGAGGTAGTGGCAGGGTCTACTTCAGAGGGTTAGTTAAGAACCAAACGAGATAATACATGTGAGTGCTTAGTGTGTAGCAGGTGTGATAAACTTTAAATAATTGTATTTGTGGTGGGTTTTATTTTTTTAAAAGCATTTCTTTTTTGATTGGGGATTAAAATTTTATTTGTAAAAGGCAAAGACTATAAAATTTAACCATGAATGAAAGTCAGCTTATAATTATTTTTAATCCTGTGTCAGTACTATAAAACTTGATTAATTAAAACTCCCAGATAAAAGTATGTTTTCATAAGGGAAGTATTTCCTGATGAATAGATACAGGATTTTATAAAGCTCTTAATAATACAGTAGTTGGTAGGTCTTTATCACAGTGCTATACTTGGTCATTGAACTTGAATATTCAGCTTTATAGCTGAATGTTAGGCTTCGTGAACACCATAGCGTTGAGACGGGTGATAGTCATGCAGGTAGAGAAAGAAGTATGGAATAGAATTCGGAATAGCAGGGAAAAGAAACAGGAGTAGGATAAGAGCACAGCTGTGTTGTGGACAGAACCTTTTTTGTGTGTGTTTTCATGTGCATGAGTGTTTTTTTCCCCACCCTTAAGGTTCAAAGATCACCCAACGTTAAATGAAAGATATTTATTGCTCCATCTGCTTGGTAGAGGTGGCTTTAGTGAAGTATATAAGGTAATGTACTTTTTTTTTTTTTCTGTTCTTCACACTAATATAGCAAAGATATAGGAGTATGTGGTTAAGAAGTACATGTTTATTGTTTTTATGATTTTTTGACTGGGAAATTATGTCTTCTCATTCCAAAAAGAGTCTGTGATGGCTTATGTTATCTCAAGAGTCTAAAAACTATCCTTGTGCCTTTGCAGACCCTGTGATATTTGGTAGCTGATCTCCACTGACCAACCTGATACAAATAGTAACAGCCATTAGAATCAAGATAGGCAGGTAGCAGTTTAATATAGTACATTTATGACAAGGTTATATCCCTTAAACGTGTGTTACAAGTCCTTAGATGTCCTGGATTTACCCTAATTTCTATCTATTTCAAGGCCAGTGTTTCTCAAATATATATGAAAGCAGAAATTTTTACTCATCACATTTAATACTTTATACCTTTTGGTTTTTTGCTCTGTATTGTCTTTCTGACCAACCTTTAAATACTGTGTCCCCAAATTTCTTTATCATTCTTAACCTCCTTTTCAAATATATCTCCCTCCCCCTCACTGAGTTATCACCTATTTGGTTTCAGATATAGATACATATGTATACATATGTATATATGTAGCTATCTACCCACACTTCTTTCTGAGCCCCATACCTGGGGGTTTACATGACCTCATGTGGATGCTTCATAAGTACTGCAAACTCACATGTGAAATAGAAGCTTATCTTCCTCTCCTCCCACACCTTCCCCTCCCTTTAAAAAAAAAAACAACACTGCTCCCTACTTTAATACACAGCACTGCCCTTTATCTACCGAGTTCCTTCCCTGAAAACTCTGCAGTGAATGAAGAATGAAAGTCATTTTTCACTACATCTTTCGCTTAACCCCCTTCCTCCAGCATAACCAGTCTCTGGTGTATGTCATTATTGTTGTCATTAAGCTCTCCTAAATCCAGCAAGGACCCTTCTCTCTCTCAGCTCAAAGCCTCGTTGTCTCTTGTTTGCATTGCTGCTCTAATCTCCTAGCCAATCACCTTTTCCTGGACATTGAGTTTCTCCAGTCCATTTGTGTGTATGCTGCAGCTAGAATGGCCTTGTCAGAAAATGCAGCCTGATCATCTCACTCCCCTGCCTTATAAGCCCCACTGGCTTTCCCATTTGCTCTTAGTTAGGATGAAGTCATAATGAAGGTCATGAAGTGAAGTGAAGTTGCTCAGTTGTGTCTGACTCTTTGCAGCCCCATGGACTGTAGCCTATCAGGCTCCTCCGTCTATGGGATTCTCCAGGCAAGAGTGCTGGAGTGGATTGCCATTTCCTTCTCCAGGGGACCTTCCCAACCCAGGAATCGAACCTGAGTCTCCCGCATTGTAGACAGACGCTTTACTGTCTGAGCCACCAGGAAAGCATAATGAAGGTCATGCTGCTGCTAAGTCACTTCAGTCATGTCCGACTCTGTGCGACCCCATAGATGGCAGCCCACCTGGCTCCGCCGTCCCTGGGATTCTCCAGGCGAGAACACTGGAGTGGGTTGCCATCTCCTTCTCCAAATGAAGGTCATAGTCTCACCTTAAACTTTAGTTCCTATTAAAGGCTTCCCTATTAATCTGCCTTTTATAAGCTCTTTGTAACACTTTGAGCTTCATTATGTATTGGTATAATCAGTGATTAAGACCTTGGCTTCTGAAGCCAAACAGGCTGAGTTTGAATCCTAATTCTGATTGCTGTTTACCAACTGTCTAAATTTTGGCTTATTGCTTTACCACCCTGTCTTCATCTGGGACTGTTTAACAGTTATGTACATCATGGGATCATTGTAATGATTAAATGAACTATCAGGTAAATCACATAGAATTTTGGTGTTGAGTAAATGTAAGCTCATCAAATTGTTATTAGAAATCCTCTCTGTTCAAGAGACAACCTGTATCCACTTCTGACTCTGGGGAAGTTATGGGATTTGGATTCAGAGAACTAATTTCTGATCTTGGTTCAACGATGAACTAGTTTTTGTTTTGTTAACTTGGATAAGCATTAGTATCACCCATCAAGAGTGATCTGTGAGCCCTCTTCCAGTTCTTGTTTCTTTGATTCTAATGGTAGTTTATCTGGGCACTTAAGCATTGAGTAGTCTTACCCAGGCCACAAGGTAGAAAAAAGGTCATAATAGCTCATGGTGGATCTAAAATCACTGTAGCTAGCACTGGCTTATCCTAAAAGTAGCCCAGCCTCTGTTGCTTCTAATAGCTTTCATGACAGTCTTCTGCCACTGCCCAGTAGTACTTCCACTGTTTTTAGTCTCATAGATAGGGGCTAAAAGAGACTTTTCTCTTGAAGAAAATCTTACATAGAAATTAGAAAATGCAGATTGTTGAGGCCCTAAAGTCTTAAATCCCTATTGTTGACTTAAATACTAATGACAGCTCCCTCTGACCCCTTCAAAGTCCTTTCATTGTTGCCATGTCCCTTGGGAAACAAAGCAGATTGTAAATCAAAAAATAGACTTTATGGAAAATATTGAATCAGTTGCTTAATGATTACCATCTTAGCTTTATGGGAAGGTATACTTTGAAAGATGTGTCTTACGTTATAATCAGTATACACTAATAATAACTTTAGGATTTCTTTTTTACTTTTTTATTCTTACTGTGATTGCTTGTAAGTTCTTTAATCAACTTATTATGTTCTTTTTGGTTTCTCCTACCTGAACTTTTTTTCTTTTCTGTTGTTTAAAACTTAGCTAATGTCTATTGGGTATTTATTGTGAATCATGTATTATGCTAAAGACTTTATATGTTTCACCCCATTTAATTCTCTTCAGCAATCCAAACTTTGAGACTTTGTTAGCACAAAGTAACACATCTAATAATAAGTTTATCTCACTCCAAAGTGAATATTCTTAATTACTGTACCCTTTGTGATTTTGGATCTCATGCTTTTATAATTTTGTGACAAGCAGTTTACCCCTCCTGCTTATTTTAAGGTTAAATTGATAGAAGGAGTGAAAGCTATGAACCTTCTTCCTAATAAATCTGTAAGCTTTTTAAGTGTTTTCTTAAAGGAGCACTTTTTGTATATAAGTTACAGTAGAACCTAAATAATAAATTTCTTTCATAATATGCAGAGTTTTTTTTTTTTTTTTTAAAGAAAAAGTCACCTGAAGCCTTAAAAAATATTGATCATTCTTTATTAAGAAATAGGCTGATAATTTGAACAAACCAGTATAAAAACCTATTTGAGGTGAGATTAAGGAATAATTGCTCATATGGTGTGGTAATTATATATGGTTATATTTAATTTTGTAATAAAAGTTTAGGACTTTAATAAACTAATTTTCAAACAAGTAGGGAAAAAACATGGAGTCTCTAGGAAAAGATAGAGGAAAAAGTTTGCTTCATCCAATTCACCAAAAAATTATTAAAGTCACCTGTTTTCCTTGCTGCTTGCTGCTGCTGCCAGTATAGAGGAGAAGGTCTATGTTTGTTTGTTTTTTAAAGCTTTATTGTTTTATGTTAATTCAGTATATTGGCATTTATAAAAGTTGAACATGAAAATTCACATTAAGGTTTACTCTGATTTAACAGCATGAAATTTGTATCTTGTTTCTGATAATAAACGTACCATTGAACTATAATCTTAGCAGAGATGACTACCAAAAGTAGTATATTTTATAATATAAAAATGTATATTCTAGTTCCATATTACTGCAAAATTATTAACCCCCCAAAAAGTGAGCTCTTCAGTTGGTCTTTGGTTCAAAGTCTTCTCTGTTTGTTTAATCCTAGGCTTTTGACCTTTATGAACAAAGATATGCTGCTGTGAAGATCCACCAGCTTAATAAAAGCTGGAGGGATGAGAAGAAGGAAAACTACCACAAGTAAATATTAATTCTTTGATTTTTATCAATTTTGAAAATACATTTAATGGTCATGGAGAATTAATACACTCTCCTTCTTGTAGACATGCCTGCAGAGAGTATAGAATACACAAAGAACTGGATCACCCCAGAATAGTTAAACTCTATGACTATTTCTCCTTGGATACAGATACGTAAGTGAATGTAAACAGACTTAGTTTTTAAGAAAAGACATGTTGGCATTTTCTTCCCCTATTCTGTAGTGATGATACAAATACTCATTTGTCCATTGTGACTCTGAATTATTGGCTAATATTTTGTGTCTGATTTTTTTCTCTTCTCCATTGTAGGTTTTGTACAGTGTTAGAATACTGTGAAGGCAATGACTTGGATTTCTATCTGAAGCAACATAAGTTAATGTCAGAGAAAGAAGCTAGGTCTATTGTAATGCAAATTGTAAATGCACTAAGATATCTCAATGAAATCAAACCCCCTATTATACATTATGATCTTAAGCCAGGTAAGTAATAAAATTTGTCTAAATTTTTAAGCTTTAAAGAATATAATTATCTGAAAATATGCTTTGTGATTTAGTTTTTAAGAGACACTGGCATATATCTGAAGTGTTTTTAAAATAGTATCAACTATATTTTTAAATTATATTTTAAATGTATATTTTAATTAAATTTTTTGCATATGTAATTAAATGTATTATTTATTTCCCCAAAATCAGCTTTCATAGTAAACATGTTTTTCATCTTTGAATCATTAAATAAACTTTGTTCTTAGGAAACATCCTTCTGGTAGATGGAACAGCATGTGGAGAAATCAAAATCACCGATTTTGGTCTGTCCAAGATCATGGATGATGACAGCTATGGTGTAGATGGAATGGATCTAACTTCCCAAGGGGCAGGCACATACTGGTAAGTGTATTATTAAAAATGCCAAAATTATCTAGGTCAGTGCCCAGTCTTTTTAAAGAGACTTTATTTTCATGTGCCTTTGAGATTACTGTGGTGTGATAAGGGTACTGATATGAAGTCTCTGAGTTGAGACTACTGGCACCAGCCCTCTTTTCTCTTCCTGTCTTAACTGTAAATATCAAGAAACTGGAGGAAGAGAAATTTGGCATCAGTGACTACCAGCCAGAAATTCCTAATGTGGAGATTTTGTGACTCTTGTTCTGTAATGTTAGAGGGGTGTTTATTATGAATCAGTTCAGTTCAGTAGCTTAGTCATGTCTGACTCTTCATGACCCCGTGGACTGCAGCACACCAAGCCTCCCTGTCCGTCACCAACTCCCGGAGTTTGCACAAACTCGTGTCCATTGAGTCAGTGATGCCATCCAACCATCTCATCCTCTGTCGTCCCCTTCTCCTCTTGCCCTCAATCTTTCCCAGCATCAGGGTCTTTTCAAATGAGTCAGCTCTTCGCATCAGGTGGCCAAAATATTGGAGTTTCAGCTTCAACGTCAGTCCTCCCAATGAACACCCAGGACTGATCTCCTTTAGGATGGATTGGTTGGCTCTTCTTGCAGTCCAAGAGACTCTCAAGAGTCTTCTCCAACACCACAGTTCAAAAGCATCAATTCTTCTGTGCTCAGATTTCTTTATAGTCCAACTCTCACATCCATACATGACTACTGGAAAAACCATAGCCTTGACTAGACGGACCTTTGTTGGCAAAATAACATCCCTGCTTTTCAATATGCTGTCTAGGTTGGTCATAGCTTTTCTTCCAAGGAGTAAGCGTCTTTTAATTTCATAGCTGCAGTCACCATCTGCAGCGATATTGGAGTCCAAGAAAATAAAGTCTGCCACTGTTTCCCCATCTACTTCCCATGAAGTGATGGGACTGGGTGCCATGATCTTAATTTTCTGAATGTTGAGCTTTAAGCCAACTTTTTCACTTTCCTCTTTCACTTTCATCAAGAGGTTCTTTAGTTCTTCTTCACTTTCTGCCATAAGGGTGGTATCATCTGCTTAACTGAGGTTATTGATATTTCTCCCAGCAATCTTGATTCCAGCTTGTGCTTCCTCCAGCCCAGCGTTTCTCATGATGTACTCTGCATAGAAGTTAATTAAGCAGGGTGACAATATACAGCCTTGATGTACTCCTTTCCCAATTTGGAACCAGTGTGTTGTTCCATGTCCAGTTCTAACTGTTGCTTTCTGACTTGCATACAGATTTCTCAGGAGGCAGGTCAGGTGGTCTGGTATTCCCATCTCCTTCAGAATTTTCCACGGTTTATTGTGATCCACACAGTCAAGGTTTTGGCATAGTCAATAAAGCAGAAATAGATATTTTTCTGGAACTCCCTTGCTTTTTCAATGATCCAGCGGATGTTGCCAATTTGATCTCTGGTTCCTCTGCCTTTTCTAAAACCAGTTTGAACATCTGGAAGCTCATAGTTCACATATTACTGAAGCCTGGCTTGGAGAATTTTGAGCATTACTTTACTATGAATAATAATATAACAGCTATTAAAAGCAGTAAGTATTAAGCCCTCTCTGTACAGGTTTTGTGGTTACAATTTTTGTTTGAAATGGATGTTTTGTTGATCATGAATAAGAAGAGAAATTTGGTACAATCTTGGTCTTTTGGTCTTGAGTCTAAATGAATGCCATTCCTTCACAGTTACCTAGGTGTTGACAAAAATTACTTTATTGTGAATTTTCAAAAAAAGTTTAGTTTTCAGAATGAATTAATTAGTAAAAGGAGTGAAATCTTAATTGGAAGGGAGATAGCTGTACTCAGCCTCACTGAGCAGAATGGTGATTACAAACATACATGTGACTTTAGGATCTCTAGCACGTAGTTAGCCTGGGCAATAGAATATGCTACAAGTTTGTATGCATTTTTACTTTCCAGAATAGGGATTACTCATATCCATGTATTTATGTAAAGCCATTTTAGAGCTTTAAAATTATGCTTGTGGCATTTTTTTAGGGCTATAAACATGTATTTTAAAAATCTATGACATACTGTATTAAAGAAAATTATCATTCAAACTGGTAACTCCTTGAAGGTCAGCACCCTCAATCAGTAAGTAATCTTGAAACTTTCTTTCAGCAACAAGACTCCTTTTTTCACCACAAAATCTTAGAATCCTGGTTGCTTGGTAGAACCCTAAATTCTGTGGAAAACAGTTTGAAACTGTGTTCTAAGTAATAGATAATCCTTTGCAGAGACTCCCACATGTCGTTTCCCTCTCACTCTGGCTTCCCTAGTGTAGGGGCATCAGGGACCCTTATGTTTAGGGTGCTCTGCAGGAAAAAGATACAGTCAGTCACTCAGTCATGTCCAACTCTTTGCAACCCCATGAATCGCAGCACACCAGGCCTTCCTGTCCATCACCAACTCCCCGAATTCACTCAGACTCACGTCCATCGAGTCGGTGATGCCATCCAGCCATCTCATCCTCTTTTGTCCCCTTTTCCTCCTGCCCCCAATCCCTCCCAGCATCAGGGTCTTTTCCAATGAGTCAACTCTTCGCATGAGGTGGCCAAAGTATTGGAGTTTCAGCTTTAGCATCATTCCTTCCAAAGAAATCCCAGGGCTGATCTCCTTCAGAATGGACTGGTTGGATCTCCTCGCAGTCCAAGGGACTCTCAAGAGTCTTCTCCAACACCACAGTTCAAAAGCATCAATTCTTCGGCTATCAGCCTTCTTCACGGTCCAACTCTCACATCCATACATGACCACTGGAAAAACCATAGCCTTGACTAGATGGACTTTTGTTGGCAAAGTAATGTCTCTGCTTTTGAATATCCTATCTAGGTTGGTTATAACTTTTCTTCTTAATTTCATGGCTGCAGTCACCATCTGCACTCATGTTAGGAACCTGGAATTACACTTCTTATAGAAACAGTGTTTCCCAAAATGGTTAGTTTCTGGTCATATTAGTTTTTTAAGGTATGTATTTGGTAAACAATGTCCCATACAAACTTTTAGAATATGTGTCATGGTGCCTTTACAAATTGCCTTTCATCCCCTGTCAGTATCACTTAGAAGAAAGTGAGTTTTATTTCTTCCTCCCTCTCAGGTCTCAAATGCAAGCATTCAGTAAATCCTGCTGTTCATTTTTCCTGAAAAGCTTTGGTATCTATTCCTGTACTTTCTCTCCTTGCTTACACCCTTTTACCTTGAGGGACAGTATAGCATAGTGTTTAAGAGCCATTCTTGTTTCAATTACACACACACATAAACCTACAGAAAATGCATACTTTTCATAGAACAAACTTGGCTTTTTACTTGATTTGGAAGGTAGGAAAGGATTACATCACATTACAAACTATTGGTCATCTGTGAACATTCTGCTGAAATTTAAATGATTTTAGCATAGTGAATATAAAACAAAAAACCATAGATTCCCATTTAGCTGTATTAGTGCTTTTCAGGACTTTTGAGTTTATCCAAATTTTAGACACGGGGAGATGCTTGCATCCTGGTGGAGCTGTTTAAACTTATTTAAAAGGTAAAAATAAATATTTCAATCTTCTACCTTTTTTTCTTTGTTTAAAATCATGACTTTATAAATTAAAAAGTATTTTTGAATGTTCCATATATTTTTGCTGCTGCTAACATTCAAAACTGCACAAAGATTAATGAATTAATGTAACAGAGGTCCCTGGAGGGAAGCAGAGAAGGCTTGTGATAGGCAGGTCTTGAAGAAAGAGTGGTTACCGTGTCAAATGATATGATAAGTCGCTTCAGATCCTGACTCCTTGTGACCCTATGGACTGTAGCCTACCAGGTTCCTTTGTCCATGGGATTCTCCAGGCAAAAGTACTGGAGTGGGTTACCATGCCCTTCTCCAGAGAATCTTCCCAATCCAGGGTTTGAACCCCCCCATCCTCCTGCATTGCAGGCGGATTCTTTAACCTCTGAGCCCCTGGGGAAGCCCAAACTGGGGTAAAAGCAAGCATAAAAGGTTGTCATATTCAGAAGCATGTGGGGACCAAATGAATTGGCTTTGCCTAGCCAGTTTGAGTGGAGAAGGCAATGGCCACCCACTCCACTACTCTCGCCTGGAAAATCGCATGGATGGAGGAGCCTGGTGGGCTGCCGTCAATGGGGTCGCACAGAGTTGGACATGACTAAAGCGACTTAGCAGCAGCAGCCATTTTGAGGGAGTCGGGGGAAGAGATTTTGGAAATTTAAGTTGCTGCTAGACTAAGACAGTCTTTAATGTCACACCTTTTATCTCTTGTTACAAGCAAGAGATAAAAGGTCTTGTTAGTGAGTGATGTTGAGGTTCTTTAAACAAAAGGACTGGCTGATGTGTGTTTTAGGAAGAGTTTGAACATTGGTGAAGAGGGGGATAGGAAGAGCTTTTTTGTCCTAGTGGATACTCAGAACACTATAGTTTCTAATGATAATTTGTCATTTCTGTAGATAATACACATTTATAATTGACCTTTAAACAATGCAGGGATGAGGGGCACCAGCCCTCTACACAGTCAAAAATCTGAGAGTAGCTTAAAGAGTTGCCCTTCATATACATGGTTCTTCCAAAGGCTCGAAACTCACCCAACCAGGGATTGTGTAGTGCTGTAGTATTTACTATTTAAAAAAAAAAATCCTCATGCAAGTGGATCCATGCAGTTCTAACCTGGGTTGTTAAAGGGTTAACTGTATCTTACACACTTTATCACAAAGTTGTTTGTTTTGGCGCTAGAGTCAGATGATACAAATGCTTTAAAAGTTTAGGACATCCTTCAATGTATGGATAAAATGAAAGTTCTAAGATTTTACATTTACAGGTTTAAGTTATAAATTGTTACTATCCTTTCCTTTTTTCTGTCTCCCCTCCCCCCACCCCAAACTAGGTATTTACCTCCTGAGTGTTTTGTAGTTGGAAAGGAACCACCAAAGATTTCCAACAAGGTTGACGTGTGGTCAGTTGGAGTCATCTTCTTTCAGTGTCTTTATGGTAGAAAGGTAAGTTAAAGTATAGCAGATTCAGCTATATGGAGAGAAGTTGAATTTTCTCTTCTTGAAGTTTCATTAATTTGAAGTCAGTTTAGTCAAGAATTCCAAGAATGGAGACCTGGTTGAGGCAGGAACAACAACAACAAACCCCAAATAACCATTTATTTGGGGTAAGGAACAGCCTGGGAAGCAGCAATCCAAGAAAGCACTTGAACTGTGTTGCAGCTCTACACAAAGGAGGGAGCGGTGCTTATAGGCAAAAAAACTGCCAGGTTACATAAATTGTCAAGAATTAGGATTGGAGCTGGCCAGAAGTAAGGGTGCTGTTCACATAGTTGCAAAGTGGGGGTGACTTCTAAACCACAAGGTTGCAGCTACTAAGTTGCTTCAGTCGTGCCCGACTCTGTGTAACCCCATAAACGGCAGCCCACCAGGCTCCCCCATCCCTGGGATTCTCCAGGCAAGAACACTGGAGTGGGTTGCCATTTCCTTCTCCAGTGCATGAAAGTGAAAAGTGAAAGAGAAGTCGCTCAGTCGTGTCCGACTCTTTGAGACCCCATGGACTGCAGCCTACCAGGCTCCTCCGTCCATGGATTTTCCAGGCAAGAGTACTGGAGTGGGGTGAAGGTTGCAGCTAGCATTTGCTAATTGGTTTTGAAAACAACTAGTAGTGTCCTTTGGTTTGATACAGTTTGGAAAGTTCAGGTTTTCTGTGATGCAGAAATGTGTCTGAAACCACATCCATAATGGCTACCCAGCTCCATTTTGGATGCCTGAACCATAATTATGCATTTTAATTTTTTTAGGTGATCTTAAATATATCACTTATTAAAATTTTCATGGATCAGAATTACTTTAATGTCACAACAGCTTCTTAACACCGCTATTGTTTCTGTAGCATTAGAAATAATGGAGTCAAAACTGTTTTCTTCACTTTCTCACATTCTCTACCCCATTCTCCCTGAATCCCCCAAAACACACACACATTTGGCCTGTTTCCCCCTGTGCTTCCTCAGGGAAATTTTGTCAAACTTAGTCCTAATGTTTCTCAAACCTCTCTTTATATCGAAGTCAGAACTACAGACTACCATGGATATCTAATCCTTATCCCATTCAATCCCTTCATCAGTGTGAAAAGTGATCCAGGGATTTGTCTGGGAATTCACTGCATGTTAGGACCAAACCCAGAGCTGTTTCATTTAACTTAATTTGTCATGCTCAAGGTGTTTTACTCTGGACTTTTCACAGATGTTTCCACTACTTTTCAAACTAGTTTGAACTGTATCAAACTAAAGGACACCACTAGCAAAACCGTATCTGCTAGCAGGTGCCAGCTGTAACCTTGTAGTTTCTTCTACTAAGAAGTTCTTAAACATTTTAAACACTCAGAATAAAATATTTGATGTTTCCATCTTAATTGCTTATTTATAGTGTTTTGGCTATGTGGAGGATTGATCAGATGTTCTTTCTCAGCCTGCTATCAATTATAGCCTATGAGAATACATCCCAACCTGCAAGTAACTAAGAATCAGATTTTTTAAAACACAAATCATTTGTACTGCAGGGATTCAGTGATAATATCGGTTTAAATATTTTGTGAGATAAATTTCTCAACATTCTATTCATTTCTTTTAAAGCCATTTGGTCACAATCAATCTCAGCAAGACATTCTTCAAGAAAATACGATATTAAAAGCCACTGATGTCCAGTTCCCTGTAAAACCTGTTGTAAGCAGTGAAGCAAAGGTACCAAATTTATGTAAATAAATTTTGTGCGGTTTTTTTATTTCATAAGTTGTGGTTAAAACAGTAAACATTTGTTAGTAAGTAAAGCAAAAGGGACTGCAGCCACAGGCAAGTCTATCCAATAGGGGCTGGTGATTTGCTCTGGAAAAGAGCTGCTTAGGCCTTTGGTTCTGATAGTTTTTAAGGACCCAAATGTAGTCCATGATTTCTTTTAAGAAGGCAGGCTAAAGAGACCATAATTTATTATTATATTCACATAAAGTTCAAAAGACACAAAACTCAACTATGGTGTTTAGAAGTCAGATAGCTATTACTCCAGTAGACTGGGGCAGAGGCAGTGCCCGTGACCAACAGTGGGCATGAAGAGCCTTAGGAGGTTCTGATAAAGTTCTTTTTCTTGATTCATCTGCCAGTTACATAGCTATATTCATTTTGTGCTGTATGCTCAATAGGGAGAAAATATTACAGCCAAAAATGGCATCATTCTCTTGGCTAAACTAAATTAACAGTAAAGTGGAATGACTGTTTTACAGGAGACAAATTTCAGAAAAAGATGAGTCTGGAGTTTTGTAGGGAGAAATGCAGTATTCCATATTCAACACAGTTTATATGCATACCCCAGAGATAGCATGGGTCAGATTCTGTACCACTGCAATAAGGTGAATATTTCAATAAAGTCACACACAATTTTTGGTTTTCTGGTGCACATAAAATTATGTTTACACGATAATGTCTATTAATTAGTGCAGTAGCATTATACCTAAAAAAAATAATGTACATACCTTAATTAAAAATACTTACTTGCTAAAAACTGCTACATAGACATCATCTGAACCTTCAGCCAGCCTTTTTGCTGGTGGATGGTCTTGCCTTGCTGTTGATGGCTGCTTACTGATCATGGTGGTGATGCTGAGGCAGTTTCACATTGATGGGACTCTTCCTTTCATGAACAGTTTCTCTGTAGCATACAGTGGTTTTGAGAGAAGTTCTACTGTGAGTAAAGTGATTTCAAAATTGAGTCAGTCCTCTCAAACCCTGCCACTGCCTTATGAAACTAAGTTTATTTAATATTCTAAATCCTTTGTTGTCATTTCAGCAGTTAAACTTGCGGTCTTATATGGGCGCAGTTCATGGCATCCCCCAAACAATTACAGAAGTAACAAGTCACTGATGACCACCACAAATAAATCATGATGCAAAGTCAAAACCTGCTAGGATTACCAAATGTGACAGAGTGAGCACATGCTGTTCGAAAAATGGTGCCAATAGGTTTGTTTGACGCAGGGTTGCCACAAACCTTCAATTTGAAAAAAACAAAAAACACAGTATTTGCAAAGTGGAATAGAACAAGGTATGCCTGTACTGGAAGTCCTAGCCAGAACAGTTAGGCAAGAAAAAGAAATAAGGGGCATATAAATCAGAAAGGAAGAAGTAAAACTGTCACTATTGGTAGACAAGGGTTTTTATATATAAAATGCTATTAAAGATGTAGACCAAAAAAAGCGGCAGCAAGGACTCAGATACTGTATACCAATATTCACAATAATTAAAAGTAGAAACAACCCAAAAGTCAACCAACAGATAAATGGGTAAACAAAATATAGCAAATACATGCAATGGAATATTAGCCTTAAAAAGGAACGAAATTCCAATGCATGCTACGACATGGATGACTCAAACATCATGCTAAGTGAAAGACACAGAAGGATGACTATTGTATGATTCCACTCACATAAGGTGCTTAGGATAGCCAAATCATAAAAGAACATACTGCTTACCAAGGGCTGGGGGAAGGAGGAATAGGCAGATATTGCTTAATGGGTACAGATTTCAGTTTTAGATGGTGAAAAAGTTCTGCAGATGGATAGTGGTGATAGTTTACTGCAGTGTGAGTGTACTTAATGTCACTGAATTGTATACTCAGGTTAAAAATGCTCATTTTTATGTTATGTATATTTTAATCTCCATAAAAAATTTTTTAAACAAAAGAAATACAGCTTTCCAGCAATAAGTGGTATCAATAATATTTAGTACTGTGAACTATTAGAGGCTGAGAGTTGAGAGTTGCATTTGCAATAATTTTATTGCTAGTGTTTTTAACGTGAACCCCCAGTGAAATGAAATCTGTTTTCTGAAATGTGTCCATCATCTGTAGTATTCAGTTTATTAATACTTAGAAAAGGAAAAGATGTTAATTGCTCTTTTTTTTTTTAAGGCCTTTATAAGACGCTGTTTGGCATACCGAAAAGAAGATAGGTTTGATGTGCACCAACTGGCAAATGACCCCTACCTTCTCCCACACATGAGAAGATCCAATTCTTCAGGCAACTTACACATGGCTGGGCTGACAGCATCCCCCACACCCCCTTCTTCGAGCATAATTACTTACTGACTTTCCTCCAAAATCGGCATGATGTCTTTGAATTGCTTCCAGATGCACACTTGAGTTTGAGAGCTTTTGAGTGTTTTTGTTGTTTTCTTTTTTACACAGGATATGGTTGAGAACTGTTTGTGAACTGAAGTTCTTCATAGAGTTGTTTGTATGAGAGTAGATCATGGACCCTGAATAAATGTACACTTCTGACTGTAACCTTAAGCAGTGAAGGGTGACTGCCTGTTGCACAGAAACAGGAATACCATGTTAAAGAAAAGTGGTTTTTGTTGGGGAGGGGAACACTGTAAATAACGTTTATAATACTTCAGTACATTTGGTTGTTACTCGAGAGTTCTAATATGAAGGGTAGTTTTTCATTATTTAAAAACACATGAAAAATGAGACATATTCTAACATAAGAACTATACAGTGCCTGGATACATATTCAGCAGTTTATCTGCTCTAACCAAAGTCAGAACGGAATGACAGTGACAGTTGTGTTTTACAGTAACAGGATGTGAGCGAATCTCTGGGCAAAGTTCGACTTTGTCATTTGCCTAGTCTGGCTTTTAGCAGGTTGTACCCTGAAATCACATGTCTGCTCTTTTCACTGGTTATGTTAAAGGGAGAGCTGTTCCTAGATACTTTAGACCTCTGACAAAGTGCGCTGCTTATTTTGAAATCAATTGAAGTCACTAAATTATGGTATCTCCAGTGTTCTCAACATTTTAGAACTGTTAACAGGTATTTTTCTTTTGTTACCAGGCCTTGTTCATTCAACCAAGTGACAATATATAACCAAATGCAGGCCAGTTCTATGCAGGATAATGATAAATTCCCTTCTAGCTCTATTGTAAATTGTTGTACAGATGTCATATTTCAACTAGCAAGTTTCAGCAGCTTATTCTTGTACAAATGTTTAAAAATATGGCTTTTCTAATTGGATATTGTATTTTTTTTAAGTCTTCTTGAAGGCGCTTTAATTGCTGCTAAATGGTGTTGCTTCTTTGCTAAAAAAAAAAAAAATCAAATGACCTCCTTAAAAGGTGCAAGTTGACTGTACATCATAGAAAGATTATTAAAAGCAGGCATTTGTTAACAATCAAGGCATGTAAAAATAATCCATGTTGGACATAAAGAGTTCTTGAAATCAGTTTCTTGATTTCTAGGGCTGTGGGAGCACATATGTAATAGATTTATAAATTGTTCATGGTAATTCTACATTTCTAGCAGGTTCTAATCAGCAAGGTGGGATGACAGTCCCTTAAACAAGTTTCTTGCGGTTTGTACAGATTTGTTAAAATGTGAACATTTTCTAACTGCCTTGTATGGTAGAAACCGTTATTTTTCAGGATGCTGTATTTCACTCCTTTAAGAAATTTCTTTATCATCACATTCATAATGCTGATTCTTACATGTAAATTGTCCATGTTGCTGAAAAAGGAGGCTATGTTTAACACAGATTCTCCTTAATATTGTACAGTTAAACGGTGGCTCTAATTTCTGATATTGCAAGCCATTTTGTTCTTTCATTGTACATAGACACATTGTCTAAGATGCTGCTGAAATTGTAGAGAATGTAGCCAAAACAGTAATAAACAATGACAGTTAAAATTTAAAGACTATGAAATTACATTTGAAGGGAGCTTTCAAGACTTAGGACATTGACTGGGCTCCTTTACTTAAGAATCAGCTGAATAAATTCTTGAAGTATACTTCAAGATAAGTATGAAGGGGTTTCAAGCTGTTAAAGTATACCTAATAACCATTATCAAGGCTAATCCTAGGTAAGTAACAGCCCGATTGGGAATGGCTTAAGGGCTGTACCTGTTCCTCTGTAGATCAAGATAGAAATCCTATTTAAAAAAATACTGACATAGTAATGCAATGTTAGCATTAATTGAATGCTTTAGGTGCTGTCTGCAAATTTTTCAGTTTTGTTGTTTGAGTTTTCATCCTTCTGAATCCTAAAATACTATGTTCATTATAGTAACTGTCATTTAAAGTCCCCAGTTAAAATACCCAGTTTTGTTTAAAATTTTAGTGAGGTATATATAAGTGGATGTGTACATCTAACATGAGATTGAAGAAGAGGTACAGACTTAGATCACTGGCCTTTATCATATTTTCAAATAAATGGAAGTGACTGCTACTGTCAAATGCCGAAGAGGAAGAGAATAAGCCATAAAATTGCTTCCCTGGGTTTAGGTAATCAATCATCTGTTTAGAATCCAAGGTGTGTAAGTGATAAGCCAGCTTTGAGACCCTCCATTCCTCTTAAAGTTTTTCCAAAGATGATATGACACAGCTTTGGGATAGTATGTCCCTACCCCAGCAAGTACAAGATAGCTAACTGAGCCAAAGTGAGGACTGTTACCTTTACCTGGGACACTTGTATTTATCACTAATTTCAGTCACACTGGTAATCTATTACTCTAATTAACTTTTGAGGCTTAAATTGTTTTTTTGTCTCCTAAATTCTATCCTCAAAATTAAAGCATTTCCTTTACCCTTAGACAGTAGCCAAGGTCTCCTCGCTTTAAGAAGCACTGCAAGGTAAATGTATAGTTTTTGCATATAATTTAAAATATTTCTCTGATATGAATTAGCTTTAGTGCATGCATGCTGAGAGGAAGTAAGTGTAGAAACCACACTAATTTATTAAGTCTGGAGTTGGGTAGATACTTGGTTGTTTTTCAAAAATGAAGTTTTAAGTCTATTTTTTACTTACTGGCTGCCATCCCCTTCTCCTAAAAAAATAATTTTCAATTGAAATGGTACATAAAATGTGAACAAATACTTCTACAAATACCTCATTACATGAAACCAAAATGGTAGAATTTCAGTGAAACAAATTTAAAGAGTATATTGTGTGTTTTGCTGTTGTTATTAAATACAATAATGCTGATTACCATCAGATGTTATTAGCTATGTTTTGCAGCAGTAGTGCAGACTGTCCAGTCCTTTAGATTGTGAGTTTAATTTACATTACTGTTTGATTTGTATGTGGAAAAGGCAGACTTACTCTTACACACATTTTAACATCACACTGGCACGTCTTAAAATAATCCCACTTTAAATTTTCACATGTTATCTGATCATTTTCCTCTCAAATATACTAAACTTTAACGTTCTTAAGGCTTACTTTATTTAAAAATTATTTTGCAGCTAGCTTTAAAATTATAATTCTAGTTCTTGGGTTTCAGGAATTCTGTAAAAGTCTTAGAATTTCTACACCTTTCCATTGATTTGAATTATACATACCTCCATTTACCTTCCCCTGCTTTCATTTCCCTCTTTTTTTGAAGATTCTTCTCGTTGAGAATTCTTGGATTTTTGAATGGGAAGGATTTGAGTAAATGTGTATAGACGAACTTCAAAACAACTGCATAAAGCCAGAGGAGAATTCAAAGGAGTTATCTTTCATTAGGATCAAGATGCATGGTTTTCACCTGGAAATTCTCACTCATTTAACATACTAGAAATGTATATTACCTACATACATCTGAGTTTTTAAAAGGCAATAGCAATAATACTGGTTAAGAACCCAGTTGAGAACCAGGTTCTTTGGGTTTAAATGTTGACTGCCATTTACTGCCACTGTGTTTCAAGTTCCTTGTCTGAAAATGAGGATAACAGTACCTACACACAAAGTGGTTGCAAAGAATAAATGAGTTCATGCACATAAAGCACTTAGAACCACACCCAACTCATTGTAATACTGTGTGTATAAAGCTGCTATTCTCCTTTAAGACTCAAAGGTTATTCTGTTGTTTTTATCCTACATATGTAGTCCACTTTGCTTTCTGAGAAATACTATTTCCCCCTTAAGAAACAAGTTCTATAGTATTTTTTACTTGTTTTAAATGATTAGACTACCTGAAAAGGGAAGGTGGTGGAGTGTAGCAACAGCAGCAACAAAAAGTAACTTTGTCTCGACTGTAATTACCAAAAGGATCACACTCTAACCATTTAGGCTATTTCATCAGAGGAAATTCTACTATACATCCCAGGGGGTTTTCCTTACAAGTGATCTGAGGTAGAATAGGTACTGTTATACCAGTTTTACAGAGGAGTCTACCTGAAAAGGGAAGGTGGTGGAGTGTAGCAACAGCAGCAACAAAAAGTAACTTTGTCTCGACTGTAATTACCAAAAGAATCACACTCTAACCATTTAGGCTATTTCATCAGAGGAAATTCTACTATACATCCCAGGGGGTTTTCCTTGATAGTACAAGTGATCTGAGGTAGAATAGGTACTGTTATACCAGTTTTACAGAGGAGAAACATTTGGAGAAAAGAAATGACTTGGTAAGACCACATGAACTAGTAAACGACATCAGAACTAAAGCACAGCTCCTGGAGTTCTAAAGCAAGGTTCTTACTATGCTAACATCTTGGTTCTTTGTTAGAACACATTAATGTGTTAAATCATGATTGTTCAAAATAACAAAAATGAACAGATACACATAACTGTCACCATGAAAGAAGTATAAAGAATTCTTCAGTTGTTAGATCAGGAATGCTGTTTGACCTGTGCCCTGATGGCTGAGAGTCACTTGAGGGGGGGCTTTTAGTCCAGACTCGTGCTAGGCAAGGCAGAGAGTGGGCCACAAACCTTTTCCTATTCTCACACTTGTTTTTCATTGCATTTTAAATTTATTAATAACTGATCAGGTTAACTTACAGGGATCAGTTCACCTTTCTCATCCTCAGCCGACTTTCATGAAAGTAGAAGGTATATTCTGCTTCCCTCTCCCTGCAGTGGTACCAGCTGGTCTCAGAAGAAATCTGGAAAAACTGATTATTAAGTGAAAAGCTTGAGAAAGTCTTACAAATCTAATGAAATTACCCATGAATGCTGCTCCAGTGCCATGATCACAAGTGAGTAATCCTGACTTCAAGTGACTCTTAATTTTTTTAAAAGCCTGCTTGTAATGTAAATTTTTCTTTATGTGATCCATTTTCATCTGAAAACAGGCTGTTCCCATAGCCAGATACCTAAGCTAGAGAGTAGATGTGCATGACCAGCACTGTCCTGTTCTTAATCTATGGTATATTTGGTTTAAATACTTTTTATATGAGAGATAATGATTTATTTCTAGGATATGACAAACTTAAGATTCTAAAACTACCTGATCTAAAGAATGAGTATGGATGGCTCATATATATCATTCATATTGATCCTATTTCATCTCTTTATACCCTTGGTCTGCTTATGACCAAATTTATAACTTCCTTTTAAGGAGGTATTCAGAAGAGTGAAAAGCAGGGAAAGCATGGGTTTTGAAGTCTGACCTGACTTTGCATTTGTCTTTGTTCCTTAATAATTGAGTGCCCTTAGAGAAGTCCCTGAGGGCCTCTCTTGGCTTACCTTCCACATCTGTGAAGTGTGTATAGGAAGAGTACCACCTTGCAGGAAGTTCCTCCAATTAACATGGCATGACCTTTGACCAATCAGATCAAATGCTGGCCGTAGTGCAGAACTGAGAGGGTCAAGAGTAATTGTAGGACACCCTGAGGAAGGGATAAGAACACTTGGGGTGAGGAGTTCAGTAAGCAGCAGCCATTTATCAATATGGAGCTGTTTCTGTATTTTAACTCATAAAACTGCTTAGTATGAGTCCTGAGTGTCAGCAGTGACAAGATAGGCTCCATAAATGATTCCCTTCATTTCAGCACATGCAGTTATTTTGGAAGTTTGCACATCCAATGACTTGCACAACCTAGGTGCATGACTATTGTGGGTTGGAGGCCTAACTGATTTGTTTTCAGAACTCTTGTTTTCTTCACTTTAGAGACGCTATTTGGATCTCAAGACTGTTTCTGTTCAAACCACCCTGAGTATTAAATAAACTCATTGGTGGTTGCTGGACTGATGTAAAAAAATTTTTTTACTGTTACTTTTTGACAATTTAAACTTCAGTGGGAGTATTTTAGAATTTCATCCCTGTGGGCTTCTTTTCCCCGAGATACAGAATATATTCATATGCTGCTGCTGCTAAGTCACTTCAGTCGTGTCCAACTCTGTGCGACCCCAGAGATGGCAGCCCACCAAGCTCCCCCGTCCCTAGGATTCTCCAGGCAAGAACACTGGAGTGGGTTGCCATTTCCTTCTCCAGTGCAGAAAAGTGAAAAGTGAAAGTGAAATCGCTCAGTCGTGTCTGACTCCTAGCGACCCCAAGGATTGCAGCCCACCAGGCTCCTCCACCCATGGGATTTGCCAGGCAAGAGTACTATTCATATGCAGTTATTAGTTAAAAAAAAAAAAAAACACCTTTATTCCTAATGGTAACCACAAAGCAAAAATCTACAATAGATATACAAAAGATAAAGGAATCTAAGCATACCACTATATACAAATTACGAAGAGGAGAACCACCAAATAGAAAAAAATTAAAATAACAACAATTACATCCTATCAATTACTTTTAATGAAAATGGACTAAGCTCGCCAATCAAAAGATGCAGAGTGGTTAAATATATGCTGCTTACAAGAGACTTCAGATGTTAGGACACACATCTCAAAGTGGAAGGATGAAAATAGATACTCATGTAAATGGAAACAAAAAGAAGCTGGAGAAGCTATACTTGTATCAGACAAAATAGATTTGTAAGACAAAGGCTCTGGTAAGAGACAAACAAGGGTGTTACTATGTAATAATAAAAGGATCAACCCAATAAGATACAATGTTTTTAAATATTTATATACCCAACATAGAAGCATCTAAGTATATAAAGCAAATATTAACAGACTTAAAGTGAGAAACAGTAATACAATAACAGTAGGGAATTTTAATATCCACCTTCATGAATAGGTAAATCATCTAGACAGAAAATAAGGAAACATCAGCCTTAAATAATATGTTAGACCAGATGAACTTAATAGACCTGAAAAACACTGGCCAGGGCAGCAGCCCCGCCATGCAGTCAAAAGTCACGGAAACTTTTGACTCCTCCAAAACTACTAATTAGCCTTGTATTGACAAAAAAAAAAAAGCCTTGCTGATAAGTAATTGATCAAGACATTTTGTATGTTATATATATTATATTCTGTATTCCTAAAATCTATAGAAATGTTAAGAATATGAGAAAATATATATTTACTACTGTATTCGTCAACACCATAAGTTTACAAGACAAATCATCTGTCAGTACCTAGATCAATATTCTTTTGTGTTTTATATAACTGTAGATATTACATGTATTATCAACAGTAGACATCAAAAATGAAGAAAACATTTATTTACAGGTATGATAATTCATGTATCAGTAATGAAGCAGTAATATTGCTTTATGGTAGTCTCCTATAATCCACAGAAAGACTTAACCAGCCTATACACTATGAATGAATCATTGTGAAAAATTTATGGCATAAACTAGTAGTCATATTCATAACACAGTATTGGAAACACTGTTACACATTAAAAAAAATTTACCCGTGATGATAGGCTGTTATGCAGTTTCTCCAATTACAAGAGAAGTAGCCGCTGCTGCTAAGTCGCTTCAGTCGTGTCCGACTCTGTACAACCTCACAGATGGCAGCCCACCAGGCGCCTCTGTCCCTGGGATTCTCCAGGCAAGAACCCTGGAGTGGGTTGGCATTTCCTCCTCCAATGCGTGCCTGCATGCTAAGGCACTTCAGCTCTGTCCACAGGAGTCTCTAGGCAAGACTACTGGAGTGGGTTGCTATTTCCTACTCTGCAAGAGAAGTAGACTGTATAGTAATATAATTCTTTGAATGCAAAGTTATAAAGCAGTGAGAAAACTAGCACATTGGTTTCATATTAAATATCACACCTTATGTCTATGTAAAGACAGGCTATCCACTTTATGGCAGAAAGTGCAGAGGAGCTCAAAAGCCACTTGATGAAAGTCAAAGAGGAGAGCGAAAAACTTGGCTTAAAGCTCAACATTCAGAAAACGAAGATCATGGCATCTGGTCCCATCACTTCATGGGAAATAGATGGGGAAACAGTGGAAACAGTGTCAGACTTTATTTTTTTGGACTCCAAAATCACTGCAGATGGTGACTGCAGCCATGAAATTAAAAGACACTTATTCCTTGGAAGAAAAGTTATGACCAACCTAGATAGCATATTGAAAAGCAAAGACGTTACTTTGCCAACAAAGGTCCGTCTAGTCAAGGCTATGGTTTTCCAGTGGTCATGTATGGATGCACGAGTTGGACCGTGAAGAAAGCTGAGTGCCGAAGAATTGATGCTTTTGAACTGTGGTGTTGAAGAAGACTCTTGAGAGTCCCTTGGACTGAGAGGAGATCCAACCAGTCCATTCTGAAGGAGATCAGCCCTGGGTGTTCTTTGGAAGGAATGATGCTAAAGCTGAAACTCCAGTACTTTGGCCACCTCATGCGAAGAGTTGACTCATTGGAAAAGAACCTGGTGCTGTGAGGGATTAGGGGCAGGAAGAGAAGGGGATGACAGAGGATGCGATGGCTGGATGGCATCACGGACTCGATGGACGTGAGTCTGAGTGAACTCCAGGAGTTGGTGATGGACAGGGAGGCCTGGTGTGCTGAGATTCATGGGATCACAAAGAGTTGGACACAACTGAGCAACTGAATTGAATAAATATAAGACTGAAATAGTAACAAGCATCTTTTCCATCCACAGTGGCTTTAAACTAGAAATCAATTATAAGAAGAAAACTGAAAAATCCACAAACGTGAAGATTAAAGAAGATACTACTGAAAAACAAAAATGAGTCAAAATAAGTTTTTAAAATACCTTGAGCAAATAAAAACAAAAATACAACACAGCAAAACTGAGAGATGCATCAAAAGCTGTTCTAAGAGGGGCTCATGGTGATAAATACCTACACCTCAATAAACAAGAAAAATTTCAAATCTTATAACTTCACACTGCAAGGACCTCAAAATTTCAAATCACAACTTTACACCTTCAAGAAAAAGAACAAAACAAACCAAAGTTAACATAAGATAGGAAATTATGAAATCATCAGAAATAAAACAGACTTGAAAAAACATGAAACTAAGAGCCAGTTCTTTAAAACGATAAAACTGACAAACTTTTGGCTAGACTTACCAACAAAAAAGAGGACTCAAAATCAGAAGTGAAAAAATAGGTGTTAAAACTGATCCCACGGAAACACAAAGGATCATAAGAGACTGCTATGAACAATTATACACCAAAAAATTTGACAATCTAGAGAAAAGGATAAATTCCTAGTAACATAAAACTGGCCAAGATTGAATCAAATGAATAGAAAATCTGAACACACCAATTACTAGTAAGAAGACTGAATCAGTATCAAAAACCTAACGAAAGGAACAGATGACTTCACTGGTGAATTCTACTGAATATTTAATGATACCAATCTTTCTCAAACTCTTTCAAAAAAAAACCAGAATATTTTCAAATTCATTTTACAAGGCTAAGCTTACCTGGACAACAAAACCAGATGACACAAAAAATAATTACAAGCAAACATTCCTAATGTACATAAAATATGAAAATCCTCAACAAAATACTAGCCAACCTAATTCAACAACTCATTACATAATCATACACCTTGACTAAGTGGGATTTACTTCAGGAATGCAAGGAATAAATCATCTGCATGCAATATACTACATAGTATTAACGAAGTGAATAAAAATCTTATGATTGAAGGTACTTCTAGATGGGCTTAGGAGATTAGCATTGTTGATTTCCAGAATGTTTGTGCAGTGATTCAGGAGCTGGAGACAAGATGGTGGAGTAGAAAGATTTGAGCTCACCACCTTTTACAAAACACCAGAATCAACTAACTGCTAAACAATTATCAACAAAAATAGACTTGAATCTACAAAAAAAAAAAAGTTATTCTACAACACAAAGACGAAGCCACAACAAGATGGAAAGAGGGGCACTGTTCTGATATAACCAAATAATGTATCTGCCAGGTGGGTAACCCACAAACTGGAAAATAATTATATTGCAGAGGATCTCCTACAAGAATGAGAGTTCTGACTCCCACATCAGGCTCCTGAGCCTGGCAGTCTGACATCAGAAAGGAGTAGAAGCCCCCAAAGCATTTCGCTTTGAAGGCAAGTTGGCTAGAGTACAGGAGCTCCACAAGACTAGAGGCAACAGAGACTCCACTCTTGGAGGTGCACACAAGTTTTCATGTGCACTAGGTCTCAGGGCAAAGGAGTCATTTGATGGGAGATGGAGCCAGACATACCTGCGGGTCTTGGAAGGTCTTCTGGGCAGGTGAGGGTTACCTGTGGATCACTGTGGAGGCAAAGACTGGTGGTTGCCTCAGGGAATATCCATCAGCACAAGCTCACAGAACCAAGACCTAGCTCCACCCAACAGCCTGCAGGCACCAGTGCTGGGACACACCTCAGGACAAGCAGCCCCACCCACCAGTAGACTGGCTGCCTGAAATTCAGTCCAGTTCAATCACTCAGTCCTTTCTGATTCTTTGTGACCCTGTGAATTGCAGCACAGCAGGCCTCCCTGTCCATCACCAACTCCTGGAATTCACTCAAACTCATGTCCATCGAGTCGGTGATGACATCCAGCCACCTCATCCTCTGCCGTCCCTTTCTCCTCCTGCCCCCAAGCCCTCCCAGCATCAGAGTCTTTTCCAGTGAGTCAACTCTTTGCATGAGGTGGGCAAAGTACTGGAGTTTCAGCCTCAGCATCAGTCCTTCCAATGAACACCCAGGACTGGTCTCGTTTAGGATGGACTGGTTGGATCTCCTTGCAGTCCAAGGGACTCTCAAGAGTCTTCTCCAATACCACAGTTCAAAAGCATCAATTCTTTGGTGCTCGGCTTTCTTCACAGTCAAACTCTCACCATACATGACGATAGGAAAAACCATAGCCTTGACTAGACGGACCTTTGTTGGCAAAGTATTGTTTCTGAGTTTGAATATGCTGTCTTGGTCATAACTTTCCTTCCAAGGAGTAAGCGTCTTTTAATATCATGGCTGCAGTCACCATCTGCAGTGATTCTGGAGCCCAGAAAATAAAGTCAGCCACTGTTTCCACTGTTTGCCCATCTATTTCCCATGAAGTGATGGGACCGGATGCCATGATCTTCGTTTTCTGAATGCTGAGCTTTAAGCCAACTTTTTCGCTCTCCTCTTTCACTTTCATCAAGAGGCTTTTGAATTCCTCTTCACTTTCTGCCATAAAGGTGGTGTCATCTGCATATCTGAGGTTATTGATGTTGCTCCTGGTGATCATGATTCCAGCTTGTGCTTCTTCCAGCCCAGCGTTTCTCATGATGTACTCTGCATATAAGTTAAATAAGCAGGGTGACAATATACAGCCTTGATGTACTTCTTTTCCTATTTGGAACCAATCTGTTGTTCCATGTCCAGTTCTGTTGCTTCCTGACCTGTATATAGGTTTCTCAAGAGGCAGGTCAGGTGGTCTGGTATTCCCATGTCTTTCAGAATTTTCCAGTTTATTGTGATCCACACAAAGGCTTTGACATAGTCAATAAGGCAGAAATAGATGTTTTTCTGAATGCTCTTGCTTTTTCCATGATCCAGCGGATGTTTGCAATTTGATCTCTGGTTCCTCTGCCTTTTCTAAATCCAGCTTGAACATCTGGAAGTTCACGGTTCACATATTGTTGAAGCCTGGCTTGGAGAATTTTGAGCATTACTTTGCTAGTGTGTGAGATGAGTGCAACTGTGAGGTAGTTTGAGCATTCTTTGGCATTGCCTTTCTTTGGGATTGGAATGAAAACTGACCTTT